>OZ014438.1:45349283-45422543 GCA_963966035.1 Acleris laterana
AAGTCTAGGGGATATACTATATCTTGCATTAAGCCGTGAAAACTAAACCACTATTGCATATATTAGTTCTTACATTTTTTGCAGTCATCAGCGTTTGTAGAATGCAACTTGTGTGGGCCCACTGCGGTTTTGTTGTGCTGGAATGATGTCATTTAAGTAATGGCATCACCAAATAAGCGCCGGCGCTGTTAATAATATTTTACGTTTTATTTTACTTAAATCTAAAGCAATTTTGCAGGAGGAGCAAAAGTTCATATATAATTATTTCCACTCGCAACTGACAGTAACTTTACAACTTGTGTATATATATAAATATGAATGTTTGTCTATAATGTCCTTTATAGAATCGTAAACTATGCATGCGCGCAGGGTACTTCTAGTGGTTTATAAAATAAAACACTGGTTATCGTATTGTTTTTGACTCGGATGCCATTACTGTCAAGTTAATTACAGCTATCGTTACGTAGACAAAACAATAACGATAGGGGTAACGAAAATGTAGACCGTAGATACTGTACGGTAGGTACCTATTATTTTCATATAAATTTACCTACACCTTTCAACGAATGTATCATGACATTCATGACGCAGAAATTTCATTTTCTCAAACATGCTATGTAATGTCGGCGTTATGTTAGTTATTTTAGGCTTCAAAGTGCCACGTTCCCGACGGAACAACTCGAGAGAACTGTAAAGGAATTTCATACAAAATTGAAGGCCTAGGCCGGGAAGTAATTTTTTTTTAATTTTAGTATGGCCATGACAGCTGGTTTTATGAACAGGCTGAATAATCTAAATTACATTTTTAAAATTTTTGAGAAAATGTTATAACGTCAAATACTAGGAGTGCATAAACGTTTGGGAGACATCCGCGCTGTGTCGTGTGCGCCCGCCGCCCGCCCGCCGGTTACCCGCACCGCCTGAGATCTAATTTGCCCTATGCCTGATATACCTCCTAATTACCGCTGCGCTCCTGGTACTTTATTTTAACACCCAATTACTTTTCTTCCCTAGGGTGGACATTTATCAATTTACTTTTTTGAGTGATGTCTTTTTTTATTTCATTGCATATGTTTGAGAAAAGCACTATACATTACCTCGCCGTGAAAAGGGGTTGCCAGCCTCGTAACTATCCGACCTCGCTTCGCTCGGCCGTCTATATTAACTCGGCCTGCAATGCAACCACCTACTTCCCGGCGTCTGTAGTAATGTACTATTGATCAAAAGGCATTTCCCACCGCATGCGTCAGTTTTTTTTGAAGTCACAAGTCTAACCGAGACTAACCTATGTAATTAATATTTAAGATATCCTGGAAACATTATAATTACAGCAGAAAAATAAGGCTAAGGGAATAAAGGCGTACAGTACTGTTAGGCGATGGGCTTGCAACCTGTCAGTAATACACTGGTAAACATCTTAGCCTAAAAGTGCAAAATGTGGTTACAGAATTATCAACAAGTTTTTAGAGTTGTTGGTAATTCTGTAGCTCTGCCTACCCCACTTTGGGAATAATGGCGTGAGTTTATGTATGTGTGTATGTATGTACAGCAGAAAAAAAGCGTTCGATGAAATAAAATTTTATAAAATTATACAATCGATGAAGTGAAATTCTATAAAATGGTGGGTTACCGTAAATTCACTTTAAAAGAAAGCAATGCAATTAAAGAGTTTCGGACGAACCAATGAGAGCGTAGCAACACACTTTCGCAGAACCGTTTACTAAACATGATGTCACTTTTTGATGAGGAGTTTCTTTATTCTCACTTTTGTATTTTTTTATGTTTGAGTATGTCCACACAATAATTAACCATTAACTTCACGATACTTCACGTTAAGTAAGATAAATTCTTTGGAAACCGCTGTTTATTCATGGTCAGCTTTAAACGCTTAGATTCTTACTAATATTATAAAGCTGAAGAGTTTGTTTGTTTGTTTGTTTGCTTGAACGCGTTAATCTCGGGAAGTACGGGTTCGATTTGAAAAAGTCTTTCAGTGTTAGATAGCCCATTTATCGAGGAAGGCTATATATCATACTCACATAAACCGAAGCGAAGCGAGGGCGGGTCTCTAGTTTTCGATATAGTAGATAGTAATAGCATTTTAAGATTTATATTGGCCTTTATATTGGCAGTGGCATTTTGGACATGCTAACAAAATTCAACGTCAGGGTCTGGCCGACTGAACTTCAAAACTATACAAGTGCAAAAAAATAGCAAAGCACCAGAAAAAATAATTATTGTACATCATTAACATGGTAGGTCATGGACTAGGTCGCCTTAAATATTTTAACACCCTTGTATAGGTACCTGTGATCGGACAATAAATTAAATTTTAATTTTAATTTGAGAAAATTGCTGCAAAAGGGGAGATGACTGAGCTCTCGTTAAGGTTTTACTTGTCCGAATGTCTAAGAGAAAGTGTTAATCCGTTATCATTGCGATAAGGCATCGATCATGCGCGTGCGCCGACGAAAGTGGCAGTGAAACGAGGATGTCATTACGGCTGCGGCTCAATCAGCGTGGGCGGTTACTTTCGATCGCTCTATAAGGCGCAAGGCATAAGCGGAAGTTGCGATATTGGGTCATACACACTCGAAAAAACAAAAGTGGTCTTTCCTTAAGTCAATAGTTAAAGTCTTGTCTGCGTGCATATAGTTAATTTATGTTTTTGTCTGATAGGTCTAAAGTAAGTGAGTGGACGGGTCGGAAGGGGCCGCCCTAGGCGTACTTTTTCGAGTCAAATCGGAGAAATACTGGAAAAGGGCCGAATCTTAAGTACCCGAAACCGACGTGCGTGCATGACTCGATGTATGAATGTGGAAGAAGCGAAAGAAATTTGTCAAGATCGTAGCAAGTGGAAAGAAGTGGTCTCTGCCTACCCCTCTGGGAAACAGACGTGATTTAATGTATGTAATACAGCCTTTAGTCGACTATTAAGTCCTTTCATGTTTTATTTCCTGTTATTTTGTATTGTTTAATCGTTCTATGGTCTTGCACCTAATAAATATCGTTCTCGCTTACTATTTACATATTGTAAATTATAATGTTTTTCTCAAATACATACATACATACATATACCTTCACGCCTGTCTCCCAATGGGGTAGGCAGAGATTATGGAACGCCAGGTGCACCGATCTAAACACACAATTTTCGCTTCCTCTACATTCATCAATCTCTTCATGCACATACGTCGGTTTCGGGTGTTTTTGATTTGGATTTGGCCCTTACTCAGTATATCGCGAATCTGAACAACGTACAGTCACGAGATTTAATTTGGTACCCACCTTAGGTCCGAAGTCAATCTGACATTCTACAACAATAACGTTGACTTTCCTAAAAGTTACAAATGACTTGACATCTCTAATGACATTGACGACTTCAAGCATATTTTTCTTGAAATGGGTCCCAAATTAACGCTCGTGACCGTACGTCCGTCTAGGCCGTCCCCTACCGACTTCTCCGCTCATTTTCGCGCGCCATATCTCTTTTGTAACTCTTTTTTCATCCATCCTTTCTAAATGACCAAACCATTTTAGCATACCCTTTTCGATTTTAGTCACTACATCTTCTTAAATAAGGAGTTGAGAAAACGAAACTACGCGGTGCAAGAACGTTTAAAGCCGCTCTATCTTATTTCTTGCACCACACGCAACTCGCTCAACAGGTGGCCAACTAGATCTTCTCAGGAGCTGCGCCCGCGACCCCAAAACCGATCATTAATCAGTTTAAAAACCACAAAACCAAAGTCGTATTGCATTGGCTTAAGGTTTATTTTGGGTTTTTGTCGTTTTAACACTTTCAACGCTGGAGTCGCTATTTTATTCTTGTATTTATTAATAACTATGAATATGAAAGTGTGTGTGTTTGTTAGTTGTCTTTCCAATTCAACACATCAACCGATCGATATAAAACATCGAGTACTTTTTATCCCGAATAATCAAACAGCTCTAACACTAAATAAACATCTAAACAATCATTACTTGACCCGTAACGTATTTTCATTGACATTACGAAAAATAAAAGTTTCAAAGTAAGTAACGAACGGTACGCACGAAAACCTTGCATATTTAAAATGAGGTGTCAAGTTGGGCTCACCGACGAAGTACAATAAAATAAAAGACAAGTTTTGAAAATGTACCATATACTCTACAAATCCATACTCTTTTACAAGTTAAACGGCCGCACTCGGAGTCAGTGAATTACGATAAAGTCGTTCCTGTGACGACTTTCCACGCACGTTTGAAATGGAACAGTTAAATTGTCTCTGAAATCTCTCTCAGAGGCATCTAACGCATCCCAAGAGGAGCTAAGACCACAGACTCAAGAAATTCGACAGCCGGACTTTTTTTTATTATTATTATTAAATCAAACTGTTACTGGCATGGCAGCGAAAGTGTTAAATGTGATGTGGTTATCACGTGGTTAGTTGCTCTACAACTTAATGCAATGTTAAACGATGGGTTGATAGATGTCGGTCGGTAGTTTAGAGAGTAACCGGAGGTTCCACGAGATAAGTCTATTAAATTTATAGGAATGATTTACTGACGTATCAATTAATAACTGTCCGTTGCATTTTTAACTACAGTAAAGAGGGAAAGTTCATTAAATGTTAAGAATTGAAATAGCATATTTTTGACTTAAAATGGAATATAAAAGTTATTGAGCTACAATATTTTCAAATGGCCACACTATCAACCGTGACAAAGATACCTACAAAAAAAAATTTACAGTCAAAGAATTTGTTTGCAGATTGACACTTCATACGATTTGAGTTATTGCGTCACGTTGACAGAGTTCCATAGTGGCCAAGAAATTGAATTGTTTGACTGTACAGCGATATGGTAGAAATTGGATAATGTTGCCAATGTACCTACTTGAAACTTTAACGTCCCCATTTTATACCCGGCGGCGTCAGAAGTCAAAAGCACTAATATAATATCTATACGGCCATCGCCACCTATTATATTTTGTACACCTTGGGAACCTATACTATATATTTTTGACTTTGTCTTTGCCTAAGCGGATTGATGGATTTTTAACCCACGACGCAAAAAGGACGGGTGTTATAAGTTTGACGTGTAAGTGTGTGTGTCTGTGTGTCTGTCTGTGGCACCGTAGCTCTTAAACGGATGAACCAATATGGATGCGGTTTTTTTTTAACATAAGAAGTGTCGTTACATTCATCTTGGTTATGGGCGTGACATAGGCTATTATAGGATATTTTAATCAAAGTAATGAGATGGGTGTTTTTTTAACAAATAGGTACCGATGAAAATATAAAAAAAACAGTCAAGTTTTTATTCCAACCAGATGATGCTGCGAAAGGGTAAAACAATTTGAAAAAGTTTTGAACAAACAAGCGGTCTCACGTGCGAAAAAATGCATTACAATGTCGTCTAACAACGCTATCCTCAATCATAATCCTTACCTCGTTACATTAAGGTGTATTTTCAATAGCCGGCTCAGTGGCCCACTTCGTCATGATGTCAATGATCTTATCTCTTTCCGTGGCTAATTGACAGCTGAGCTTCGGCGGTCCAAAACAAACAGCCACCGCACCGGTTCCACCGGCACCGGCGGCCGCCGTTGTGAAATTACTTTCCAACTTTCGTTGCATTTTTTTAAATACGTAGGTAGGTACACTTACTTGCTGAGGCACTTGCAATATAATATACTAGTAATGAGCTAATGATAAGTAGGTAAATATTTTCCGTTAACTACAGTAACATTGTAAGCATAGGATAAAGGATTACTTAGCAGGTGCCGGGTGTGTGGTCGGACACCATGGATGTACTACATTAAAGTGGTCTTAATTTATTATAATAAAACAATATCTCTATTTCGAAGTTATGTGAATGATTCTTTATAAATAAATAAAATCAAGATTTAACTTCAAGCATGCCTTTCACACAGTTGTAGGGTGTCTTTACACAAAGTTAAAAACGCTTTTAGTGCTGGGCAAAATAGTTCATACCGGTTTTTAAATTAGTTCCAACTTCCACTTTACAATAACTTAATGAAACTCCAGACAAGGATGATTAAATTACCATCCGACCGACAATTA
Organism: Acleris laterana; assembly: GCA_963966035.1. Lineage (NCBI taxonomy): Eukaryota > Metazoa > Arthropoda > Insecta > Lepidoptera > Tortricidae > Acleris > Acleris laterana. Next base: position 45,355,349 of record OZ014438.1, read on the forward strand.
TAGTAGGGTAAAATTGGGGGACCTGGATACGTACCGTGGTATCCAAGCCCCCCAATCTTACCAGTGATCAAGTTTTCATCATTTCATCTATTAATTCTTCTTTTCATCAATTAATCTATTACCAGTGATCAAGTTTTTATCAATTCATCTATTAATTCTTCTTTTCATCAATTAATCTATTACCAGTGATCAAGTTTTTATCAATTCATCTATTAATTCTTCTTTTCATCAATTAATCTATTAATTCTACTTGTTCTTCTTTCATGTTCTGAATACTGAATAGATCAAGTTTTCATCTAGTGTAATACCTATGAGCTAGGCAAAATTTATAATAGATCTAAATCAGTATTCATGTATTCAATACATCAATTATGAGTGCTCCATTTTATATTAAGCGTTATTAAATAGATAGTGATTCATACATCGACGTGAACATAATTATGAGACGTACAGTGTTATCGACAGCGGTAATTAATTAGCGGTCTCACCTTTCCAAAACAACGCGAGTCGGATAAGTCGAATTTAAAATGGCGGGTTAGTGGCGTGATAAATAAATAAACACATTGTTACTCGATTAATATTTATTCTGTAAAATGCATATTTTTACAACACTGTGTAGCGATTACAAATATTAGATGATATAGACTCCGTTATTTTATCTATTACGTTAAGTGTTGACTCATATATTCCGTCTAGAGGAACGCTTTTGACCGCATACTGCAGGCACAATTCTGCATTACACTTGCATATTCGCTCACTATCTTCTATTTTGTCTCCGTCATAAATTTCTATTTTAATCACTTTAGCAGCTCTATTCTGATGAGGTTTCTTGATATACGAATAAATTGTTGTGTTTTCTGGCTTTCGTTTACGATCTAACCCGAGCCTTGGTTCATATGTAGGTCGCGATGCATTGCCGGGTACAAAGTTGAATAGATGCTCAGACGTATCCTGAAATTTACACACCGGTTAGCATGTAATATATAAACAGAAAACATATGTACCGATATTTATAATTAAATTTAACTTACCGACATTTTGCAAGAGAACCACGTACGTTCAAAATATTTATTACAATAGGTATCCCTTCAGAAATTTTTAGCTTTATATATAAATAAAATGGTGTCGATAGAATTCAAAGTAGCTTAATATTGGATATTGATCTAACATTCTAATCCTTTATGGTATATGCCATAAGAGGAAAGTTTATGCACGTGTCGAATGCAAGATGATTCCCTATCTATTTAAATTCTAGCTTTTCGGTGTGAGACTTATAAGGTCTGATTTTTCTGCCATTTTAAATTGAACTATATTTACAAATAATAAAGTTTAATTTCAATGTTCGGCCCGCGTATACTTCCGACTGAATTCCAATCGTGTTGAGACAAAAAAACATGATAGTGATTAATTTCTTGGTTGCACTTATTTATAGTGCTTGTTGCATAGTACATAAGGTTGTAATTAAATATTTAGATTTTTACTTTTATATCGGGATACAGAACGCTGACAACAGCTATTGTGCCTGATAAGTATGGAGCAGCAAAAGTGCAAGTCTGCTTGATTTTTATTTTGAATGTGTGTTTTTCGTTCCAAAAATGGTTATCGCTCGCATATATTTAAAGTGGGGAATTGTGAGACTGAGACACATTGTCATCGGCAAGCGAAGTCTTCTGATCTTCAAGTTACTAAAGTGTATCAATAAGTGTCAACATATCTGCTATCATGTAAGTACCATTCGAATATTCATCTATTCATCTATCAGATATTTCATCTATTAAAATACGATTATTTTTTCTGAGCGCAAGCTTAGTGTAGTTTGATAATAGTAGAGAAATGAATGCATCCATTCAATTCTCTCGTATGTTTAGATAGTTAAAGTTTAAAATAAATTTGTGTTTTGTTCTTGCGATCTGAGTTGTTTTACTGATTGCTTGTGGGTTCAATTATCAAATTAATTTAATAAAATTACCTTTTCAGGTCCAGTCATGTTCAAGAGAGACCGCTTCGGACGGAGGAGGATGAGAAGAATTATACTCATAAAAAATGTAAAAAACCCGTGATCCGTGAGGGGGGTCACGGCTCGAACTCTGCATCTCGGGTCAGCACTTCGGAAAAGGGGAAAAAGCGAATTAATCCCGCTCGCATCGAACCAGCGTTATCATATGAATTGTTCGGGACAGATAGCGAGGGGGAGGATCGAAACAGTGACGATAGTGGTAAGGAACAATACAATCATCTTTATTCCTACATCACTAACAAAATTCCGAAAGGATTTTCGCGTCAGATCGATAAACATAAAAAAGGAACATACTACATCGTTTTGAAATTGTGCAAGGAAGATGAAATATTATTTGACCTAAAATTAAAAAATAAAACTAACACCGACTCAGAAGCCTGGCAATATCTAAAGCAGTTTGTAAGCATTATAAGAAAAGAGTTTAAAAGATATCCAAAAAGTTATAACATTAACACTAGTCATAATGTTTATTCATTTGTTCAAGATGGAGTACGGTGTGAAAGCCCGAAAATACAAAAGGTGGGAAAACATGGAAGCAAAGAGCCGCATAACAGTGAACTGGAGCAGCCGAAGCGAAAGAAAAGTAAAGTCAGCATTATTACTCCAACTACAGCGAGCCATACTACTCCTGCTGACGTTAGCAGAAAGGAGTCTGCGCGCGATGTGTTCGGGAGCGACTCTGAGGATGACGAAGTAGATGAGCAAGCCTTCAGACCTGGTAAAAAAATGACTCCTCTCGTATCTTTTCTAAACCGACGAATCGCAAACGGAGTTGCTCGCCAGTCTAACGACTGTAAACTCGGTTCTCATTACGTAGAATTAAAAGTTTATAAATGCGATGAAATAGAGCGCGTACCTCCCATGAATCGATGGCGCCACGCAATAATAAGCTTAAAAAACAGAACAGATGATAGTACGGAAGGCTGGCGTGCGTTAACCGAGTATATAAAAGCTACGCGAAAGGAGTTCAAGCCTTGCCCGCCTACTTTTATCGGAAGTTATTATTAAAATAGAGCTCGCTCTTAATTGTACCCTCTCTATTGTACCCATAGTTAAGATGTATTCAAAAAATGTTTAACTATAGAACAGTTAATACTAAAGTGTAAAGCTTATTAAACTACCGCTTGCAACTATTACTAGGATTTATAAAATAAATGAGTAGATTGTAACCCTTTAATTTTTTTCTTTTCTTTACAGTTCATCCTGTATCAGCCTTAATACCTGAATATGAATTAATGAATTGTGAAAACTGTAAAATTGAAATGTCTCGAAAGGAATACTCATCTCACTTAAAAACTAATTTACATAAGTCAAACTGCTTACTGAACACAGAATTCGATAATATTTATATGATTGCTACTGCTTTTAAAAACAGAATTGTTTCATATCGTATAAATCCATCTCAGAAAGTAGATTATTTCACGCCAGAGATATTCTTTAATGAGTGTCAGAAAGATCTTATAAAACTTATCAATATATCAGTAGAGAGCCTTACTTGTATTAAAGTTAACTTTGAATTCTTTGCGTACTTTATACAACCTCACTCAGACAAACAGGAGCTAAAGTCATTCAACACTAAATATGAAACTGTTTACAAGAGCACTGATTTTAATGAATTATTATTGAATACAAGTAACACTCTGAAAAAAAAACTAACCGAATTCGAACTTCGTGAATCTGGATGGACGTACCTATCTATAAGTCATATTGAAATTAACATGAACAAGTATTCTCCTTTGCGAGGCGGTTCTTATATTCCGTTACCTCCGGCAGTCAGAAGTTCGAAAAGTTGTATAAGTATACAGAATAGCGATAATCATTGTTTCTTGTGGAGTATTATGGCCGGTTTGTTTCCTTCTACAAGGAATGTATGTAAAGTCAGTTCATATCCACATTATTCTTCCGTTCTCAACACAGAAGGAATGTCATTCCCACCTTCGCCTAAACAAATTGAACTTTTTGAAAAAAATAACCCGAATATAAGCGTTAATATATATGGGTTAGATAATAAATCAAAAGTTACCGGACCTCTATACAAGACAAAAAAAAGAGAAATTAATCACATTAATTTACTATATATTGAAAGGGGGGGAAAAGCACATTACTGTTTAATAAAAGATCTTGTAAGGTTAGTTCGACGGCAAGTTTCGCACCACAAAGGTAAGATATATTTATGTGAGACATGTTTACAATTTTATAATGATGAAACAAAATATAGATCTCATGATTGTAGTGACGTGTTAGTTACTTTGCCTAAAATAAATTCTGTTTTAAAATTCGAACATTATGAAAGACAACAGAAACTCAACTTCATTATTTACGCAGATTTTGAATGCCTCCTGAGTAACCACACCGAAAACATATCTGAAAACACTAAAATTTTGAAAAAACACCGCCCGTCATGTTTTGCTTATTATATATGTTGCTCGTATGATGATCAATTAAATAAATTTGTGACATATCGAGGTGAAGACTGTGTTGAAATTTTTGTCAAGAGAATAATAAAGGATGTAAAACGATTACATAAAATATTATCTAATGTTAAACCTATGACTCCATTAACTGCTGAACAAGAATCATCTTATCAAAACGCAACATATTGCCATATATGTAAACAACATCTGTTCGGTGACAAGGTGCGAGATCATGATCATGTTACATCCATGTACAGAGGGCCGGCGCACTCTCATTGTAACTTAATGCATAGAGTATGTCCATTCATACCTGTTGTTTTTCATAACTTATCAGGTTACGATTCTCACTTATTTATTGAGGAATTAGTAAAACAAGAAGGTTCCGTTAAAATTATTCCTCAAACTAAAGAAAAGTACCTTTCTATAACAAAATACATAAAAACTGATACCAACTCTCGTTCTATTCAAATTAAATTCATTGATTCGTATCAGTTTATGAGTTCAAGTCTGGATGCGTTAAGCAAAAGTTTATCGGAAAACGATTTTGTTAATTTATCACGAGAGTTTCCTGATAAAAATCAACGTGAATTATTGTATAAAAAAGGTGTCTACCCGTATGATTACATGAATAGCTGTTTCAAATTTTCCGAAACCGAACTTCCTCTAAAATCTTGTTTCTACAACAGTTTGAACGAAAGTCATATCACTGAAGCTGAATACGAACGCGCGCGAACAATATGGAATGTCTTTAATATAAAATCACTTGGTGAATATACCGACTTATATTTAAAAAGTGATGTATTATTATTATGTGACATTTTCGAAAAGTTTAGGATGACTAGTTTGCATTATTATAATCTAGATCCTGCGTATTACATCACTTCCCCAAGTTTAAGTTGGGATGCAATGCTTCTGTATACGCAGGTTGAATTAGAGTTAATAAGTGACTTAGAGATATATCAAATGTTAGAAAAAGGAATACGCGGGGGGTTAGCACAGTGCTCCCTTCGACACGCCAAAGCAAATAATAAATATATGTCCGATTTCAATGATGCTGAACCGTCTAGTTATTTGATTTATCTTGACTGTAATAACTTGTATGGTTACGCTATGATGCAACGCTTTCCTATATCAGAGTTCAAATTTTTGAGTCAAAATGAAATTGAAACAATTGATGTGTTGAGTATTCCAGCTAACAATGACTACGGCTATATTTTGGAGGTAGACCTGGCATACCCTGATCATTTGCATAGTAAGCACAATGACTTACCGTTCGCTGCAGAAAAGTTCATCCCCCCCGGCGGTAAATGTGCAAAGCTAATAGCAAATCTTTATGATAAATTTAACTACATTATTCACTACACCCACTTAAAAGATTGTTTGAAACATGGTCTAGTTTTAAATAAAATTCACCGCATTCTTAGTTTTAGGCAAGAAAATTATTTGAAAAAATACATTGACTTAAATACAACCCTTCGTCAAGCAGCTAAAACTGAATATGAAAAGAACCATTTTAAATTATCCAATAACGCAATTTTCGGAAAGACTCTGCAAAATAATCGTAACCAAATCGATGTAAAATTGGTAACTAAATGGAAAGACAATGAAAATGTAACAAATAAACATCTTACAGCTGAAAAATTGATCTCCAAACCTAACTTTAAAAGTGTAACTATATTTTCAGAAAACTTTGTAGGAATACAGTTAAACCATGAAAAAATTGTCTTAGACAGGCCAATTTATATCGGATTCACAGTTTTAGAGCTTGCCAAACAACACCTATATCAGTTTCATTACGACTATATCAAAAATAAATTCAAAAACGATGTACACCTGTGCTACACAGATACTGACAGCCTGTTGTACTTGATTTATACAGAAGATTTTTATCAAGAGATGTATTGTGATATTTCTAAATTTGATACTAGCAACTTTGCAATCAATAATCCGTATAACATACCGAAAGTGAATGAGAAAATACCGGGCATATTCAAAGACGAGATGGGTGGTGATGTAATAACAGAATTTGTAGGTTTGAGGGCTAAACTATATTACATCAAAAGTGAGAACAGTGCCATTAAAAAAGCAAAAGGTATCTCTAAATACATTTCTAAGCGTTTAACACTAAATGACTATAATATGGCATTGATAGCTGATAAACAACTTCGTTGTAAGATGAACATGATACGGTCTATAAAACATGTTTTATACTCTCAACAAGTAGACAAACAAGTATTGAATAGAAGTGATGATAAGAGACAAGTTTTGAGAGATCAAATACATACATTACCATGGGGCCATTGTGAGACGATATTTTAAATGATTAAGTATTGTTCATAAATAAAGTGTAAAAGTCGTCTTTGGTTATTATGAATTATGGATATGTGTAATAAATATTTACCCCCACGAATAATACTATCGGTAATGACAAATGCAGATTGTTGTTTTAATTTTTATATTTGTTATTTATTAATGAGGTATTAATTACATTAACATCGAATTTAATAGATGATTGAGTAGCAAAAAAAATTAAGTTTTTGTACCTATATGTAATAATATAGTATTTCTTATTTGTTTTATATAGCAAGAACATGTATAATTAATAATACGAATACTTATAATAAACTGTTGAAGTGAATTGATCTGTTTCTTTCTAGCTATAGCTAACCCCCATTCAATTACCACACCACATTCAAACTGCATTTCTATAGAAAAGGAAGTGTTAAATCTTATTTTATCTTTTAGGTACTTAGAACATGTATCTAAATAAAGGAATCCAACTATGTTTTCTTACATCTTAATGTAATGCCGACATTTACAATCTGTTCCAATTTTATAATGTCATTTTACTTCAAATTACATAATTTTATGAGGTATATAAATACTTGGAAAGTTCGATTAAGCTCACACTACACAATGAAGTTCGTCAAGCAAACTCAAACTTTAGAAGTGAAAACTATTGATATAGAAAATCGGTTACAAAAAGTCAAACATAGCACACTGTTACCAAACACAATTCGATGCATAATATGTGGACCTTCTAACTGTGGTAAAACGAATGTTATGGTGAATTTATTGTTACATGAAAACGGTTTGAAGTTTAAGCATATATATTTGTATTCAAAGACAGCCTTTCAAGCGAAGTATATTTTCTTAAGACAAATCATGCAGAAAATTCCAGAAGCTGAATTCTTTTTATACAATGAGAATAAAGAAGTTCTTCACCCTAATGATGCTTTGATCAATTCAATCATAATTTTCGATGACGTTGCGTGTGAAAATCAGGTGAACATACGAAATTACTTTGCCATGGGAAGACACAGACGGATAGACTGTTTTTATTTATCTCAAACATACTCAAAGATACCAAAACAGCTTATTAGAGATAATGTTAATCTTTTAATTATCTACAAACAAGATGATACAAATTTAAAACATATATACAATGAGCATGTCAATACAGATGTAGAGTGGATAAAATTTAAACAGCTTTGTGCCGCTGTTTGGCAAGATCAGTTCAACTTCGTGCTGATTAATAAAGATTGTGCTATTGATAAAGGAAGGTATAGAAAAGGATTTGACACATTTATCCATTTTTAGGCATCTCATAAATACTTGTTCAAAGCTTAAAATATGTCACTAGATGATGAGTATTAGTATTAAACAGTCATTGCAATGGAGACAAATGTAAAAGAACAACTAATTAAATCTGTTGAAAACATAAAAAATAAAATAAAGATGATTCAAAATGAAGAAGATGCAGCTAATCTTAAATTTAAGAAAGTATTTAAACCTATTACAGATCCTCTAGAAACTCTGATAAAAGTGAATGGCTCGCATTGTCCTGAATTAAATATTTCAAAAAGTTTAAATGTAAAAGACACTTTTAATGACTTGGATTCTTCTTTAGAATACGAAAATTTTAGAGACATAATCAAGACTGATTCTAGTAAGTGCTCAGAGTATTATGATTTAGCAGATGGTAGTTTGCGAAATCAAAATAATGATACACTATTGTCTCTTAAAAAAGAAGATATGCTTAATATTTATGATAACATTAACGTTCCATTTGGTATTCGGAGCGAGAACAAGAAGCTCATGATGGGAAATATTGATGTACGTTTGTCATCAACAAATAATGATGCGGGGAAAAAATATATGGTTATAATTAAGAACAAAAACTATGAACTAACAGATGGTTTAAAGGAACTTTTATTACGCAATAAGCCTAATCTTGCTGTCGTAACAGAACAAGACAAAATTGATTATAAAGAAATGCTAATTAATACTAACGCACACAAACGAGACTTCAATCCTAGCGGACCATTGAAGGGGGACAAAGGTTCGAAATACCGTCACATTATAAAACCTTTATTTTCACAGCTTAATGATGCAAATCAGGATTTCCCAGAACAATTAACGAAATTAAAAAGCGGTGGTTTCTTGCCTTTATTAAAAAAGTACAAGAAAAACACTGATTATGTTTATTGGGATGACCCGAATGAATTGATAGAAAGGCTCAAACTATTAATTGCATCTAAAAGTGCTGGTAACAGTAATCATGATAATGAAATCGTATCTATTATTGAAGAATTAAAAGAAGCTGGTATAATAAAAGAATAAAATATCGTCTATTGCTATCATTGCACTTAATGCTCTGACGAGCATTAGACATGAGTATCGAGAAAAGTGAATATCATTCAGTTGATTGTGGTCATATAGAAGTCATTAAAATAAAATCTAGAAATGAACCTAGTGCGTCAAATTTTGCAAATAAAGAACATGTCGAGGACAATCGTAATATAGTGCTAAGTTGGGAAAAGCTAACTTCGAGTTTGTTGAATCGTATAGACAACATTGAAAAAGATATCGCTTTAAATAAGCTTCAGGGAGATAATTTCTTAATACTAACTGAAAGTTTAAAAGATAGTATTAAAGCAATAAAAAAAGATATTGCGTTAAAAGAGCTTCAAGGAGCATTGGACAAGCATTATGAGCAAAGCCGACGTCGTAAATGAAATTCACAAAAATGCTAGAGTGAACTTTCCTCGGAGAAGTGTTATGTTAAAAGATATAGATGACCTCTGGCAGGCGGATTTGATTGACATGCAGGCATTATCGGACGTAAATTCTGGCTATAAATATATATTAGTAATTATTGACTGTTTTTCAAAGTACGCTTGGGCAATTCCCCTCAAACAGAAGACTAAAGAAATCGTATGTAAGCAATTTGAAACACTTTTAGCTAAAGGACGATTCCCAAGTAATTTACAAACAGATAAGGGTAAAGAGTTTTATAATAAAACATTTCTCAAAGTAATGAGAAAATATGATATTAACCATTATTCAACATACTCCACCAAAAAAGCATCAATTGTGGAAAGATTTATAAGAACGCTTAAAAATAAGCTTTATAAAGGGTTCAGTTTAAAAGGCAATTATAAATGGATTGATGGGATGCTAGATAATAAAATTTATGAATATAATCATGATTTTCATAGAACTATAGGTAGACCTCCTGCTTCAATCACCCATGAAAATAAAGCGGATGTATTACAAAAATATGTTAAATTGCAGTCTAAGAAAAAGTTGAAAATCAAGAGATTTCTAGTCGGTGACTTTGTTAGAATTAGCAAGTATAAAGGTTGTTTTGAAAAAGGTTTCACTCCTAATTGGTCTACAGAAATATTTAAGATAACAAAGATTCAACACACTAATCCTGTTACTTATTTATTAGAAGATATGAAGTCGAGACCGATATTAGGAGCATTTTATGGACAAGAAATTCAAAAAACTTTACATCCTGACGTATATCTGGTTGAAAAAGTAATAAAAAGCAGGGGGAATAAAGTATATGTGAAGTGGCTAGGACTACCTACAAGCGAGAACAGCTGGATAGAAAAGACAAATCGTTTATAGATATTCTTACTGGCACAAAAGTATTTAAAAGATATATTTCTTACGTTGTGCTCATTTGAAAGTTAATATTAAAACAGTACAGACTTTTACAACCGATATTGATTTCTCAATGAGATTTAAACAGCTTTGTACTGCTGTTTGGTAAGATTTATTTAACTTTGTGGTGATTAATAACATTCGTACTATTTATTGATACGAGTATAGGAAAGGTCAGTGTCACCGCAAACACATAGTAACTTAATGAAAGGAGAAAACGATCGTGCGAACATGTCTCCTTCCACCACCATGAGTCTACAGCGTCCTGCACACCCTAAATATGCAACGGAAGCGGCACGGTTGAAAACATTTAAAGATTGGCCTTGTAGTATGACACAAAGACCTGAAGAGTTAGCAGAAGCCGGTTTCTATTATACTGGGTGCGGAGATCAAACCAAATGTTATCATTGTGATGGCGGTCTAAAGGATTGGGAGAAGGGTGATGAGCCGTGGGAGCAGCACGCACGCTGGTTTGAACGATGTGCGTACGTCAAACTGGTGAAGGGTAGAGACTACGTCAAGGAGAAAGTGAACACTGTTTCTTTCTTAGAGCAACCTGTCTCCTGGCCAAAGGAGGAGGTGGTGAATAGTGACGCAGTACAAGTGTGTAAAATATGTTACGTCAAGGCATGTGATGTCGCGTTTGTACCGTGCGGTCATGTCGTTGCATGCGCTAAATGTGCGTTATCAATAAAAAAAACGAAATGTCCAATATGTATGGTTTCCTGTGATAATGTGGTGCGTCTTTATTTCTTATAATATATATTATTGTTATTATTATCATACAGTTTCATTTAACACATCGTTGTTTGACTTGTTATTTGTTTAGTGTTATATAACTCTTATGAGAAGGCTAGAAAAGACAAATTGTTTGTAGATATTTTAGTGACACTAATGAATGTATTTAAAGATATATTTCTCACGTTGTGCTCATTTGAAAGTTAATCTTTAAACGATACGGACTTTTACACTCGAAATTTTATTGAAATCCTTACATTAAACTAAATTATTATATCATGAGGAGCAAACGACAATGTCATGATATTCATAAAGTGAAGAATAAAACACCAACATTATTGAAGTTCAAAACTGGTGCTGGTTTAAAGAAAACATTTAATAATATTGTCTCACATACAAAAAAACACATTCGTAACCTAAAACCTAAATGTAAGAAAATGCTAACAGAGTTAGCATACGAAGCAGCTAGAGAGTTCGCGTCAGATTTACCTATTAAAATACCGCGAGTGATACCTGTACCTAAAACTGGTGGCTTTCTCCCGTTAATACCTATATTTGCTGGATTGTCTGCCAGCGGCACTTTATCGGGTGGCATTGCAGGAATCACGAAAGCTGTCAATGAATATAAATCGGCTAAAAAACAACTAGCACAAGTAAAGGAACAAAACGAGAACATGAAAGGACTGTGTATTGGAAGAGGACTGCATCTTAAGCCGTACAAGAATGGTGTAGGGATTTATGTTACGAACACAAAAAACTAATCAGTCGGCTACCTAAAAGAGCGTTAACTAACATCGACATTATAAATCACGCGAAAAATATACCTCATTTTCGTAATGTATTTATGAGAGATGAATTACCAGAATCACCACTACCAATCGAATGTGGGATTATAAATTTAGATTCTTCATCATCTAGTGGTAGTCATTGGGTAGCCTATGCAAAAATATATGATTATATTGAATACTTTGATAGTTATGGTAACTTGAAACCTCCAAAGGAATTTATTAAATATATGGGATCGAAAATTAATTACAATTATCAAAACTTACAGGGTAATAGCATATACAATTGCGGTCATTTATGTTTAAAATTCTTAAGTTCATTTTGGAAAACAAGGAACTACGTACGTAAATAAAATACATTTCGCTAATCAGATTTATTAAACCAAATAAATATCGAGATACTTCTAATTAGTTAACATTCTTACACCATCGGTGATCTTATTAGCATGTACATGTTTAAGTCGGTGATTGCTTGACCTAGAATGATTGTTTTCAATAAAATCCCTGCTCAGACAAGAAAACTAAATACTTCACCCCCGATATCGAAAGGTAGAAGACGTTTAAAATCAACTAGAGTGATTACCAAAATTAATAAAACATTTCTACGTTCTCTTGGATTTAAAATATAAAATGCTTCAAATCACTGACTTGCCACAGCACGATAATTCGATTGAAAGCTATGAAATTCATACTTACAATCCCTATACTAACAGCTTCAAAGAAAATGATGAAATCAGAATCCCTATTCATCAGCAAGACGTATATGTACTACCGTCTGCTAGCTCCATTTACATTGAGGGGTATATCACTGCGTCCTCTCTCGATGCAACAGGAAAACATATAGATAAAGAAGTTAAGTTGACGAACAACCCGATTTTGTTTTTATTTCAAAATATCAGATACGAATTAAATGGTGTTGAAATAGATCATATAAAAAATGCTGGAATAACTACAACTATGAAGTCTTATATCTCGATGAACGGAGGAGAAAGCAAAAATGCGGCCTTGTGGGGGTGGAACCTGAGCGGAACCCAAAGCAAAAAAATTCATTTCTCTTTTATTCTCCCATTGAATAAAGTCCTAGGATTCGCAGAAGACTATAATAAAATACTTATAAATTGTAGACATGAACTTATACTGCATAGAAGTAGTTCTGTTTCAAACAGTGTGTGTATGGATAAAGGTGATACCGTCATAATAGACGTACAAAAGGTTCAGTGGCGTATACCGCATATTAAAGTTTCTGATCGCAACAGGTTATTACTGCTAAAGCATTTGGAAAAAGATAGAGCTATACAAGTTGCCTTTAGAAATTGGGATTTATATGAATATCCATTAGTACCTCAAACAACCAAACATTCGTGGTCAGTTAAAACTGCTTCTCAGTTGGAGAAACCTAGATTTGTTATATTGGGATTTCAAACAAATAGAAAATTAAATCAAACAAAAAATTCGACTTTGTTTGATCATTGTAATATAACAAATGTGAAATTGTTTTTAAATTCACAATATTTTCCATATGATTCATTAAACTTGAAATTTGATGAAGCTAAGTACAGTATATTATATGAGATGTATGCTAATTTTCGTCAGTCGTATTACAAAGCCGACATTGATCCGTTGCTTGATTTGAAGACATTTGGAGAAAAGGCTCCATTATTTGTTATTGATTGTTCAAGACAAAACGATACGCTAAAAACTGGACCAGTTGATGTTCGTCTAGAAGTAGAGTCTTCACAAGATATCGCAGAGAATACTACAGCTTATTGCCTTATCATAAACGATCGCCTTATTGAGTATAAACCGTTGAGTAACATAGTGCGGAAACTGACATGAATGTTATCATCGATGTCCAAGGTTTTAAAGATGAAAAGAACAAGCTTATACCAAAAGAAATAGCTATTTTAAGTGATAAACATGTCCTGGTATTGTTGATTAAACCCCCATATCCGTTTTATTATTTAACTAAGAAAGAACGTAAACAAGTAGGATGGATAGAAAGGAACAGGGGAATACTGTGGAATGAAGGTTATGTACCTTACTGCGATTATAAGTTCTTAATATCTGATTACTGTAAAAACAAATGTATTCATACAAAAGGGTATGAAAAAGTGAATTGGTTAAAAGAAATTTTAGGTACTGAGATTGTTCATAATTTAGAAGATATTAGCTGTCCTAATTTTGTTTCTCTTTATGAAAGGTATGCAACATCGTATGATGTACAAACTTGTATTTATCATGATAATATATGTGCTTACAAAAATGTTACTTGCTTAAAAAAGTGGTGCAAAGATAGCAATGTTTTATTTTTTAATATAGACAATTATGATTAGTTTTCTGTTACATGTTTATCTGTTTCTAAATACTCAAAGTTTCAATGGAGAAAGGTAGATAAATCAATAATATTTTATTGATTTATCGATCAACATTTGTACTTTTTAATTTTTATTTATGTTTTAAATTGTGTACTTATACTTATCTAAGGCCTATACACTATAAATAACTGGTTTGTTAAAGTGATTTAAATAAATGTATGACAGTGATTTGCTCGTTTTGTTTTTTTTCCCTCCGCGTTATATAAGTAAATACCATATTTATCACATCAACATCCAACAGTAATCATTGAAGTTCGTACCACATCTTCGATTAGTTCTAATCAACGACCTTTGAATATATAGGCAGACCCTGATCAACATCTTAAAGAAAAGAAAAGTAGAATTAATAGATTGGTGAATTAATTATTAGAATTAATAGGGGCGTGGATACGTCGATTAATAGGTAGATGAAATGATGAAAACTTGATCTATTTTAGTATTCATGGGTAAGATTGGGGGACTTGGATACCTGATCTTAAAGAGAAGAACAAGTAGAATTAATAGATTAATTGATGAAAAGACGAATTAATAGATGAATTGATAAAAACTTGATCACTGGTAATAGATTAATTGATGAAAAGAAGAATTAATAGATGAATTGATAAAAAACTTGATCACTGGTAATAGATTAATTGATGAAAAGAAGAATTAATAGATGAAATGATGAAAACTTGATCACTGGTAAGATTGGGGGGCTTGGATACCACGGTACGTATCCAGGTCCCCCAATTTTACCCTACTAACAACGATTCCGCGTTTGGAGCTCTGCGCTGCCTTGTTAGCCGCTAGATTGTGTAAAGCCGTCGCAGACTCCCTTAGGTTTAAACCGGATCGCCTAGTACATTGGTGCGATTCAAGCGTAGTTTTAGCGTGGATAACTAATGATCTACTCAGGCTTAAGACATTCGCGGCCAACCGTGTCAACGAAATTCACGAGATGACTAAACCGACGTCTTGGCGCTACGTGCCCACGTCCTTGAACCCAGCGGACTTAATTTCCAGGGGGGTAGACGCCCGTCAGTTAGTTGGCTTAAGTCTCTGGTGGGCAGGTCCCGATTTTTTAACTAAAACTGAGTCTGAATGGCCTTTATCTAAAGTTAACGCAGGTATTGATAAATTACCGGAAATTAAATCCCATTCAGCTACGACTAGTGAGCACGTAATTAATTTTGAAATGTACTCTAAATTTACACAACTTCAGCGATGTTATGCATACGTTCGAAGATTTATTTTTAATGTACGACGTCCGCAAAAACAAAGACGCTCGGGAAGCTTGACCACAGATGAGCTTAATAAATCATTCCATGAACTGGCAGCGCTAGCCCAAAGCCAGTCGTTTCCTGTCGAGTAGGTACGAGTTGTTTATAAATAATAAATCCTTAAGCCCTAGGTCTAAAATACTTTCATTATCCCCATTCATGGATCAACAGAAAGTAATCAGAGTCGGGGGACGCATTGAGGCATCTAATTATACCTACAATAAAAAACATCCAATTTTGCTTCATTCGTCTCATCACCTAACAAAATTGTAGGTATTTCGAATATGAACATTTAAGGTCGTTGCACGCTGGCCCACAATTGTTACTCGCCGTTATACGAGAAACTGTCTGGCCTGTTAAGGGTAGGCACCTAGCCCGGCGCACTGCTAATAAATGTGTACGCTGCAGGCGTCTGGGCGCTAAGACACTGTGCCCAAAGATGGGCAACCTACCTACACAGCGAATAACTCCCGACTTTCCCTTTTTGTCCGTTGGCTTGGTCTTTGCTGGACCATTCCAAATATTAAATCGAAAGGGGAGAGGTGCCATTTTAATAAAATGTTACCTCTGTCTGTTCATTTGTCTACGTTATAAATGTATTCATTTGGAAGCGGTTAGCGACCTATCTAAAGACGCTTTCATAATGACACTTCGCAGATTTATTTCTCGTACGGGCAAGCCAGCGGAAATATTAGGCAGCTGCTAAAGAGGTAGGGAAGTTTCTAAAACAAGTAAAAAATCCTTTAGTTGACGCTATGAACCAGGAAGGCATTAAGTTTACGTTTACTCCTACTTATGCTCCTCACTTCGGCGGAATATGGGAATCAGGAGTTAAGTCGGCTAAATGTCATTTGAAACGCGTCATGGGAAATAGTCATTTAACGTTTGAGGAAATTTCAACCTTGTTCTCCCGAGTGGAGGCCATTCTAAATAGTCGCCCCCTTTATCCCTTGTCCTCCTGTCCTGACGACCTGCTCCCCTTATCCCCCGGGCACTTTCTTATCGGAATGCCGCTCACGGCGCTGCCTTCACCAGCATTGGAAAATTGCAAAGAGAGCAATTTTCGCCGATACGCTCGCATCGAAAAGCTGCATCAACATTTTTGGCAGAGATGGCAGAAGGAGTACATCGCTGAGCTCCAACAGCGGACGAAATGGCGCGTCAATCATGCTAAATTAAACGTCGGCGATCTCGTCCTGCTGCATGAAGACAACGTGCCCCCGTTAAGCTGGAGATTGGGTCGAGTCACTCGCTTATTCCCTGGACCGGATGGCGTCTCCAGAGTCGCAGACGTCACCACTACAAGAGGATGCGTGCGGCGCCCCCTAACACGCCTGTGCCCGCTACCGTCGGAAGAAGAACTCCTGTGTTGAAAGACGGTCTTTCAACGGGCGGGAATATGTTTGGGCGCAAGCGCCTCTTTTAATATTAGTTTACACAATTGCCTCACTTTTTACCCAGGCGTTAATTTAGTTATTATTATAATATGTCTACCGCGATTTCTCATTCCAATTCACACCTTCGCACGATCAGCACACATGCACTACTGTATTACTCTACGGATTTTATTAAAGTTATATTGAAGAAATTTTGGGTTTCACTGAAGCTCCGTTATGTCCGCGAAGACAGAAAAGAAGATCATAGAGGTGTTTGGAGAAGAAATAACAATACGGGTAATAAAATAATTGAAGCTAGTTTTTAAGACACGCACACTATGAGCGTAGGTACTAGAATCCAGCCAAGAGGATTTTGTAAAGCAGGATATATTGAGATCAGCTGCCAATATGTTAAAAAAAAAACATCTTTGCCTGTGACACCACTTCCTACTAATTGTTCTGTCGCAGACTTGCTTACGGGAAAATGTGGCATTCCCAAATCTTTAAATGAATTTACGTAACACCTGGCCATAATGTGAGTTTTATCGCACGCTGCGCGCACGGTAAAACTCGCATTGTGGCCAGGTGAAGACGTAAAATTGTGTACTCATCACGGGCAGTAAAAAAGAAAGCCCTCTATCGCATCTTTACAACCCTCGCCTACGGCTCGGGTCTCAAATACCTGCGATTTCGGGCTTTCTTTCTTTTACAGCCCTTGTTAAGTAATGTACTATTAATATTCATTTCCTTGGTGGTGATAACGTGAATAGAGTGCGTTCTGAAGAGACGGTAAAAAAAATTACGCCGTCACGAATGGTTGCATTAAACCATCCAAACAGTTAACATTGGGGATGGCTATAAAGAGTCTGACGAATAGCAAAAAAATAATAAACATTTTAAATAAATATGGACAGTCTGCTAGTTACACGTTATAAGAAGAACTCGAGACTGAAATAACATATGCAGCCATGAATGACTCTGCAACAATACATATCCCACCTGGAATAATACCGTGTTGTGAACTTGAATACCGTTATTTATTTATTTATTATTTATTTATTAATAAGTACATCCACATCACCTATATTAATCACTTACGGGCTATTATTGATACAGTAATATCTTCTAATATACAAGACAATTACGGAGTACATAACTTGATTATGAGTTAACATTAAACATCGCATTAATTAACCATCCAAGAACCTAACCTAACCTAGCCAAACAATAAATTATATTAAATATTAAACTATTAAATATGTTCGTAAATTGATATATGAAAAACATAAAATATGCCAACCCGAGCAAAGTACTCAAAATAACACGTAAAACTCAATTCAAAGAACTCGTGCAATTTCTTATCCGACACTGCGCTTCAGAGGACGCAGCCGCCTACATTTCAGGAAAGACCTTCAAGCTCAATTAAGAAAATCATTGTTTTTCTTATGAAAGCGATATTAAGGGTACTGAGAACGGATAACAATGAATTAAAATGCGAATTAATGATTCGAAGATTACACGTCATATCCACAAAGTTCAGGAACCCTCGTAATTGTGAACTGACACGGATGAAATGATTATACTATTAGGAAATATTGACAAACTGGATCATCACCAAATATACATGATAAATCGCAAAAAGAAAACGTATTATTCACATTAACCAAATTTACTGCAGGATTGGTAAGAACTTGGCAAGACGTTTACCGGCTTTTCATGCCCTGACTGGCTGTGATTATGTACAGTCAACAGCATAAATAAGTGATCATTTATGTACTTACCTTGTCACTTTAACGTCGTGTTTGAAATGTGATACAAAATTGTGAAACGATTGAAAGCGACAAGGTACAGAAATGATCACTTATTTATGCTGTTGACGGTACTAACATTTCATCGTAAAGGGAAGCAAAGACCCTATAATATTCTGGCCAAAAACCACTTTTAGAGTTAAGTCACGAAAAGCCGTTAAGCAATATTGCGAGGGATAAAATTCAACAATTTGTTTGTGATTTATAACGCTTCTTCAATGCCGCCTGCCGAAGTAGAATTGGAGCAGCAAATTTGCGTACGAGATACTCGTACGTATCAATAAATAACTGGAGTAATGCGTACAAAGAAACTCCTAGCACTCTTTCGCCAATTCACGGATCGGAGGAAGAAAATGGAAAATATGGTCCAGTTTGGTACAAGGGCGATCAGTTTCCAAATAGTGTGGCTGATGTGACGTTAACCAACAAAACTGAAGAAAATGATAGCGGTAAGTCACAGACGTCCCTCTTGCATTTAAGCTATAAATTTTACACTATGTTATGCATAGTTTTTAATATACGTTTTTTTTACAGATAGGGGAGGTAGGGGTGCATCGGGCACTTTTTTATACAAGTCATAATAAAACTGTTGTTTTTTAACAAAATCAACTTTTTATTTCTTATGTCAAAAGCACATATATTTGGCTCAAATTATTGTGATGAAAACTTATACAATTGTAATCAGTATTAGTCTTATAAGAGATCTTCTGAACCCTGTCAAAAGTGCCCAAACCTCCCAATTGACTCCCATTCCCTCCCATTTGACGACGCGCTGGCCTAGTGGGTAGTGACCCTGCCTACGAAGCTAGTGGTCCTGGGTTCGAATCCCGGTAAGGGCAGATATTTGTGTGATGAGCGTGAATATTTGTTCCTGAGTCATGGATGTTTTCTATGTATTTAAGTATATATGTTTCTCTATATAAGTATTTATATCGTTGTCTAGTACCCATAGTACAAGCCTAGAGCTTAGTTTGGGACTAGGTCAATTGGTGTGAGATTGTCCCTTTATATTTATTTTTTATTTATTTTAATGGTAGGGTGGTTTGGGCACCTCTGTGGGAGGTTTGGGCATTGTATTATATACGCCACATAATGTTAAATAATTTAAATATTATGTAACATAACTATTAAAACTTGTTATATAAATTAACAAACAATCATAGTTCAAAAAAATCACAAATAGTGAGGATTATACTAAAACTATAAATAGGGACTTATTCACGTAAGAAATAAACATTTACTGTAGTATTTTTTACTTATTTTTATGGTAAATGTTTATTTATTACGCAAGTAAGTCCCGATTTATAGTTTCAGTATATGTGTGAAAATCGTGTGACTTAACAATATAAAGATTATTTACTTAAAAATCAGTATTCTTACTTATAGTGCAGTCATTGAAGCGAAAAATACGGTCTTAACTCCGAATTTTTTTACTGTGAACCGATTTGCATGAAATTTTGGAATTAGGCTCATCTTACCCTTTGTTTAATACATTTCTGTCAAAACTCCAACTTAGTTGCAAATACACCATCAATCAGACTACATGTGTTTTTCTGCGGCTCCGCTCCTTCACACAAAATTGAACCCTGCACAACTAAACATATGGTCCTAAATCGAACCGGACTTAGTACGGGAGCGATACAGCGGCCCGGCCGGCGAAAACAAAAGACTGCATTCCTGAGCCGATAAGCGAAGTTGTTTACATCATTTCGTGCACATCTCAACCTACTTTAAATAATAAGTGATTTATAATGAACATTGAAGTGCTATGGAATATTAACTGTTTATGTGCAAATATATAACTATTCATGCCGTGACTATTGAATGTGTATAGTAACATCACTGTTTTGACTTAGAAGTGGATACAAGTGCATCACAAATAAAATGTCGTTTAAAGGAACTCCCGAACAAATCCGATTAATTTCAACATTGGAAGATGTGGCTAACATGATTCAAAAAGAGCAAATAAACATAAAAAAGTGTCCAAAACAAAGACTCACGGAAGGTTACGTTAAACACAGAATAAAAACTATTGACGAATATTGGGAGATGTTTAAGCAAGCAAATAATGACCTCCTGCGCTGCACGCCACGGGAAACACGGGGAGAATTGCCTTATTTCCTTAACGAAGATTTCTACACACTCGAAGATCTGTATCTCTGTTTACAAGCAGATTTAACCGATTTACTAAGTCAACTGGAGTCAAAAAAGTCGATGGATCATTGTGACATGTCAGCGACGACGCTGCAAGGGGGGACATTGTCGTTCGTAAATCTGCCAAAAATAAATTTGCCGACATTTTCCGGAAAATATGAAGATTGGCCTACTTATCAAGATTTGTTCACGGCCCTCGTGCACAACACGAGACTTACAAGCGTACAGAAACTACATTATCTAAAAACAAGTGTCTCCGGTGAAGCAGAAATGTTGTTACGGCATATACAAATTACGGAAAGCAATTATAAGCAAGCATGGGAAGTTACTTAAAAGGCGCTTTGGTAATAAGAAAATGATTGTTAATTCTCTGTTGAAAAGATTGTTCGGTCAAAAAAGAATACAAACTCAGTCTGCGAGCCAAATCAAGAATTTACTTGATACTACAATGGAATGTCTCACAAGTTTAACTAATTTAAACATAAACACGGCCTCTTGGGATTCTATTATTATATTTCTGGTCGCACAGAAGTTGGATACAGAGACGTTAAAAGACTGGGAGCAATCGGCACATAAGGACAACAGTGAAGATATGCCTAAATGGAATGAGTTAAAAGACTTTCTTGAAATTAAATTTCGTACGTTGGAGCTGGCCGTGCCAGTTTTGATACCTGCAAGAGAAAAGACACAAGCTCACAAATCATTCCATGTCACTACAGATGAAGAAGAAGAAGAAGAAGAAGAAGAAGAAGATAGTTCATTACAGGCTGCACATGCCAGCGTAGTTTCACAACTTTCATGCAGTTATTGTAAAGGCGATCACTATATATTCAATTGCAAGGAATTTGTCAAACAATCGGTGGAACAAAGACAGGATTTTGTAAAGCAAAACCGGTTATGTTTTAACTGTCTTGTTCCATATCACAATGTAATGCGCTGCAGACAAAAGACATCGTGCCGAGTCTGTAGAAAAAGGCATCACTCGCTTCTACACCAAGTTAGAGAAATGAATCAAGAGACAAACGGACAACCACAAACACAACCAGAACCTGAAACAAAAGTGACAACTGCACACCTCTCTAAACAACAACAACCCGGTTGTGAAGTTTTGCTCGCTACAGCACAAGTCGAAGTCAAGTCAAGGGATGGTGATACACATACACTTCGTGCTTTAATCGACCAGGGTTCCGAGGCCTCATTCGTATCGGAGAGGGTGGTTCAACTGCTGGGCTTAACCAAAACCAATATCAACGGTGTTGTGTCCGGAGTTGGAGAAAGCGCACAAATAAATATCAAACATCTAGTTGACCTGACAATTGCATCGAGATTTGACAATAAGAAGACAATCAGAGTAAACGCCTATGTTTTAAAGTCAATCTCCACACGTCTACCCTCCAAGCACATCGCGATAGATAGTAAAAAGGTACAGACTCTAGAATTGGCTGATGCTACCTATTATACAATACAATACAATACAATACAAAACACTTTATTGTACACCAAACAATAACAATACAGAGACATACACCAGGCAAAATAGATATTTTGCTAGGAGCCGAAGTCTTCTGTCAGATCATTGAACAGGGACTAATAAAAATGGATGACGGGGTGGTAGCTCAGAAAACATGTTTGGGTTGGATTCTTTCGGGTCAACGACATAAGGATGAACACCGCAACCAACACAAAGTAATAACACTCCATGTAACAAGGATGGTTGCGGAAGATAATGACATGTTAAGGAAGTTCTGGGAGATTGAGACAGATTTGTACACAAAGAAAAAAATACTGACAAAAGAAGAGGAAAAGTGTGAGAACATATATAAAGAAACGACTAAAAGAGATGACAGCGGCCGATACACAGTGCAATTACCATTGAGACAAGGTGTTCCAGAGACAGTCGACTTATGTGGGAATACTAAACAACAGGCAGTAAATAGATTCATACGGCTGGAGAAGAAATTTGAAAGCTGTGAAAACTTGAAGTTAGAGTACACAAAAGTGATTCATGAATACAAAGATATGGGACATTTACGAAAATCGAACGATCAAGACAATGAGAAGTCCATATATCTACCTCATCTAGCTGTCGTTCGAGAGGATAAGGACACCAGTAAAGTCCGAATTGTTTACGATGCCTCTGCAAAAGGTACACACGGACACTCACTTAATGACACCATGATGGTTGGACCTGTCTTACAGCCAGATCTTCGAAGCCTAATAATAACGTGGAGAAAACATAAAATTTGCATCGTGGGAGACATAGTGAAGATGTACAGGATGATTAACATGTCAGAAGAACACACACAATTACAACGGATCGTCTGGTGAGACAACCCAGATGATGTCCTTGAAAGCTACGATTTGACAACCGTAACATTTGGTACCGCAGCTGCGCCCTTCCTAGCAGTGCGCACATTAACCCAACTGGCCGAAGACGAAGCTCACGAATTTCCAGATAGGTACTGCACCTGTAATAAAAAAAGTCCTTTTATATGGACGATTTGTTAATAGGAAATGATTATGTAGAAAAAACAAAGCAGATGTGTCAAGATATAAAAGAAATTTTACGGAGAGGTGGATTTAAAATGCAAAAATGGTCAAGTAATTCAGATGAAGTTTTAGAATGTTTAATGAAAGATAGCAATACAAGGGACAAAATAGAGATTAAACTAGATAAAATTATCAAGATTCTAGGTTTGACGTGGAACAGAAAAGATGATGCATTTGAAATAACAGTACACTTACCTGAGATGAATAGCCCTGTAACAAAAAGATCCATCCTTTCAGATGAGGCGCGTCTCTTCGATCCGTTCGGATATCTAGCGCCAGTAATAGTCACAGCTAAAGGCTTAATACAGAAGTTATGGTTAAGCAATCTGGGATGGGATAATGAATTGCCGTCTGATCTGTCAAATGAGTGGATGATCTATAGAGAAGAGTTGATACACTTGCAAAACGTAAGAATACCACGATGGTTGAAAATTACACATAATGACAAAAATGTACAGTTACACGGTTTTGCAGATGCATCGACTCAAGCTTATGCTGCAGTTACTTACCTGAGAGTCGTTGGCGAAGATAATACTGTGAATGTCTCGATGATTGCCTCTCGAACAAAAGTTGCCCCTTTAAAGCAACTTTCGGTTCCGAAATTGGAGCTGTGTGCAGCAGCATTATTAGCCGAACTCATCAATGATGTTGCAGAACTTCTAGAGATTCCTAAAAATGAGATATACGTTTGGACCGACTCGATGGTCGTACTTTCATGGCTCCAATCTCAACCTAGCCGCTGGAAAACTTTCGTGGCGAATCGCACAGCAGAGATAACACGTTTGATAGACAACGACCGCTGGAATCATGTGCAATCGGCTGAAAATCCTGCAGATATAGCGACGAGGGGAATCAAAGCGCAGGATTTAGCTTCCCAAAGTATGTGGTGGTGTGGCCCAGAGTGGCTTAAAAAAGAAAGTTTAGAATACGATAAGACTGAAATCACGCAAACAAAATTAGAATCAAAAGGCTCTCACCACGCCGTAATGGAAGAAAAACCAATTTGGGAAAGATTTTCCAGTATGTCAAGGATGAAAAGAGTTTTAAGTTATTGTAGGCGAATGTTAAAAAAGAAAAAAGACAAAAAAGACTCAAAAGAGAATGATCATTTAATACCGCAAGAACTAGAGAAAGTAGAGGAAGAATGTATAAAATATTACCAGCATGTAGTGTATAGAAAAGATGTAGAAGATTTAAAGACAAATGGAAGAGTAAAGAAAAGAAGTTCTTTGATCACGCTTGCACCTTTTTTAGACGAAAAAGGATTGTTAAGAGTGGGAGGCAGACTTCAAAATGCTTCAATATCAGAAGAAAGCAAGCATCCAATTATAATTCCCTCTGGACAGCACATAACTAGATTGATTCTAAAAGAGGCTCATACCAGAACACTGCATGGCTGGGTCCAATTAATGATGACCTATGTGAGGACCAAGTATTGGGTAATCGGATTAAAGTCATCTGTAAGAAAACACATCCACAACTGCAGAACTTGTACAGTAAATAAAGCAAAGGTCAAACATCAATTCATGGGACAATTACCGACAGTGAGGGTTAACCCAAATCGACCTTTCATCAATAGCGGCGTTGACTACGCTGGGCCGGTTTTAATAAGGACATCTAAAGGCCGCGGACACCATGCGACAAAAGGCTATATTTGCTTGTTCGTGTGCATGGCTACTCGAGCCATCCATCTTGAAGCGGTCACAGATCTAACTGCACAAGCCTTCCTCGCTGCATTTAAAAGATTTGTTGCGCGCAGAGGGTATTGTAGGCACTTATGGAGTGACAACGGCACTAATTTTGTTGGCGCTGCCAAAGAGCTGAAGCACATGTTTAACAGCGGAAAAAATAACATGGCAAGCGAAGTGGCAGAGTTACTGGCTACTGAAGGAACGACATGGCACTTCATACCTCCAAGAATGCCATCCTATGGAGGTCTATGGGAAGCCGGAGTGCAGTCTGCGAAACGACACTTAGCTAGGGTGAATAAGGATACTAAGCTTACTTATGAGGAAATGGCTACTTTATTGGCACAGATAGAGGCATGCCTCAATTCCCGCCCGCTTTGCCAAATAGACAACTCCACAGAACATCCATTAACACCAGGCCATTTTTTAGTTGGTGAGCCTTTAGTAGGTATTCCTGATATAAACTATGAACATAAGAATGTAAACATACTTACCAGGTGGCAGCTCGTACAGAGGATGACGCAAGACTTCTGGCGTCAATGGCAGAACGAATATCTTAATACCTTGCAGCAGCGATATAAATGGCAAGTACCAGTACCATCACCTTGCATTGGAGATTTCGTGATCATTAAAGATGAACTTTTGCCCCCGACTAAATGGCTGCTAGGGAGAGTCAAGTATCTTCATCCTGGGACTGACAACCTTGTAAGAGTAGTCACGGTGCAGTGCAAAGGAAACCACGAACTTAAGAGACCTTTGTCTAAACTGATACTGCTCCCTAAAAATACTGAGTGAACAAGTGAAGTTATAAATGATTATACTTAGGATTTAAGTGGTCATAATTGTGCATGTGATATCCCTGTAATTAATAAACTGAAAATACTTATGTATGTATGTTTAAGATTGATTTATATAAAGTCACATAGGTATTAAAATTGATTGAAAACTGTTCGTTTTGG
This sequence comes from Acleris laterana, assembly GCA_963966035.1. Taxonomy (NCBI): domain Eukaryota; kingdom Metazoa; phylum Arthropoda; class Insecta; order Lepidoptera; family Tortricidae; genus Acleris; species Acleris laterana. The sequence goes on from OZ014438.1 coordinate 45,381,427, forward strand.
TAGGCGGTATGTTTAATACATTTCTGTCAAAACTCCAACTTAGTTGCAAATACACCATCAATCAGACTACATGTGTTTTTCTGCGGCTCCGCTCCTTCACACAAAATTGAACCCTGCACAACTAAACACCCTTAACTTCAAAAGTGAAAATGATCTGAACTCCGCCTATTATTTTCAAGGGGTGTAAACAACCCCTTAATGGAAAAATTGACATTGAGCCATTTTATCGCTAGAAAACATGTCTAATAGTAAGTGGTGAAATTGTAAAGTGTTTTCTAACACAATTACCTCATATTAAAATCATTTTCAACCCCTTGAAAATCTTACAACCCTTGCAAACAACCTCTAAATTGAAAAAATCACAAAAAAATACTTTGGTATGACATAAAAAGATGTAAGTATAGAGTAAGTAATATTTTATATTCTCTATAATAATTATCAAATTTTTAACCCCCTTCAACCCTTGAAAAGTACCCCTTGATAAAAAATTTTAATTTTTTTTTTTTATAAAATGAAAAGGATTTAAATATTATTCCACACTCTCGAAAATTATTATCATATTCTTAAGCTTAAAACTACCCCTAAATTAAAACAGTAAATATATATGATTACTGCTACCATTTTACGTATATAAGTTAGTAACATAAGTTTTTGGACCATAACTCCTTCAATTTTCATGCCATCACAATTTATAAAAAACCATTGTAAAGGTAATTAAGAGAGCTACAACATCCTTTATTGCAATACATAGTAAAAAACCTTTTTCTAAAACGGTGAAGGGTTAAAGGGCTTAAGAGAGGCTGTGATTGCGCTGCCACGCGCTCTTTAAACAATCATATCTCCGTCATTTTTTGTTTGACAGAAAAAACAAAAAAACCCAATTTTTTGTCAGAAAAATACCTAAATTTTTTATTCCTACACTTTTATACGTATATGTCGTAATTTTTGGGATATTATGAAAAAAAGGTGGGTGTTTTAAGAATTTGAAATTTTTTGTTTTTTTTTAATCGTGACTTTTTTGAAAAATATGTGTCCTGAAGCAGCCAAACTGATACAATCTATCAAACTCTTCATAATAAAGTTAATTCTAGGCGGAATACGATTAATTTTTATTTTGGTGGAAATGGCACTTATGAAACCCATTGATTTAAAAGAAAAAACATTAGATGCTCCTCTTATTTGCAATACAGCTCACTTATTTTACGTGCAAAAGACTTTTAATAGTGCTCATTTTAAAGCTTATTTCAAGCACTACAAAACCCTTTTTTATTAGAATGCATAAAATGCATCTGCTCGCCGCTAGATGGCATTGACCACATCGATTAAATTTCAGACAATATAAAAACGGCTTTGATCTTTAATATATAGCTTAATATTGCACTTAGAATACTTTATAAAAAACCAAATTGTTAATTTTTTTACCTGCTACAATTTTGTTTTTTATAAAATTTTCGATAAAACGTATATTTTTGGAGATATTTGCAAAAAACCGATGAAAAACGTGAAAAAATTGCAAATTTTCAATTGCCAATAACTTGAAAAGTATTGGATTTTTCGAAAAACTTTATAGATGATTTTTTGCTTAAAATTAGGCCTTCTATCGATATCCGAGGTTATTTTGAAGAAAAAAACAAATACCCCCGAGAAGTGGTGGCAACCACCCCCAGGGTGGTTGCGGAGTTCAAATCATTTTCACTTTTGAAGTTAAGAGTAAGATGAACCTAATTCCAAAATTGTATGCAATTCGGTTCACAGTAAAAAAAATCGGAGCAATAATGCTTCAATGACTGCACTATTAAGTAATAAAACTTATCTAAGATTTGGTATAACCCATGTAGGCCTATCAAAAGTGTATTTAGAGCTGCCACGTTTGGTCCATATAACTATTTATTTAAAACAATGAATGGATGGATGAATGGATGGATGAATGGATGTATCCGGATCCAAAACTATAACTATGACAAAAAAACCACTAATGATAAACCGTATGGAACTAAGTTATATCTAGCATATCTATATTAAATCAATGGAAACCTTATTCGGATATTAGACCTCGCGACAAACAACAATGGAATAATGTCACTGGGGACGAATACCCACCTACTTTACGGGAGGAGACTCACCTGGACGTACTAAATCCTTAGCATGAAAACGACCTTTTCCAGACATAGACCTAAGAGAATACACCAACGGTGAATGTTTTATATGAATAACACATTTTTCATATTTAGGAGCTAATTTAGCTGAAAAATATTTTTACCCGCATTAGATACCGGAAAACACTTTTTGTAAATAATTTGTCCAACCTCAAACTCTACGGGACGCTTGCGCAAATTGTAATATTTAGCGTTGCGTTCATGTGAAACTTTGAGAGAATGTTTGACTTTTTGGAAAATTTCTTTTAGTTCCTTTAAATTGTCAGTAAAAGTATAATGGTCGTCGACCGTTATCGAGGACCTAGACACGACCTCCTCGGAGTTATACACCGAACCCTCTATAATCATTTCCCTACCATGTACAAGAAAAAACGGGGTAAACTTAGTCCCTTCGTGAACCGAAGTATTTAAAGCACATTGTATCTCTGATACGTTCTTATCCCAATTTCTATGATCGGAACGCACATACGACGCAATGGTACGGACAATTTCTCGATTTACCCTTTCCGTTTGATTTGTTTGCGGATGGTACCTGGGGTTATAGAACACATGAGGAATGTTAAATTTAACAACTAACTCTCTAAAATCCTTAGACAAGAACTGAGGTCCATTATCGATGAATATTGAATAAGAATTTTGGTGCCCCGTGAATCAGGAATACACCCTTCTCAATACATTTACATATAGTTTTAGCTAGAATATTCCGCAAGGGAAACATAATGACATATTAAGAGAAATAGTCGGAACAGACTAGTAAATATTGATTCCTGCTGTAAGCTGGAGGAAAAGGTCCAAGCATATCACAGGAGAGACCTTGAAAAGGCTTGGAAATCTGTCGGGGACTTCCCATCAAACCGGCAGGAGCTACATTGATAGGCTTGTAGGTTTTACAAATTTCACATGCATCTACATAGTCTTTGACGTCCTGGAAAAGAGGCATACTTCCTCGTGGTCCTACTAATTTGTCCTACTAGTCAAAAAGTGAACCTAGATTTGATCACTAAATACTAATTGTGGTTGTAAAAGTAGGTAGGTTAGGTTCGTTAGGTATCTTCAGATGCCCGAAGGGCAAAACCACTTAGAAGCAGGAGCTCCGCCCTTGGGCGGGGCTCCGTCGAAAGTCAGTAGGACAAAAATAGTAGGACCACGAGGAAACGGCCGAAAAGAGTTGGCCAGACATAAAAGGCGGCAATCCTTTTATGCGTTTTGGCTACGCCAAAATGACCAGCCGTGGGATCGTCATGACACTTTTTTAAAATAGCTTCACGATGCTCGTAGGGAACCACTAATTTCCAATCAAAAAGTGAAGTTAAATTATATTTGTTCTTAGATAATCTGAACAACTTATTGTTTTCTATCTTATAGTTTGGGAATAGAGTAGGGTTTTTGAAACAACCCTCAAACAAATCGAGATACCAAGGATCATTAACCTCGTTTAAATTTATAGAATCAACTTGGATACGTGAAAGAGCGTCAGGAATTATATGATCTTTACCTTTGCGATGAATTATTTCAAACTCAAATTGGCTAAGTCTACATGACCATCGGTTTAGTCTTCCTGACGGATTCTTAAGTTTAGAGAACCAAATTAGAGAAGCGTGATCGGTGACAATGAAACACTTACGACCTTCTACATATGCGCGATATTGCTCTAAAGCATAAATGACAGCCAAAAGTTCCCTCTCCGTAGCCGAGTAGTTGGCCTCTTGTTTACTGAGTGTCCTACTGCAATACGCGATAGGGTGGTCCACATTATCAATTTTCTGTGTCATCACCGCGCCGATAGCAAACGAAGACGCGTCCGTGTGAATATAAAAAAGTTTCGAGAAGTCTGGACAACGCAAGATGGGAGCAGACACAAGTGCAGTCTTGAGCTGGTTGAGAGAAACATCAGCCTCTTCAGACCACACAAAATCCGTGTTTTTGCTGGTTAGGCGTGTCAAAGGACGAGCTACCTTTAGAAAAGTTATTTATGAAACGTCTGTACCACCCAGCCATTCCAAGGAAACGTTTAACCTCCTTCACGTCCTTAGGAGTGGGAAAATTTAGAATAACGTCGACCTTAGAAGGATCGGTACGTAGACCATAACAGTCCACCACAAAGCCAAGATATTTTAATTCTGGACGACAGAAAAGAGACTTTTTGACATTTATTGTAAGGTTCGCCCTTTTAAGTTTTTCAAAAACAGCCTTTAGCAGACGAGTATGTTCGGCAAAATCACTAGTACATATGATAATATCATCGATGAAACAGAAAACCTTGTTATCGAATATTCCGCTGTGAAGAGATTGTCCATGAGACGTTGCATAGTGGCAGAGGCACCTACCAGACCAAAACACATACGGTTGTAGTGGTATAAACCCCTACCAGGAACTGTGAACGCGGTTTTCTCTTTCGAGTCATCACTTAAGGGAATCTGATGATAAGCCGCACTGAGATCCAGTGACGTCAAATACTTCGCGTCACGAAGGTTGTCAAGAATATAAATAATATTAGGAAGAGGATAAGCGTCGGTTTTAGAAACTGAATTCAACTTGCGACTATCCAAGCAAAGTCTAAGATCGCCGTTAGATTTCTCCACCATAACCACGGGAGAATTCCAGGGAGAATAAGAAGGTTCAACTATCCCTAGTTCTAACATTCGATCGAGTTCTTTTTCGAGAGCGGCCTGCTTAGCCGGGCTCAGTCTATAATATTTCTGCTTAATGGGAGCGCAGTTACCCGTATTTACTACATGACTAGTCAGATGAGTTTTTCCTAACCCTACTCGGTCAGTACTAATCTGATCATATAAAAGTTTAATGTCTTCTAATTGACGTTTCTGATCACACGTTAAATAATCAAAAGCATGTAAACCAGTAGCAGCGGGAGTGTCTGACATGCTACTTATGCTCTCTGACGTGGAAAGTAAACTAGAAATAATTTCTGGTGCAAGACGGAAAGCTTTCCAGAAATATATTCCAAAGTGAATAGGTAACCTAAATTTAGGTAATATTTCAAACCGTACTATCTGAAAATCAGTTTTGAACTTTATAGGTAACAACATATACTGTGTACAGGCGTACGAATCGCCCGAGGCTACAGAGATCATAACAGGATGAGATTGATCATAAATAGGCAAACCTATTTTCTGAAAAATTCTATGACAATTATTCCCTAATATAGAACACGAAGCACCGCAATCAAGTAAGCCTTTTACTTTTAAATCAAGAATGTCGACAGCTACATACGGTCTTTTATCTCCCGAAGGTGGTTCAAAATATGTCCTTCCCGTATGGGAGGTAGATGTAGAATTTACGTTAGAAATCCGCGGAAGGACAGAGCTGTTTAGTTTTTTGAGCTATCACTAGAAGTGTATTCTCCGCGGCATTACTACATTTAGGGCACTCTGAACATCGAACACCTTTTTCACCGCATTTAACAAACCACCTCCTTTGAGGTACGACATTTACTTGTCCGGTGATTGGGTTTGCCACAACGGAAACACACAGTATTTGAATTAGATACCGAAGCAACAGCATTGTTTGACTTAAACGCTTTACTGTTGTTAAAAGTTTTACTCGTATGAGAACTAAATTTATCGACTTACTTAAACGCGAAAACATTCCCAGAACAATAGACAAAAAGACAACAATAGTTTAGTTTTTGGCCTGAGTTCTATTTCTAATTTCTTGTAATAGTTTAAAGTCGAGATCAGGAATGTCGAAGTCATCCCCTAACGCTTTAACTAACTCTGAATAAGAAGACAAATTATTCTTGTTTGATCGGTACCAGTGTAAGGCTGGCCCCTCTAAAATATCCGGGACACCGTGAAATACGTCACGTTCAGATAACCGCCGAGCTAAGCGTAGCTCTTCTAAGCGTGTATGAAAAATTCGGACACACGAATTTCCACTAAATTTCTAGTTTAAATAAATTTAGGTTAGCTTTCCTGTCACTTTGGTAAATTACAGTTTTATGTGTAGATGAACAAGGATGAGGAAGCTCCTCATCACTACCTTCTAACTCAGCTTCTTGAAAATCGTCATCGGTATCACCCTCGACACGAGCGAGTATAGCGATCAAAGTACCTTTTAACGCAGAGATATCCTCCGTAGGCTCAGTTATTCGTGATAATCGACAAAGTAAGTAGTTAGATCTGGCAATCAGACGTGGACGCTGCAAGGCCGCGTTACCGCAAAATACAGCATCTTCTAGATCCTTTACCTTAAACCGGCACACCTGGAACTCCTTGGATGCATCTGCATCAACTAGCTCCGATGGTAACTTTAAACTGCCACGACGAGATGACTTGACCGTCTGCCTTAATATTTTCCTTAAATCATCACGATTAGCCGAAGACTCAGTAGGTATTTTACGTACACTAAGTTCATGAATAAGTTCATCCTTCACTAAGTATTCAATACTGCAACCAGCAAGTAAGAAATCCATTTTCACTGTCTAACAAAGCGCAGGAGAAAAAAAACCACACAACCACTCAGTCAGAGTAAGGTCAAACTTGAGACCTACAATTAAAAAAAACAGTACCTAGGTACTAAGGTTGCACTGGAAGAAATGCCAAACTACTGCAAAGAAAATAACAAACCCTTTCTTTATAAGTCTAAAATACCTACCTATAAAGGGATCAATTGGTTTACTTTTATGTAAATAATTCTCTTTGTTTTTATTTATTTTATATTTAAGAGAGCAAACTAATTCCAACCACAAATTACGTATACGTATCAAATATTATTCACCTAACAATTACCTCCAACAAAGTAAATACTTGCTAGATAAGAAAAGTAGAATAACCCTACATTATTTTTACCAAACAGAATGATAGGTATTCATCATTAATTTTGTAGTAATGTATTCTATTGAGTCTATCTTTTAAGAGAAAAAATAAATTCCAGAGACACTAGTTTGTTTTACAACTCTGTTTTGGCTTATAATTCCTTCACAAACACTTATAGGTACCTTATAATTATAGACACTCAAGTATAGAATAAATAATTTTCTATATTATCGAAACAGTCCTTGCTTCCTATAATAAAAAGAGTAATTATCTTATTTAAGTATGGTAATTAAATGCAAGCAAACTGAACTGTTTTTCCAGATTTGATTTTTCAGCACAAGTACCTTATGAGTGAAACACACAGATGCAAAAGAAAACCATTCCGTAAACACAGTATTTTATCATTACAAAAACCTGCCACCTAAACAACTTATGCACCCAAATAGTGCTTATAAGAGAAAGTAAGCGGAGTGCAAAGCACTGCTTTAATTATAAGAAGTAAGCGAAATGACAATTTATTTGGTCACTGCTCATTACATTTAAAGTAAGCGAAGTGTTTAAACACTGCTCTATGTAGAGGAAGTAAGCGAAGTGATATTACACTGCTTAACCTTTTCAACGCTATGTCAAAAACAAAGTCGTCGCTCACACGCCAATGACAGCTAAACACCAAACCTAATGTCAACTTTACCTCATAGCTACTCAGGTTTAATTTGCGCTGTCAACCATGACGGAAATATCCGTCGTTGGCGTTGAACCAGTGGTGCGGATATATCCGTCAATGGCGTGGAAAAGGTTAAACATACATGACCTTTTTAAGATAAATGTCATAATAAAAGTAAGCAAAGAGTTATTACCCTGCTTAATGTATCTCTCAGAATACTAGAGATAAAACTATTTGACACACCATGCCAAATAACATAACATACTGCATACACTACTAGCACCTACCTATCTAAAAAAATCTACTTTCAGAGACAAAAAATATTCCAGAAGCAACACCCTACCAGACCTCACCAGGCCCCACGTTGGGCGCCATTTGTAAGGTTTAAAGGTGTTTATCTAATAATAAATAAACAAATAATATGCTCGGCTAGCTTACATGAGAATTTAGGTCGTGAATCCTTGTTGCCGAACCTAGAGGAAAATCACTTGCCTATATTTATACTTTGGAGCGCCAAGGCTAGTGACTCACGCAAATGAAATCTAGAAAGGTATTGCTTCGGGATGAAAAAGAAGTTAAATTAAAACAATATAAATGGGTATATTCACATATATTTCTCTACTTCAGTTAGATATCCCTGCTTAACTCACATCACACCTCATACATGGGTTTCGTAATGAAATATCACATGTTAAAGACACACAGCATGGTTGCTTTAAGGTTATGAATAAACGGAACACCCTACTGTCTCTGAAAGTTATAGATTTTACTATGATTGAATTGATCACGGTCTAGAATATCCGACCGAGTGTTTTTTAGGTTATGTCACTCCATTCCGACGGACTTGAAGAAGGTTGGAGACACTGAGGTTACCACCTCGTGTAGTAAATATAATGGGGATAAGTGCTATATCATCATATCCAAGTATGCAGCAAGAGCTTTGCGTTTGTGGACCTTTACGGCAAGCCACGCATCCGACCCGAAACTGAAAAATAAACGAATACAACATAAAACTTGTCATTCACTGGTGTTGGCACAACCACTAAAAATACCGCAATACGACACAGGTACTCACGGGATTTGTGAAGAAAAAGACCTGAAACTAGGACTTTGAAGCTCACATCTTGGTTAAATGATCCACGCCGATCGAGTTTGACAGCTAGAATCAACAGCGAATGACGTCGACGCGCTAGTGATGTAGTCGAGGAATAGGGATGCGACCAATCGAAAATTACTGGTAAAAGTTAAGGCCCGTAACACCTAAAGTGTTACAAGTTAATTAATATAAAGCTTTCTGATAGACTATATTTTTTGTCTGTTTTTGCGGTGCGTAAATATATAAAGATGATGGTTTTCCGACGCGCGAACACGCAACGTATAATTGGGTAAGTAAAGTTTTTGGAAGAGATGTAAATTATTATTTTTTTCGATAGTCGTCATCCTGAAGATCATGGAACTGCGGCTCTTTTACTTTTATTTCCTCTAATATTTTAGAAATCTTTTTTTTAGTTATGAAGTTGACATTTGTAAACTTTAATGACCGACAAGCTTGTTGCCTTCGTATTTAATGAAATAGAAAAAAAAACTGTCACTTCTATATCTGTCAACGTCAAATCAAATCAAAGTAATCAAACAGTTCAGTTCAAATAAGTAAATTCAAGTAAATCTTTGTAATACTTACTCCATTTCCACAGTCCGTGTGGGATTGCCTGAATTAATTGCGTGGATTGTACAATTCAAAAGTGCTCTCGTGGCTATCAAAAAGCAGGGCAAGAGTCGTCGAGAAAGGAAGAAATCGGTGTCCAAGAAGAAGTGCCAAAGGGTTCGAAAATAAATCGTAGACCAAATATCGTGCCAAGGTCTTAGAGCAAAGCGGCAAAACGAAAGTCCGGAGTTCGTTCTGAGATCGTTAAAAATATTTCTAAAAACACTGATGACATGAAACACAAGCAAACAGAAAAGAGCCGTTGTATTGAAACGTTTGTTTACTTTTAAGTATTTGATTTGACAATGACAGATATAGAAGTGCTTTTTTTTCTTTTTCATTAAGTACGAAGGCAACAAGCTAGTCGGTCATTAAAGTGTACAAATGTCAACTTCATAACTAAAAAAATATTTCTAAAATATTAGAGGAAATAAAAATAAAAGAGCCGCAGTTCCATGATCTTCAGGATGACGACTATCGAAAAAAAAAATAATATACATATCTTCCAAAAACTTTACTTAGCCTATTGTCCATGCGCGAAACAGGGAAACTCCAAGTTGATTCCGCAAACTTGCAACGATTGGCCTTGCGATTTATTGATGGTCATTGCAAAAGCCAGACGCACGGGAAATTGCAAACGCTTAAAATCGAATGGCAAATCCGTTGGAATTATCGGTATACGCGGCATCAAGACACCCTCTCCTTTGTATTTTCCTTTGATGATTTTAGCTTCGATGATTATTCATTAGTTTTGTCACAGCCAGTCTTGTTCCATCGCAAAGTCTAGGTTGATTTATGTTACGCAGCATGATGACAACTGATCCTACTTTTATTGCAAATTATGTGGTGGGAGTCCAGGCAATTCCAATGAATTTAAAAATTCTGTAGGATAGTTGACTACGTCATCCTGGTTTGTGGCTGTGTCGACTGATTTGTATGTAAACAACTCTCCTGGAAGGAAATTCTGAATGGTCGCATTGAAATCATTGACATCTTTATTTTTTGCCGCCAATATTGCTCGTTCACTTAGCCAATCGTGGTTATTATATTGTTTTTTTATGTCCGGAAAAACACGCTGAATAAGCTCTTCTTTCCAGGCTGTGAAGTGACAACAATCTGTGGGAAATGTTATTTATCCGGTCGAGGTGTCAACTGCGACTTTACCATTGCCAATATCTAGCAAATGCTTCGAAAACACAGTCGCAGTTTGATCTTGTTGCAAAAACATTCGCATGTTAGTTGTTAATTGGACAGTCTTTACGTGCCGCCACAAATTAGATGATTTTAGGCATGCGTTTAGTTCGTCAGCAACAGTTGATCGAGGAATAACTGGAAGAGTCTGACGAAAATCACCTGACAACAGAATCATGGCTCCACCAAAAATGTTTTGGTTGTCACGTAAATCGTTTAACGTCCTGTCTAGAGCCTCCAGCGAGCCATTGTGCATTCGTCCCAAATTATCAATTTGCATATTTGGAGAATCTTCGCCATAGCGCTATTTTTGGCGATGTTGCAAACTGGCGTTTCGTTTATTTGCATGTTTAATGGTAATTTCAAGGCCGAATGTGCAGTTCGTCCGCCTTCTAACAAAGTTGCAGCTATTCCAGATGAAGCCAACGCTAGGGCTACCTCATTTTGCGATCGGATCTTTGCCAATAGCAATGAAATTAGGAACGTTTTCCCAGTACCTTCGGGAGAATCAAGAAAGTAAATCCCTCCAGATCCGCTGTTTACTGCTTGTATCAAACTATCGTACGCAATCCTCTGTTCTTCATTCAATTGCGGAACCGTTGTGCGAACTGCTTCGATCATAGCTTCAGTATCGTACTGGCGTTCTCTTTGCAACTCATGGTTTAATGCATCTTGCATAGAACGATTGGGTGCTATCAGGCCCAAACACGACAATACTTTATTTGCCATCTTTATTTACCTAATCTTTGGCGGCGGCGTTGTTGTTCAGTTCTATGGAGGCGGACTAAATATTTTTTGATAAATAATATTCCCGGGATTTCGGAATAAATAAATTACGCCATCATAAATCCATAATTAACTTTTTATATTCACTATTTGAAGTTATTTTTTGAATAAAGATTTACCAATTTTTTTATTTAATTTACAGGTAACTCATCTAACCTAACCTAACGAAGTCTGAGGAGCAAATTGACGGGACTGTTTATACTAATTGTAAAATAATTAAAATAAGCATTTTGTAGAATCCGAGAATCCCGGAAATTATATTAATAAAATAATTCTTTTAAGAAGCCGACGCCATATTCGCTTCACTTTTTCCGGGATTTTGACAACTTTAGGTAAATATCGATCCGAATTTCCGATCCCTGCTTATTATACACACTTACTACATTAAATACGGATAGGTATAAATATATTGCAAATAAACTGAAGATCTCCTTATACAATCGCCAATCTTCATGTTTCCCTAAATCGACTTAACGATTTTGTATGAATTTTGAGAAATTCGAAATCTCTCCATATTCTCTTTCTTCATAAATTGAGATTGAGAACCGTTTCAAGTCTAATGCTAGTCTTCAATATGGCCTAAGACAAGAGGTTTTAAAATTTGAAAGAACCAAATTACCTTTTTTAATAAAAGATTTACTTTTAACCATTATCAAAAACTGAAATTAGCAGAAAAATGTAGCGTGTTTCTGACGATACCGTACTGTTATAATGGTAAAACCAAAGGTCTTTTTAAAAAAAGATATTTATTACACACACTTAAAATAGAGGTACAACGCGGTTAGCGGCTCGGGAACAACTGAGGATGGACTGGGCTGGATAGAGAAGCTAGGGTCGGTTGGAAGGGATTACTGCTGACAGGGTTGCTTGGTCAGCTAGAAGGCATACAGGGAGGAGGTTATAACATCTCCCCGGGGTTAAGAATGAACTTTCACTCTTAATGAGTGAAGTTTATGTAAGTCTCAGTCGAGGACTTGGAGCTGGAGCTGGAATCTCTTCAGATTCAGAGGGTTCGGTAGGTATTGTCAATGTTTTAGGAGGGTAAGGAGGGAAACTTAACTTATTATTACAATTGAACCTTTTCCAGATCTTATAAACAACAAAGGACACTAATACAATAATAATTCCGATGGTACTATAAGAGTAATAATTACCATACAATACAATATGGGGTTTGTTAATTATCTTATCCAATTGTTTAGATAATTGGTAATGTGACTTATCTCTACTTAATGCTACATACTTCGTGGTGGGCAAGACCATCGCGTAGGCAGTCGGTATAACATTACCATGATAAGCTACCGGGAATGATACGCTGTGATACATATTATATTCCTGAGAATTAACTAAGGGTATTCTCATTACAAAAACAATTTTGTTATTGATATAAAAGCTCGATATATCTGAAATATTTAATAAAATGGTTATATGGTCCAATTTTAGCGATATGGGTAATTCTTGAGATTTGGGTAACAATCTATGATGTTCTACTAATTCATGGAATAATTGTTTCGGGGTGATTATCGATGGATATAGAATGTTTGATTTACTAAACATTATGGCGTTTATGATATCCTCCAATTTAAATGACAAGGTTAAAATATTATTCTCAATGATACTTATTAGCTCTAACATGTTTGATCTTAAACTTAGCTTATTACTAATTACAGTTAAGTTTTTTAAGGACATACTCAGTAAGTTAACAGCGTCATTCAATATCTGCTCGTTGATCATTATTTTGTTTATAAAATCCTCATGGGATTTTAGAGTCGTGGAGGTGATTAAAATATTGGATTTAATTATGGTTGAAATGTCCTTTTGGTCGTATTGTAAACTTTGAATGGCGTTGTTATACATGATAGCGTCATCCTGATCCATAGTTCCAAACAGGTGTTTGAAAACGGTACCTATAGCACCAAACCACGCAGATCTCTTAGATTTATTCGTAATCAGGTGAGAGATAGAATCATAATCTCTAATTATATCACTATACCTTGTGGTAAGCGGTTGAAACATATTATTACATTCTGTTATTGACAAGCTATCACTCTCTCGGCACAGAAATTTTGAGGTTCCTATCACACCGTTCAAATTATCAATATGAGGTTTAATAAAAGATATATCTATAGGTATAACTACATCTAGAAATCCGTTAGTCACTTTTAACTCTCCGATGGGGTCGAAATAAAGGCCTGGGCTGTTCTGCACAGGTTCGGTGAAATTAGCTTGTATTAAAAGAGGGATGCTGAAAGGGAGAAATGAAATAGAATGAATAAATGTTGATATGTAAGAAAACCTTACAATGGTTAGTTCTAAAACTATAAAACACAGATAAATGACTTAACTACTATTTCTATGAGCTAATTTAATCTGATCGTAGTGGTGAACTACGTATTTACGATTGATTAATAAGGTCAATGTATTTCGACCATTGATCTTCATGACCTTGTAAGGTCCTTTCCATACAGGTGATAAAGCTTTACGAAGTCGCAAATGATTTTTTAGGTAAACGTAGTCTCCGACATGATAAGTTACCGGTTTGGTACGGGAATCGTAGTATGTTTTAGCAGTTTCTTTTGATTTGTATATGTTGTCAAGGGCTTTACTACGGGAGTATTGAAGACGGTGCTGAAGCATTTTCACGTAATCGCAATAAGTCGTACCAGGCGCTGATTCATAGATGGAATTCGGGAAAAATGGTTTATGTCCAAAAATCAGTTCGTAAGGGGAGTAGTTAGTGGTACTATGCACAGTTGTGTTATAGGTTAGGATAGCAGTATAGACATAACGGGGCCAGTCAGTTTGTTCTTCGTTTACATAGGACTTCAGATATTCTTTTAATGTTGAGTGGCTCCGTTCGAGAGCACCTTGAGTCTGGGGATGGTAAGGACTGGACCAAATTTGTTTGATTTTTAGGAAAGAGCAAACTTGTTTGAAAAGGTCGGCTGTGAAATTGGTTCCTTGGTCTGTCAGGATATATTTAGGTATGCCAAATAAGCTTATGAAATGCACTAAGCACTCGCTGGTTTCTTCAGCGGTGGTAGATCGTATGGGGTAAGCTAAGGAATATTTTGTTAGATCATCTTGCATAGTAAGTATATATTTGACCTTGGCAGATCCGGCCTCGGGTAGAGGTCCTACAATGTCTAACGCTAAACGTTGGAATGGTTGTGTTGAGGTAGAAGTTATCTCCAGGGGAGCACGGTTGATTTTCCTTAGTGCTTTGTTACTTTGACAAGAGGAACATTTTTTAATATAATTCTCGATATCAGCCCTCATGTTTTTCCAAAAATACTGCTCGCGGATTCTATTAAACATGCGGGTATTGCCTAGGTGTCCGGCAATTGGGATATCGTGATTCTCTTTTAGAATTTTAGGGATCTCACTCAAAGACGGGTATATAGTATTATTATGATATATATGTATTTGTATACCAGTCCCATTAAAAAGGTAAGCGATTATGTTATAAATCTTGGTAAATGCGCAGTTATCAAACGGGCTTTTGAAGTCTGAAATACTGATATATTTGTTCTCATTATTAGGAATTGCGATTAAATGGTTTCGAAGATTTTTTAATGATTCGAAAATATCAACATAGGAGCAATCATCAAAATGATGGACTTTTGTGAATAAGGTTATAAAGGTCTTTCCGTTATGGTTAACTTCTTGAAATGATAGTAGAATTCTTTCGGATTGTAAGAATTCTTCTTGATCAGGTAGGTTGCTTAAGAAATCTTGGACATAAGGCACATTTTCGTCAAGATCCAACGAGGTAGGAATAATAATTGTTTTATGTGGACTTTTCAGAAGGTTGTCATTATGTTCAACTATCGCAGTGTCGAAATTAGCGTTTGGTAAGGATTTTAAGAATTTCGAGTAAGTGTCTTCAATAACAGGGGGAGAGGTTTCAAATAAGTCTTGAATCAGGTCCGATTCAGAGGGTTGCGCTTCCATGGATTGAGTATTTTGTGGATTTGGTATAATATCATCAATTATAGAGTCTAAATCAATAGGCGAAAATTGTGGATCAGGTGTCAGAGATGGTAAGTCTCCGATATCAAATGGGTCGATGACTTCGGGTTGGTCATAGGAAGTCCCAGGTTGTGGATTTTCGTCTACTTCTTCATTTACAGCATTGATAGGAAGGTTGTTATCTTTGGGTATAGGATAACGAGATAATGCGTCGGCTGCGCAATTTAATTTCCCTTTGCGATATATGATTTCGTAATCAACGAACTCTTCTAATTTTAGGCGCCAGCGTTGTAATCTGCTGCTAGGGTCTGTGTGGTTGAATAACCACTTTAAAGGGCGGTGATCTGTTATGATATAGAATTTCTTTCCGAATAGATAGGGTCTGAATTATTTACAGAAATGAACTATTGCGAGAAGTTCTTTTTCTGTGGTGCTGTAATTGCACTCGTTTTTGTTTAGAGTTCTGGAGGCGAAAGCTATTGGTTTGTCTTTACCAATTTGGCCTTGGGATAAAATGCCAGAAATGGCGTAATTTGATGCGTCACAGGTGAGTATAAAAGGTTTTGTAAAATCAGGATAGATGAGAATTGGGGCGTTAGTAAGTTTTGATTTTAATGTTTCAAAGGCTAACTGCTGTTCATGACTCCAATTAAAAGGGGTATCCTTTTTCAGTAGATTTGTTAATGGTTTGGAAATTTTGGAGAAGTCGGGGATGAACCTTCTGTAATAAGATACTAGTCCTAAGAAGGATTTGATATCCTTCGGAGACACGGGAGTTGGGAATTCAGAGACTGCTTTGATTTTTTCAGGATTTGCCCTTACACCTTCGTCACTGATGATATGTCCGAGATAAGCTACTTCCTTCCTAAGGAATTCGCACTTGTCTGGTTGTAGCTTGAGATTGAAGTTTCGCAGCCTGTCAAAGACGGCTGTGAGGTTTTCTATGTGGGACGCTAGGTCATAGGAGTAAATCACTATGTCATCAAGGTAATCGAAACAACGGATTCCTTGAAGTCCGGAAAGGCAATTATTCATAAGCCTTTGGAATGTAGAGGGTGCATTCTTTAACCCGAAAGGCATTTTATTAAACATAAATTGACCTTGGGGTACTGAGAAACTTGTTTTCTCTGCGTCTTCAGGGGACATATTTATTTGATGGAAACCGGAAGCCAAATCAAGGGTGGAAAAGTATTTGCTGTTTCCTAACTGGTCTAAAATGTCAACAATCTGAGGTATAGGATAGGTTTCACCTATTGTTATGTCGTTGAGCTTGCGGTAGTCAATGACCACGCGCCATTTTTGTTCTCCTGAAGCGTCGAGTTTTTTGGGGACGACCCAAATAGGGGATGACCATGGGGATATAGCTGGTTTTATAATATCTTGTTCCAGCATTTTATTAATTTGTTTCTCGACTTCCTTTTTATGCACTTCTGGGAATCTATAGGATTTTGTATATATAGGGACATCGCTGGTGGTCCTAATTTTATGTTCAATCTTGGGAGTTGACGTCAGTTTGTCGTCAGGAAGATGAAAAATGTCGGAGTACTGGGAACATAGTTCAGTGAGGGCGTTAGCTTCTTCTTCATTCGTGTGAGATATGCGGAGTGAATTTAGTACTTCTTCAGTACGTCTAACAGCGTCGACTGTAGAGGAAAAGGAGACTGCATTGACATTTAGTGGTTCCAAGCGAAGTCTTAGATCTGATTTGACTGTTACAGGATTTTCTGATATGTTAATGATGGAGATATTAGCTCGGTTATTCTCCTTGACCTTTACAATACAATTAGCTATGAGCAGTGACTCGGACAAATGCTGGTCGGTAATTATACCTTCTTTTATTTCAGGATTAGTTACGGTGCATTCTATTATTGTTTCGGTTCGCGGGGAAATATTGTACTCTGGTTCTTTGAATGATAGTTTAATTTTCTTCCCATTAACTTCTAGACAGTTAGTCGCGTAATTAATATTACAGCGGAATTTAGAGAACATGTCGCTACCGATAATGCCATCGTAAGGCAAGTTTATATTTTTCATGACATGGAAATCGTGAAATAGGCTAAGGTTATTCGCTAATTGAATTCGGGATTTTAAATGTCCAAGGCTTGGTATTGATCCTTCAGTTGAATCGATCCCTTTGACTTTTATTCTGCTTTCGGACAAAATCAAGGATTTGTCTACGCTTGATTTTTTTACTAAACTTATAGCTGCACCGGTATCTATGAGTAACGTCAAGGGCTTAGAATTCATGGACGTAGGTATCCTAATGTACGGTAAGTATCTATCGTTTTTAGTTAGTATTTCATAGACCTTAGGATTTTTGGGAATGGTAGTTCCAACCCGATTTTCAGGGAATGGAATTGGGGTAGTGCGTATGGTGTCTGGTACGACTTTACGACTCGGACGACACCCTTCCGAGCCTACATCTCGTTTAAAGAATTAGAGTCTGTTTCATCAACGCCTTCATTGTTTTCAAGGAAATTTATTGGTCGAGTTGAGCTGTTGTTATTAAAATTAAAGCGTTTATTATTGTATTCTCTTTTCCTGCACTGTTCAAGTGTGTGTCCAGGTATTTTACAATACCGGCACACAACGGGAGCGTCAGAGAAGGTTTTTGGTCTATTGAATGAATTAGGTTGGTTGTTGTAGTTGGACGTACTAGGTCTTGGATTGCCTGGAAAATAGGGCTTTTTCGGGAAACCTTGTTTAAAGGGTTCCACCGGTTTTTTATTTGAGAATTGTTGTAATTTGTCCTCGGATATAGCTATGTTAATTGCTTCATTTAAGGTTTTGGGGGATTTGCAACGTAGGATCACGGAGATTTTGGGGTTAACACCCATAATGAATGAGTTTAGTGCCAAGTCTTGCATGGCTGCAAGCCGGCCTGGAAGTTCCATCTTTTTGGAACACGACATTGTTACCTCTGTCAATAATTGTGAAAGGCATGACTCTATACGGAGTGAAAATTGACTGACGGATTCAGTGGCTGTCTGTCTGCAATCTTGCAGCTCGGACAGCAGGTGGGCATGATGTTTTCGCTCACCAAACTGGGCTTTTAAAAAGTCCTGTAACGACGACCAATTGCTAAATTCTTTAATGGAACACGCTAATTCAGCTTTTCCCTCTAGCTGGCTGATATATTTAAGCACAATCGGTTCTTGGCTTGCTGAAGTAAGAGTTATTGCGTTAGCGCAATTATTTATAAACGCGTTTAATCTGTCTCTCGACCCATCATAGGGTTTTATGAATTTTAATATAACATTTAGCGGAATTTCTGATACCACCAATTTTGGCATCACGTCTGGGGTAACCTTGGGTGCCTTCAGGGAGCCAGAGCCTTCACTATCGGACTTAGACATTTTGATTCTTTAATTAATTAAATATGGATATTTAAGATACGTTACGGTGTGACAGGCGGACGGCGTCCTGATTGCGAGAATTAGTCGAGTTAGCTTAAACAGATAACAGAGTAGCCTCGGCGTTGAACTTGGAGCAGGATGATACACGAGGTATACAAATGGTTTTTTTTTGGAATTAATTATTAAATGCTAGAATTATATCGAATTGCACAGGATACTGTTTATACGCACTTCACTTGGCACTTTCACGGCACTTCACGGGCACGGCAAAACGAAATACAGAGTACTCACAGTAGCAGGAGCGTTGAAATCTGGGCGATCATCATCGCCAGGACCTTTACCGGGTGTCTTGACCTTGACACGCACCAGCAAGGCCGCGGGAACTGCAGGAACTCGATGAACACTTGGAAATAGTAGGGTTTGCCGGTCGTTTGAGAGCGGCGAATTAGGAAATAGTAGGTAGTCACACTGAACACTTTGGAACACTGGACATGGAAATGGTAAAATGCGCCGGTCGTTTGAGAACGGCGAATTTGGAAATAGTAGGTAGTCACACTGAACACTTTGGAACGGTGGACATGGAAATAGTAATGAGTTGTCCCTTGTTTCTTTTAAAGTCGGCCTTGGTTCACTTTACGTCACTTCGGAAACGTCCTTGAGATTTTTGAAAATCCCTTAAGCTGCCACCAATGTTATAATGGTAAAACCAAAGGTCTTTTAAAAAAAAGATATTTATTACACACACTTAAAATAGAGGTACAACGCGGTTAGCGGCTCGGGAACAACTGAGGATGGACTGGGCTGGATAGAGAAGCTAGGGTCGGTTGGAAGGGATTACTGTTGACAGGGTTGCTTGGTCAGCTAGAAGGCATACAGGGAGGAGGTTATAACAGTACGTAAATTAAAAGAAATCGTTTCAAATATAGAGGCAACCATTTGAAATGAAAGATATTTGTTAAAAATGTATATTAAAAAGGCCTTTAATTAATTTATACTTTATTGTGAAAAAGTATCCATAATTTAGTTTTATATCACTAATCCTTAGGGACAGAACGTATGGCCGGACTATGTTTATATATAATTGAGCTTAGATGTTGTCATTAGCGTCTTTTTTTCTTGGCAAAAGTGATATTGTTAAAAGTATAATTTAGAATTGTACGCCTTTAATGTTATCTGTGCCGTGTCTCTCTCTACTCTGTGGCATCATTCTATGCGAACGTGTTCTTACAATAAATACATTTATTAACCCTTTAACCGCCTACAATTTTTCATCGAGCATGCTCGTGTCGCCGCCGATACGAAGATGCACCACGCAGAGTAGGGCTTGAATAATCCATGTTACGATATAATGGATTTATTTTGAAATAAACTATTATCTTCAGTAAAAAAATATATTTTACTACCTACCCTATCACATAATGACACTACATATTATTATTATAATTCAGAACGTTATCTTATTAATTTATCCAAGGATTAAATGAATTATCTATGTTTATATATAGTCACAGACATTAACATTTTTATCATGGTCGCATCACTATATTTGAAATTTTACATCTCTGACGTCAGAAGCGGTCTACTAAATAAGACATTGGCGTAGAAAACATTATTCATTCACTTTATTAGTTGACATTACTAGGGAAGCGATTAAATATATTTGGAAAATATCGAAATTAAATAATTTTATTGTCGATATTGTAAGTAGTATTGCATTTTACTTTATTTAAACAATATTTGTATAGAATAAAAAATGTGTACCGTAAGGGTACCTAGGTATTACAACTATAGCATATATAATTACTTATAGAAAGTGAATAGTGGACTGTCGTATTATCGACATTGTCGCATCACTACGAGTATGACTTTCATATCTCTGACGTAACATGCAGACTGATAAATAAGACGGCGGCGGACAAACTACGGTCTCTTATTGAGGTAAGACATCATAGTGTAGAGTCGGGCTCCAAGTTTCATCGATAAAATCGAATTGATCATCGAAGACTTCACTACGTCGATAGCGACAAATAAACAATCGATATGGTTTTAAAAATGTATTTGAAATAAAATAGAATCTTATTGAATAAAAAAAAATGGTTGGAAAGACTACTAGTTACTCAGCGATTACAACTTAAGGTATTGCGTTACCATACCTTTTTGATACGTCATTCGCTATGCAAACGGTAACGGCCAGAAAAGCCCTTTTAAATATTTCTTTTAACGTTTGATTACGTTCAAAATACTCTTCGGCCAAAATGTCCGCCATAAAGTAGATCATAATTAGGTTAATACTATAATCTATAGTAATACCTACGAGTATAATCGATAAGTACCTACTCGTAAAGGAATCAATCATACGAATGATTTCATCACATTACTAGCGTCTTATAAATCAGACATTGGCTGACTGCTTCTTATGAAGTGTTGTAGAAAATTAATGGAATTTGGAAATACATTATTTCGTTTACACCTTAAAATTAAAAGAAAGAACCAGTTTTATTATTATTTATTTAATAGCCTAATCTTTTATGCATAAATTAATCTAAATAAATTTTCCGAGACTGGTATATAACCTGTAAAAACCAAACCTTCGAACTTAGTCTTATTTATCAGACTGCGGCGAAATGAGCCGGGTGTGTTGTGTCTTATATATCAGACTACGGCGGTTAAAAGGTTAATTTATATTCCGGTTTAACTCTGCTTATTTATTAGGTTATGGGCCCAGAAAAGCCCAGAAATAAGATCAGTGCACAAAATTAATGTAGAAAACGTGCATAAGGACATTAAAGTGAACATAATCTGAAATTGCGAAGTGTCACTTTCTTTTCTTTGCTTTACGTCATATTCGTATTTCGCTCGGCTCGGCACACTGTTACTCTCCGGTCTACCCGAATCTTATCAACCAATGATTATAGCTATTGAAAGTTCCGGGATGAAAATAACATCAGATTCTGTAAAATCGAAATTACTACAAGATGTCAGAACGAACCAACCCGAGAATGACCCTAAAGTGTTTGCTGTAAACAGAAAATTTCAGCAAGGTCATAAGAATCCATTTAAAGGTCCACGGTGCTACACTTGTAATAAATATGGCCATAAAAGTTCAGAATGCAAATCCAAAATCAAGGACACGCAGCAAAAAGCAAGTAGTTCTTCCTATGCTGCTGTGTTTGTGGCGTCAGCTGCCCAAGACGACGCTTGGTATGTGGATTCAGGTGCATCATCACACATGACAAGGCATGTGAACTTGTTTGAAAAGGAGACATCTCCTGCCATACAGAATATAAAAGTTGCAAATAATAAAGTATTATCGGTGCAATCTTCAGGACAAGCGAGCTTGGATGCTTATGACAATGAAGGTCAAATAAAAAAGGTGCTGTTTACAAATGTTTTATGTGTCCCTGAACTCGCGACTAATCTACTGTCCGTGAGTCAGATTATACGGAGTGGTGGCCAAGTAAAGTTTGACAAAACAGGCTGTGTTATTATGAACAATAAAAGTCAGATAGTAGCAACAGCAAGTCTTATCAACAACATGTACCGGTTGAATATGCCTGGAGGAGGCTATGCATGCATGTCCGATGTTGAAGAACAAGACATTTTCCTGTGGCACCAAAGAATGGGGCACCTTAACTTTCAAAGTTTAAAAAAGATGACTTTAAATACAGACCATGTAATTTTCTCCGCAAAATCAGAAAATCTGACATGTGTCACATGCAAGGAAGGTAAACAAACAAGACAACCTTTTAAAAGTGAAAGTTCCAAGAGTAAAAGTCTTCTTGAGTTAGTTCACTCAGATATATGCGGGCCTATGGAAACGCAGACACTAGGGGGTGCCAAATATTTTCTAACATTTCTTGACGACTACTCAAAGAAAATCTACGTGTATTTTCTCAGAAACAAGTCTGATGCATTAGAAAAGTTCAAAGAATTCAGAAACGAAGTGGAAAACCAACTTGGTGCTCACATAAAAATTCTTAAATCTGACAATGGCTTGGAATATGTCAACAAGAACTTCTCTGATTATTTGAAAGGTGCCGGGATCATACATCAAACGACCACACCATATACACCTGAGCAAAATGGGACTGCAGAGCGAATGAACAGAACCCTAGTTGAAAGAGCGAAATGTATGCTCCTAAATGCCAATTTACCGAAAGTACACTGGGCTGACGCAGTACATACCGCTGCTTATATAATAAATCGTTCTCCGACTAAGTCTCTGTCATACAAAACTCCTGAAGAAATGTGGTCTGGTGAAAAACCGAAAGTGAATCACATGCGTATATTTGGTTGTGAAGCAATGGTCCACCTGCCTAAAGAGAAACGCAAGAAATGGGACCCGAAAGCACAAAAGATGATTTTTATTGGATATTGTGATCACACCAAAGGCTACCGATTTATTATAGCCAACTCCAGAAAAGTGATAAAAAGCAGGGATGCTACATTTCTTGAATCTACCGTAAAAAGGGACTATGTTCCTGTTGAATTGTCTGTGAAAAATCCTGAAACAAACAAAGATATTACTCAAGAAAAAGTTGAGGATAATGACTCTGAAACAAATTTAGATTCAAGTTCAAGTACATATGACACTGTATGTGAGAATAGGTCAGACAGTGAATATATCCCTGATACCAGTTTTGATTCTCCTCCTATCAGCAATATTACACTGAGACCTAGAAATAAAACGAAGGTGAATATAAATTTAGATAATTTGGAAGAAAATACTTACCTGTGTCATCATGAAGAGGTCCTGACAGATGTACCTGTAACTTTCAAAGATGCTATAAACTCTAGTGAAAGTGAAAAATGGAGAAAATCTATTACGGAAGAACTAGATGCTCATCAGATAAACAATACTTGGACATTGATTAAAAACCCCTGAATGCGAAAGTGATAGGATGCAAATGGGTGTTCCGTATCAAAGAAGAATCAACCGGTCCACGCTACAAATCAAGACTATGTGCTAAAGGATATGCACAAACGGAAGGTATCGATTATAAGGAGACCTTTGCACCTACAGTCAGGTATGATTCAATACGTTTATTACTATCTGTAGCTGTTCAGAATGGTCTTCAAATGATTCAATTAGATGTAAAGACTGCCTTCTTATATGGTGAACTTGAAGAGAGCATATTCATGACTCCACCAGAAGGGCTCGACTGTGAAGAAAATATGGTATGTAAACTCAACAAGTCACTTTACGGATTAAAACAAGCCCCTCGGTGCTGGAATAGTAAATTTGACTCTGTCTTAAAAAAGTTTGGCTTTGTCAATAGTAAAGCTGATCAATGTGTTTATGTGGGACAAGTCAACCAGACGATAAGCTATCTTTGTCTATATGTCGATGACGGTTTGTTATTCTCTTCAGATAGATCATCGTTAAATGAAATCATAAAAGACCTGAAAACCATATTTGAAATGAAAATATTGGACACACCAAGTAATTTTGTAGGAATGCAAATAGAATTATTTAGTAATTGTATATTTATACATCAGACTAAATACATACAAAAAATGTTGGATAAATTTGATATGGCTAATGTTAATCACAATAGTGTTCCAGCGGATCCTCACATGAAGCTACAAAAAGGAGATAAAGAGCCTGAAAAGAAAATACCATACAGGGAAGCTGTGGGCTCTCTCATGCACCTGGCTATCGTGAGTCGACCCGATATAATGTTTGCAGTCAGTCTGGTGAGTAGATTCCTTAATTGTTACAATCAAACCCACTGGAATGCAGTTAAAAGGATCTTCAAATATTTAAAAGATTCGAAAGAGTATGGACTGTGCTACTCACGCACTCCACAACCCTCAGAAGTCATAGGGTACTCTGACGCTGACTTTGCAAACGATTTAGACACACGGCGTTCGGTTACTGGCTGTTTTCTTAAAGAATGGAGCTGCTGTAACTTGGTCTAGTCAGAGGCAACAAACTGTGGCTCTATCCACCACAGAGGCCGAGTTTATGGCAGCTTGTGCCGCTACTAAAGAGGCAATATGGATAAAACACATATTAAGTGACATCGGTGAATATAAACAAGACACAACTTTTCTTCATTTAGATAATCAAAGTGCTATCAGTGGCATTAAAAATATAAACTTTCACAAACGGTGTAAACACATCGATATTAAATATCACTTTGTTAAGGAAAAGTATCATCAAAAGATAATTGCATTAAAGTTTGTTAGCAGTGATTATCAATATGCAGATATTCTTACTAAAGCTTTGTCAAAAGACAAATTTAACTTTCAGAGATCTAAACTCGGAATGTGTTTACATAGCTCCTTATATTATAGTAGTTTATGCAATAGTTGTATAAGAGAGGTCAAAAAATATGAGTGGCGCGTGTTACGATGTGAGCCGAAGGCGAACATCGTAAAGGAAAGCGCCACGAGTATTTTTTGACTTAGTTATACACCGTTGCATACAATACTTTTTCTACGACTAGGTTTCAAATGAAATGCAAAACTAAGCGAAAAAACTTACAAACGAACGAACGAAGTAATGAACAACAAACGAGCGGGAAACAAGAAAATGACAAAATATGTGTCTATGGTTTACTTTGTTTTTAAATTGACGGAATGGAAAATAGAATTATTTACAATTCCAAAACATTTTAATTTGACCAATCAGAATACTTCACCAAATTAAATCCACCAATCACAATACACATCGACTGTCAAACGGAACGATAGGTTCTTTTAGGTACGTGTTTCTCTTTAACTAATTTAAATCTTTTAAAAAAACTTTGTATTTCGTATCAACCAACCAGAATACAGCTATTTTAAAATCGACCAATCAGGTAACTGAAATCATTTCTCAAAACATTAGGTGATTTATAGTCCCTATTTCACAATCGTTAAAATATGATTAAATCGTTTGTGCAACGCTAAGCTTTGGCAGCTGGCCGTATCGTTTTATCTCAAAAACGCACAAGTGCTGTTTTGGGGCATAGACAAGATAGACTTTTCTCTGGATTATTCTGCGGACTTATTATGTATGTTCTTATATTAGTGTTCGTGACTATATAAATGACAGATAAAAGTACAGGAGTAGGAAAAGAATTTATTCATTTTATATTGTGTTGTGAATGTTTTTTTTTGCTGTCATTATGCAGAAGTTAATTACTTAACTTTGTTGACTTTGTTAACTATTGTAATTTGTAATGTAAGGCTTGAATTCAGGGAGAGTGTTAAAAGTATAATTTAGAAATGTACGCCTTTATTGTTATCTGTGCCGTGTCTCTCTCTACTCTGTGGCATCATTCTATGCGAACGTGTTCTTACAATAAATACATTTATTAATTTATATTCCGGTTTAACTCTGCTTATTTATTAGATATTTTAAAGTAATACATCACTTCAGATCCTTGTAACGCGAGTCACGTGATTCGCGGTACTGCAACTGTACAGCAGGCAACTAAATAATTTAATGTATTTTGTAGCCGCGATGCCTCTATCAGCGGCCGAAAGGGCAAAAAGACGAAGACAGAAGCTGAAGGATGAAGGAAAGTACGAGGAATATAAGGAAAAACATAGGCGTACCTACCAAAAAAGCAGCCTAAACAAGAAGTTGCTAGATAAGTATCATCAAATAAAACAAAGTTCAACATATACAGGGAGAAAGAGCGAAAACCCGAAAAAGAGTTCAAAATCACTGATTAAAGAAGAAAACTGAACAAGCAAGTGCCCAAGATAGTTCAGTCGCATCAATTTCTTCGACGTTAATTCTGTGCCTCCTGTGACAAGTGATACAACTCGAAAAACACGATTTTTCAGGAGAGCGAAAACAAGTTTAAAAAAAATACTGCTTCTAAACGAATAGATTTTTTTGAACATTGCTACCGATTTTGATAACATATAATATCACTTTATTAACTGATTTGACAAAAATAATGATACTAGTTATAGATTTTGAGATATTCAAAGAAACATCCATAATGTATCATTTTACATTTCAGATTGATTTATTTAACCCGTGTAAGATGATACAACTCGAATTGTATTATTTAACACAAAAAAGTGTAATCAAGGAGCTCTGGTGATGACTGATACAACTTTTTTTTTAAACCTACATTTTTCTCTTATTTCTTGAGTTAGAGGCCTAACTTGTATACACAAGTTGTAGGGAATCGAATTAGTAATATTTCTTAAAACAAACGGACATAATATAAGGATTTTTCGTGAGTTGCATCATTTACCACAAAATAAAAACGTAATTTAAACCGTGACTAATGTTACATATCGAGTTATTCTTGGGTCTGATTACGAATAAACTTGTGTCAAATAATACAAGTAAGTAATTGATTAAAACAAATAATAGCAATCATGATATCTTTGTACTAAACATGATGACAATAAATCACTGAGTAAACAAATTAACTTACACTCTTTAATTTCAAAGCAACATTACGATGTTGCAAGATATTGGAATAAGCACACTTTTTATATTTCCAAACACTTATTAACGTCATTCAATTGTTTTATTTTACCACTATAAAAATAATTTTACTTTTGGAGGTCAAAATGGTCAAATTTTGTACCTTCACTAAGTCATCACCAGCTCGTGATTTTTACGTAGGTTTTTTTGAACATTAGTGAATGAGAAGTAGTAGTCGATAGTTAGGGCTAAATAACGGGGAGAGCGATTATCAGTTCTGATCTTTGGTCGAAGAGCAGCACCCTTGTCAATTAGACGGCTCTGAAGCACAATTCATGCCGCAAATTCGTATTTTTTTTTTCTTTAGCCTATTTTTAATATTTTCCCATAACTATTATAGGATAAGTAATGTTATATAGCTCTCCTAGATTATTTGAACTCAATTGCTAAGGACTAATGTCACAGTATTTATTTGGAGGTCTCAATAATCCTAATAAAGGCCGAAAAAAACACCCTATATTTTGGTGACAGAGCTGGATATAAAAAAAAACACTGTAATGATAATTTATTTATTCTTTAAATCATAATAATAAATCAAGGTTTCATTTTCAATAACAATATTTTTTATTAGTCAACCAGAACTTTCTCCACACCGCTCCAAATTATTACAAAACACACTCTTATTTTTGCCGTCTTGTAATAGTAGTTTATGCAATAGTTGTATAAGAGAGGTCAAAAAATATGAGTGGCGTGTGTTACGATGTGAGCCGAAGGCGAACATCGTAAAGGTAAGCGCCACGAGTGTTTTTCGACTTAGTTATACACCGTTGCATACAATACTTTTTCTACGACTAGGTTTCAAATGAAATGCAAAACTAAGCGAAAAAACTTACAAACGAACGAACGAAGTAAAGAACAACAAACGAGCGGGAAACAAGAAAATGACAAAATATGTGTCTATGGTTTACTTTGTTTTTAAATTGACGGAATGGAAAATATAATTATTTACAATTCCAAAACATTTTAATTTGACCAATCAGAATACTTCACCAAATTAAATCCACCAATCACAATACACATCGACTGTCAAACGGAACGATAGGTTCTTTTAGGTACGTGTTACTCTTTAACTAATTTAAATCTTTTAAAAAAACTTTATATTTCGTATCAACCAACCAGAATACAGGTATTTTAAAATCGACCAATCAGGTAACTAAAATCATTTCTCAAAACATTAGGTGATTTATAGTCCCTATTTCACAATCGTTAAAATATGATTAAATCGATTGTGCAACGCTAAGCTTTGGCAGCTGGCCGTATCGTTTTATCTCAAAAACGCACAAGTGCTGTTTTGGGGCATAGACAAGATAGACTTTTCTATGGATTATTCTGCGGACATATTATGTATGTTCTTATGTTAGTGTTCGTGACTATATAAATGACAGATAAAAGTACAGGAGTAGGAAAAATTGTTTATACTGATGTTTTTTGTTTAGTTATAAAAAAAAATACAAAGGAGTAATGTATTTTTCTTTTCGCTTATTTAATTTTAATTAGTTCCATTGTATATTCCACATTAAAATAATATGATTGTGTAGATGGTTCATACTGATTCTCGAAACTTATTGAACACCCCTCGTATGCTTATAAAAATAATTGATCTTGTGTATGCGTAGCGTAGGTATGTTTAATTTTGTAGTAAAATACAGAATTGAAATTTTTCTTCTTATTTTTTATCAACATAGGTACATAATACACTGCTACTCGTACTTGTACTTATTGAGGTTGTGTTATACTGTGTACCCAATATTTCTTCTGTTTGGTTCGGCGGAACCGCAGCAACATCATTTACATAATCGTAAATGACGGTTGCTTCGGAATCATCGTCAGAAAGTATAGCATCATTGCCATCTGACCAAGAATAACTAATAGTGTCTTACCCCGAAGTGCTACTGGCTTCTACGTCCCATTCCTTGCACATACTTTCTTCATATGCTTCTCCATCACAAAACCCGTCTGCCACTAAATCTTTGCATTCGTCAGCCTCTGCTTCCGTTTCTTTTTTAAAATTACTTGATGAGTTGTCCTCAAATACTGGAAAATAAAACAAACTATAGTAGTACGATCGTCATTTAAGGCGTTATCACGGGCGGACTCTTGCGGGAGTGTTTTCCCGTTCGTCCGATCTACATTGATTTATTATATGAATATTAGATACACAATCAGAAGGAAAAATCGCAGTACAAAAGTGTTGTAAAGGACGAGCTCTGGGAGTCTTTTTAGTACGACTTGAACTCAAATGACGAGACTCGACTCAGTACATAGGACTCCCTTTAGTGCAGAAATTCCAGCCAAGCAAGTCTTGCGAACTAAGCGAATCTCGCATAGGACTCGAGTCTTTTTTCTGCGTTCGAGTCCTTTGGTGTAACGAGTCGTACTCGAGCGGTATTATTGTTTGAACCCGCCTCACCTATAACGATGATACTTACAGTACAGTTCTTAGTACAGCCACAGAATAAGTAATAGTACAAGTACAGAAGCGACTCTCTGTGACAGCAAACATGCGAATTTAAACCTATTCAGAACGCGGGAACGATAATAATACAAGTGCACGCACGGAAGTGACCTTGGTTACATTTTTGCGATCGATAGTGGGGGCGCCACTAACGAGGCAAAATGCACCTTAAATCTGCGCCGCGAGAGTCTGTATTATTTCGCCCGTCGCTTTACTGACTCCGCCCACCTCCCAGGGCTGGCACTTACTTGTACTATTTCTTTCCACGGCTGTTGTAAGAAAACAAATTAAATTTATGATAATTTGTAGTTTTTTATGTAGTTCTTACTTAAATGACGAGAAAAAATTGTTCATGCCTGGAGGGCTGGCAAAAGTTGTCCGCGACTTGTTTGTTGTTTGCTCCGATCTCCCTTTCCATCTAAGTAATAAAACGTAGTTTAATAGTATTAACCTTCAAAATATATGTTAATTTAATTATTTATTTTTTGGCATTTTGCTGTAATGTGAGAAATGCCAAATTTTTAGTTTTATTGAATCCCGACTGTGCTAATACTGTTGCACACCTGTAATTGGTACTAACTATTTAACTATTTTCTTTATACATACCTTTTGTATTTGTATTTGTTTGTACAACTATTGGTGTGTCTAATAGAATAAATAAAAAATAAATAAATAAAATAAACAAATCAATATAGACCTTAAAACTTTTTGTTTGTTATAAACTCAAGTACTATCGTTACCTACTCCGTTACTTAAAAAAGCTGCCATTTGTTTGTGTGTTGTGTTTACCTAATATCTAGCACATGCTGACCTTGCTTTAGCAGGCAGTTACTAGTACTGGGAGATCTACTTACTTACACTGAACGCTGTTTAAGGCAAGTAGATAACTGGTTTTTGGTCCGATAAGTTGAAAACTGCGAAACTGCGGACGGGTCGTTAATAAAATAAATAATATTATACCGCTCTCTGCGTCGAGGATTCAAAACTGTAGGTACTGATTGTGTCAGTAATTAAGTCCAGCTACTCGTAACTACCTTTCTAGGTCGAAGTTATTAATAATATTAATAATAATCTTACCTTTCGTCATCCTGAGGCAGGTTAAAAAAAGATAATTCGACATTGGAGTTATTATTTACGCACCCGTATGCGATGCAGTACTTTTTGCCTTTTCGATTAGCCATATTCGTATAAGTGCGTATTCAAACAAAATCTTTTGGCAGCGCACGGCGGCGCGCGTCGAGACGAGCGCTCGCGTGACACTCAACTGAGTCGCCCCTTGCAAGGGGCAGCATATTTTGTGGGCGATAGCGCGGAGTGTCACCGGCCTGGTACAGCGGTGTAGCTCATGGAGCTGTTATTATTACCATGGTTATGCGCATAAACAATTAATATTACAGGAGTTTTAAATAATATAATAATTAAGAAATGAATGATCAATAAAATTAATTAGGCTCCAGAAACGGCAGTTGTAGGTAAATAAAATAGAGAATCCAATTTTCATACTTTATTGTTCGACGTATTAAATATTTTTTTATATGAAGTTAAAATCTCCAAAGTATTAAATTAATAACCAATTAATACGTAATAGGTATTTAATAATAAATTAATCACAAAGAAACAAAAAATACATTGTATAAGTAAATCAACCATGCTGTACGACCTAGACGTCATAGTTTTGGTCGCTGACAATTTAGAAACCACCAGAAAGAATTTAACAAATTACGACAAACTTCCCTTTTAAGCTTGTAGAAAACGTGAGGTACGCGTGTCGAGGTAAGATTGAGCGCAAAGTTGCGAGCTAAGTAAATAAATTGTCATAATCTCCCAAATATTAAATTAATAAGCTTAACAAAGAGCATATTCAATATTTAATAATCACAAAGAAACGAACATCAACTAGGCTGTACAAGCGACGTATGGCGCCATAGTTTTTCTCTGCGGTCGCTATCAATTTAGAAATCTCCAGAAAGAACTAAACTAATTACAAACTTTGTAGTTTCCTTTTTAAGCTTGATGAAAAAGGGAACTCGTACCAATTTTGGGCCTCTTGCGTAGATAACGCAAGAGGCCCAAAATTGGTACGAGTTTCGAGGTTATAGCGCGAGCTTGCAAGCAAAAACTCGAATATGCCCTAAGCCAAAAAAATATCACCAAAATTCCTCTTGTAAGGAACCTGTTAACGTAGCCTCACTCACTGCTTACCTAATATACATAATATAATAGTATTATTTATTACTGGTACTATTATTTATAATGTGATAATAGTACTATATTGTTGATTAACAGGTGACAACCAGGGGGTGAAATTTTTACGCCGTTTCAAACAATTGCTTAATCCGGCGCAAGTGTTCAAGCTTAGCGCCAGCACCGGCGGGCCCCAGGTGGGGCTGTGCCTGTTCCGGCACTTCGCGCCAGTGCGCGTGCTCGTGTGCTCCGGCGACGGCTCCGTTGGTTGGGTGTTGCACGAATTAGACAAACTCGACATGCATGTTAGTATCTACCGACACTCTTTTTCACCTCAATATTTCAATAGCCCTTATAAAATGGGATTGGATATTAGTCACTACACAGTGCGGATTGGAAAATTTCTTAGTCCTATTTCAAATAAATTTAATAATATCATAGTTTAATCATTATAATAAAGCAACGTTATTTATTATAAAAAAAAATACTAACATTCGCTTATAATGAACCTCAATACATAAATCAATAAATACGTAATTAATACCCAATTGAAAAAGGTTTACGGCTAGGTGCTGCTTCTTTGTTTACTTGATTTATTTTGCTATAAATCTGAAATATACTATATACTTAATATAGTCTTCTGGATTATAACCCCGAGATTCATATAACGACAAGGGACCGGACGAGCCGAACGAAAGGGAAGGGCAAACCTCCTACAAAAAGCGTAAATTTAAGGACTTTAAGCTTTTGGTCCCAGGACAAACTTTTTAAAATAAACTAAAATAAAAACGTAAAAAAACATTTGCTAGCAGAAGTAGGTGGACAGTCGAAGAGCTTAAAAGTACCTATATCTTCACGCACTTTTTTTCTATTCACAAAAGAATCCTGTGTAGAAAATTTGGGACTCTACAAAGTGACAGCTCACATTTTAAGGCGCATTAAATTTAATGAACGTTTATGCTGGTTAAGGTTGAATTTTGCTATTCAAAGTATGTAACGATACATTGTATGATACAGCGTCAAGTCCTGACCGCTGTGTTGCCGCTCGGCACGGGCAACGACCTGGCCCGCGTGCTCGGGTGGGGGGCCATCTGCGACGACTCCATCAACGTGCAGGCGCTGCTCGAGCGCTATGCGTGCGGCTCCACCAAGATGCTCGACAGGTTAGCTTCTTACTCTAGCTTGGTAAAAGTTTCACTAATATGTAGCATAAAACTGATTGTCATTATTTCGTTTCGCATAGCAACCCTTAGCGGAATCATCATTTCACAGAACTAATTACTCTACGCATATTTTTTTAGCATACTGTCATTTCGCACTATATTCTTTGACAGAATAGTATATTGGCTTAACGTTGATTAGAATAATAGTCCTATGATGGAATAATTGTCCCGCCGAAATTAATTAATTAATTAATTTGTTCCTATTCAGATCCAATGATAATAACAAATAGGGAAAAACGGACATTATGACATATACGGACAAAATGACACACCAAAATTGGCAGGATATAGGGCAGTTTCTGGCACTGCCCACTGCACTGCCAATCATGACGTTGGCCATGTTTACAATCCTGCGAGACACCGAGCGCCGAGTATGTACAGTAACGAGTATGAATGTGTTTCGTGACCACTAAAGTTAATTTTTTGTACGGATTTCCTGCGTTAACTACTCAATTTTACCCTAGCATTTTGGGTATTTATCCATTAAAATCGATGGATTATAAGATGACCTGGTGATTTGCATCAATTTCATTGCGATTGTTATTTTAATAAAATAAGTTCTTTTTATGGTACTTTTATACATTTGGACAAAATGACATACCTATACTCTGGACAAAACGAAACGGTGTATGATAGTAGTCAAACAAAATCAAAATAATATTCCTGCATCCAAAAACACGCAGAAACCACCACGAAAGGCAAAGTGCTCATGTCAAAAACAGCTTTGGCAATGACAATTTTACTGCCGAGACATAGGACGACGATGTCAACTGTGCCAATATTTTTGTAACGAATTTTATTCCGAATTTTCTGTCAGGTGAAAGCTGTTTACCATATATGATTGATTATCTCGTTGGGCTCATGCATCGTGTCATGTGTTGATTTCCCAAAGAGGATCACACCATTTATTTACCGAATTGTGTCCTTAAACTTTAAGTATGTCATTAATTTATTATTATGTTCATAGCATAAGGACAAAATGATTTTTGTGATACCTTGTAATTAATAATAATAATAAAAACGTCTGCATGATTCCTATTTAATTAAAACTTTTTTTTACTGATACTTAATACTTAAACCAAAGATGCGTATAAAAATTGAGACTGATTATAATTACATTCATTAAAGAAATATGATTCAAAATCAAAATACCCTGTCATTTACCTGACTGTAATAGGGTAAAGACCAAATTTTTGACATAATTGCACAACAGAAATCACACTGGAATGTGTCACACCGAAACGTCTCACAATAAAATTGTAAAGGTTCCGTAAAATCCCACAACTATGGTCCTGGCCTTACAACAATAGTCCAATTTTACTTTTCATATTATCCTAAAAATATGATAGATTTAGCTATAGCTAGAGTTTATAGTAAATGTAAGTGAGTAGTAAATTTTAGGCCAAACAGTACATATATACCCAGCAATAATAGCAGTAACGTCTCATATTTTAGAACAATGTAATGAGGAATATTGGACTATTGTTGCAGGCTAGGACCATAGTTGTGTAGTTTTTCTGTTAGTGTTCAATGTTTGAAGATGTAATTCAAAAGGAAAATTATGTTAAATCCTGTTATTTTTTAATATCAAACCTGATAAATCAAACACCCCAAAACCACTTTTGAAATCTGCCAAAACTAAAAAAAAACATTCGAAGTAAAGTCTTTTTTAAGAATTAGGAACCTACTCTGGATTTTCTTGATTCAATTTTTCTCGGTACTTTTGGCATCTTTCGGCCGAAGGTAACGGGATCTGAAAAGCCATTTAATTATATAAGTAAGGTCAAGTTGGGTAAAATGGAACAGAATTTATTATTTTCTAATGATAAAAAACTGGATTTACTAAAATTTTAGGTCTATCACAGTAGCAATATAAAGGTGTATCTTTGCAAAATTAAGAAGATTTATAAAATTAACAAAAAATTACCTTACATGCCTTCAGAACAGACATATAAAAGAAAATGTCCGAACACAAAAAACTGTTTCACTTGCCTCGCCGTGCCGGGCAACACATAGTCATTGCAATGCCAAGTCTTGTCAATTATTGTTTTACGTTGTTAATATTAAAACGAAAATATTTTGATATTGTATCTATTAATCATGGAAGATCTTGTGCTTATTGCTAGAAAAGGAGGAAAGATTCTTTTATTCGATGGATATGAATTTTATAAGAACAAGACATATAAAAGCGGAGCGGAATTATGGCAATATGCACTTGCTAAAACAAAAACACAAAAGTGCTTCGGGTCTATAACGATCGAAGTGAGTATCAGCTTTCTTACTTAAATTATGTATGTAGTTACATAACCATATAATTATTTAGTATTTCAGGAAAAAAGTACCATTTTAAAAATCTAGAGCTCATGCATGTACACAAGATGTAGGAAAAAATGAAATAGAAATTTCTCTACATAAAATGCGTTGCGTTGCGTTGTACTTACGTCAAACCCTGTTAAACCACTTCCGCAAATATATAAAGAATGTGTGTAGCTTGTTAGGTACACACAACGCGAATAATCAAAAGCAGGATACTGGCACAAAGGATTTATTTTAAAATTGTACAAGTGTAGCCGTGCGGTTTGGCTCGTGACTAGCAACAGACTGATTGGCCGCCATTACCGTAAAACTAAACTAAAATGTTAATCTACCTTATTTTCTAAAACAGTTAATATCTATTTATGCAGACATTATTTTAAAAGGGAGCGCGTCGCTAACATTCCCCAGCCTAGTGCTGGTTCAGCACTCATCCACCAGAGAGATAGGTGCGACGCGTGCCGCGGACCGCCGCCACGTCCCGGTTCCGGTCCTCACCTCGACCAATCGGGTGCGGCCGTCCTTGCCGGGGAATACCTGTGTGACCAAGCCCTTCGGCCACATATTGCGAGGAGAGTTTGGATCCACTACGAGGACGAGGTCACCCACTCGTAGCGGCTTCCGTTCTTCATGCCACTTCCTTCTCGGTATGAGGTCAGGTAAAATTTCTTTTACCCACCTCTGCCAGTACATATCCGTCAACCTCTGAGCCGTACGCCAATGCTTTCGTAGGTACAGGTCAGAGTCGTCGAACGCACCGATAGTAGGCAGGTTAGACGATGTCGTGAGAAGTGGTTAGGGGTAAGAGACTCAATGTCTCCATTCTCGACCGAGACGTGCATCAGGGGACGGCGGTACACTATATTTTCTACTTCAGCCATGAGCGTGTTTAAGACCTCGTCCCGTGGTGCTCGTTCGTTCAAAATTACTTTCAGTGTCGTTTTAACGCTACGAATTAGCCTTTCCCAAGCCCCACCCCAATGGGGAGTGGCAGGGGGGATGAAAACCCACTCCATCCCTTTGTTGACACCTAGACGTTTCAAGTTTTCAGTGTCCAGTTCCTGAATCGATCGTTGCAGCTCCGCGTAGGCGCCTCTCAGGTTAGTACCGTTATCTGAAAAGAGTTGGCGTGGCCAACCGCGCCTCGCCGCCATCCGCCTCAGCGCCATGATGAGTGAGTCCGACGTCAAGGAGGACACCAGCTCGATGTGGACCGCACGCACCGTCAGGCAAGTAAACAAAACTCCATACCTTTTTTCCCGACGTCGGCCCACAACGACTTCCATCGGACCGAAAAGATCCAGCCCGCAGTACGAGAAGGGCCGCTGATGGTGTGCCATCCGTGCCTTAGGCAAATCACCCATTCGTGGTACTTGGGGTTTGCATTTGCGGATCCTGCACAGCATGCACCTCGACGCTACGAACTTAACAGTAGGTCTTAGTCGCAGTAACCAATAACGCTGTCTCAGCTCGTTGACTACAGTCTCCTGGTAGCCGTGGGCGGCCTGAACGTGTCGGACGATCAGCTGAGCCACAGGATGCCGTCCGTCGAGTATCACTGGCATTTTCACTTCCAGGTCTACATCTGTCGCAGCGTTGATACGGCCGCCCACCCGCAGCAGACCGTGTTCATCCAAAAATGGTGTCAAAGAAAGCAGTCTACTGTCGCGGTTTAATGGCTTACCGTTTTTAATCGCAGTCAGTTCACAACCAAAGGACTCCGACTGCGCGTGCCGTAGTAGCAATCTTTCGGCACGTTCCATTATTGTGGTGCAGTCAACTTGACCCGCAAGACCCTTACATTTTTTGTCGATAAACTTCAGCACCGTAGCCGCGGCACGCACTAGGCGAAGCCAAGAAGAAAATCGTAGGGGGTCCGGAACTGCTAAAGCGACCGAAGTCTCCTGTACAGCGGCAACGCATTCCGCCGCGGTCGTGTCTAACTGTGGGCAAATAATATCTTTTGGCCATAAAAAATCATTTTCATATAAAAAGTTCGGGCCCGCGAACCATTGCCCTTGCAGGGTTTGATCGAATTCCTCCCGCATAGCTAAATCGGCCACATTCAACTTTGTGGGTATGTACCTCCATTCGTCTACGCGGGATAACTCGTCGATCTCACCCAAGCGGTTCGCCTCGAACGTTTTATATGTGCGCGCATTGTTGCGGATCCAATGCAAGACCGTAGTGGAGTCGCACCAAAAATATCGGCGCCCCGGAATCAATTTATGCTCCTTCCCTATAGTGTTAGCTAACCTCGCTGCTAATAAAGCTGCTTGTAGCTCGGCTCTGGGCACAGTCAATGGCTTTACAGGCATAACTTTACACTTGCTGACAATAAAGGCTACTTTAATAAAACCATTTATTTCCCAACGCCAATAAGCCACTGTACACATAGCTCGAGTACTAGCATCACTAAACATATGTAATTGCAAGTTATTATAACTTACTCCGTCCGTAGCACTAGTAGCGGCCGCTACGTTCTCGTAGCACCTCGTAGCCCTGACCGTAGACGCACCGTTGCCAGGCGGGTGCGGCGGAGTGGGCGCGTTCGCGGCGCTGGAGCACTCGGATATCGGTTGATCTTGCGTCTCGCTCGCTTTCGCGGACGCCGATCTCCCGTTTCTGTCGCAACTCAGCTCAACTGACTTGTAGCACCTAGGTAAACGTATGTCACTAATTACCGTAAGTAGGTCAATCCATTTCCGCCACTTGTGATAAATATCGTCGGGAATGTTATCGTCCCAACCGATATTCAATCGCCAGGTATCTTGCAGCATGATTCGCCCTTGAATCGTAAAAGGTGCCAAGAAACCAAGCACATCAAAGATGGACATGATGACCTTAAGCATTAAACGTTTTGTTGGCCTTTTCTCACCTTTAATAATGTCTTCTGGTATGCGTTTTAAAGACAAATCGAACCCTAGCACGTCTTCGGCGGGATACCAAATGAGACCTAGTGACGCTCGCTTTCATGTTGCTGACCGACTTTAAACCTTACGGCAGCAGTACCCAAGGTCTCCTTTGGCATGCTGTCCAGAACTGCAAGGCTGTTACTCGTCCAGTTTCTTATCAAGAAGCCGCCCGCCCTGTGGATATCGCTGACATTCCTTACCATTTCGATGGCTGTTGCCTCGTCGGGCAGACTGTCAATGTAGTCGTCCATATAATGCGAATTGCAGATGGCGTCTACCGCAGCGGGGAACGATGACTCATACCGCCTTGCGTTCTTATTTTTGACGAACTGCGCGACAAACGGCGAACATTTGGCACCAAAGATAAGTGACGTCATCGCGTACGTCTTCATATTTTCTGTGGAGCTTCCTCTCTACAAGAACCTTAGCGCGTGCTGGTCTTCTTCTCGGATCTTGACCCTTAAGAACATATCCTTGATGTCACCCGTTACTGCTACCTTGTGTTCCCTAAAGCGCAGCATTATACCTAGAAGTGATGACAATAGGTCGGGCCGTGTAAGTAAATAATCATTTAGACAAGAATCATTTACCTTACTAGCCGCGTCAAAGACCAGCCGGAGTTTCTTCTTATTGGGGTTGTCGACGCCAAAGTGGGGTAAATACCATGTATTCGGCGTGACCCCAAGCTCCCCTTCTCCAAGCTCCCTCGCGTAATCATTTTCTAACAAATGATTGACTCGTTCACGGTACCTTTCGGCGAAACCCTGATCCTTACTCATTTTGCGCTCGATATCCTTCATCCAGGTGAGCGCGTTCGGGCGTGCGTTGGGCATGGTGGGCGCGCCCCGCCACGGCAGGCCGACGTGCCAGCGCCCGTCGTGCAGCTCCGCGGATCGCTCCAGCAGCGCGGCAGCGCGCACGTCCTCCGCGTTCTGCCGCGGCGCGCTCGTCACGTCCATCGCGTCCAACACGAACGAACGTCGGACCTCCTCGTGGATCTGCCGTAGCAAATGCTCGTTCTCCGTTATGACCGCTCCCTCCTCGCACTCTGTAATAAACAGGTTAGACTCGGCCTCGGTTGGTGGGCGGACGCCCCGCGGTACGTAAACTTTTCCATGAACGCACCATCCTAGGGGGGTAAGGGTTGCGCACGGCTCATTACATTTACCTAACCTAATTTGTGAAGGCAACAACAGGTGATAATTATCTTGCCCGATTAACATTTCGGGCTTGGAATCAGAAGTACAAAGCTTATCTTTTATTTCCATTAAATATGAAGAGTTAATACAATTCAAAATAGATAAGCTTTGCATCGATCGGCAATTTTAACTCATCTACACAACGCATCCTTATACTATACACCTTATTGTTCATACCCGTAAGGTTCACATTCACGACAGTAGATTGGCAAACTAGTTCGTTATCGGCGAACGCCCCGCGCACGCGCAAAGACCGGCGCGCCGCGCGAGCCCCGCGCTCAGCAAAGACACCGACGAGCCATCATCAAGCAGGGCGGTGCTCGAGAATATACCGTTAGGTCCGTGTACGCGGATAGGCACTACTTTTAGCAACACTTTATTATCACTCGCGTCGATATGCGTTAATGTCTCCGAAACCGGTTTAACTACGGGGTCTCGTGGCACTCCTACGTTCGTGGCGAAGCTATTATTCGGTGCGCTTGCACTCGACAACAGTGCAGGCGGCGTGACGTCACGCGCCCAGCTGTTGTTTACCTCGTAATGTAGCAGACGGTGGTGTGGAGCTCCGCAGCCGTCCTCGTCGCACACGGGGGCTTTACATGTATCTCGCTCGTGTTTGGAGTCAATACATTTGTAACACAGGCTATTTTTCTTGACATGTTGCCATCGCACCTTGCGCAGTGCCTTTTTAAACCTCTTGCAATCTGTTAACTTATGAACAGCTGTACGGCAAAATAGACACTTTGAACCGCCTTCTTCGGCTTGCAGTAAGACAGTCTGTGTTCGTAAGGATGAGTAATCAGATTTGTTTTTGTAGTGATCGCTGCGTATAGTGGTCAGAAAATTTGCAGTTGTAGAAATCTTTATTGCTTCGTCATTAAGAAAGTCTGATAGAATGACTAACCTTGATTTCTGCGCATCCTTAATTAGTTTGAAACTATAGTCCGACCACTTTGAAATCAGCACAGTGGGCAGCTTTGACAGGATTACGGAGACGATATTCATGCCTTGCAGGTACTCCTCTCGACCAACCGCTCGTACTGCTTCCACAAAATTTTGAACTTTCACTGCGAACGTGATAATATCCTTATGATAGTCAAGTTGCAACGGCTGCAGTTTTTTGATGTCGTGTAGAATTCGGCAAATAATGCTGTCTGGATTTCCAAACGTAGCTCCAACGTCGACATTACTCTGTCGGGTGACGTGGCGCTGATGAATAAAGCTGTGACAGCATCCCTGGCGGGTCCACGAAGACATTTCCGCAGCCGCCATAAATTCTCCTTATCCGTAAATTTACAGACCTCAGAAGACTCGTATGTATGTA
Source organism: Acleris laterana (assembly GCA_963966035.1). Lineage (NCBI taxonomy): Eukaryota > Metazoa > Arthropoda > Insecta > Lepidoptera > Tortricidae > Acleris > Acleris laterana. Next base: position 45,422,088 of record OZ014438.1, read on the forward strand.
TGTAAACTCTTTATTGTACAAACAGAAAATAACAAATCAAAAATAAACAGAAACAAAAAAGGTAAGTATGTACAAAGGCGAACTTATCCCTATAAGGGATCTCTTCCAGTTAACCTTTGAGCGATTGAGAGAAGAATAAACACAATGGATGGCTAAAGGTACAACGTATTAAAGATACAGAAGATTAAAATAATAATAGCAAATAAATATGTAGGTATAATAAATATATATATTAAATAGGATAAATAAATAAATAAATACATTGTATGTATAAATACACACATTGTATGTATATTGTATGTGTACTCGTCGTATGCCTGTTTGAATTGTAGCCACTCCAACTGGTCGCCTGAGAATTCAGGTAAGTCCTTAGGCGTGCTGATGCGGCTGAGCAAACTGGCGTTAGGCCCATGATTGTTGGCAGTGGAGAGGTCCTTTAGGGCGCCGGCTAGCAAT
>OZ014438.1:45422743-45683741 GCA_963966035.1 Acleris laterana
GGCCACTGTGCCTAAGGAATGGACCTGCCCAGAGTGTAAGGTAAAGCAGAGGAAGGCAGACGACACTCCAGTAAAGGACATAGGCGGGACTTGTACTGCGTCCGTGCCAACCGCCAGCCCTGAGCCCCCGCCGCGAAAGGAGACGGAGGTCTGTGCCCTGCGCCGCGAGCTGGCGGAGTACATGGCCGAGCAGCGCGAGTTCCGTGCGGAGATCCGTGCATCCTTGCGCCAGATGGAGGAGCGAATGGGCGAGATCGAGCGGAGGCTGGATGCGGTGGAATTGAGGGAGGCGACAGTGGCGCCACGGAATGGCGAGGTGGAGGAGCTACAACAATCGGTCGCTTTACTTCAGTTGGAGTTGAACGACCGCGACCAGGACTCGCTGCTTGCTGACCTGGATGTGGGGCACCTCCCGGAGGAGAAGGGCGAAAATGTCCTCCACACCGTCGTCATCCTTGCCACCAAGCTGGGGGTGTCTCTCGAGCCGCGGGACATCGTGTTCGCCGAGCGGGTGGGCGCGCCCGAATCGACTGCGGCGGTCGCCGCTGCCGATGGAGCCGGCAGGCGCCCGCGCCGAGTCGTCGTGCGGCTGGCTCGCCGGCAGTTGCGCGATGACCTACTGCGTGCGGCGCGGGTGCGTCGCAACTTCACCACGGCTGACATGAGCCTGGCGGGCCCGCCGCGTCGCATATTCGTCAACGAGAGGCTGACGCGGGCTAATCGCCAGCTTTTCCACCGAGTCCGGGAGGAGTGCCTCAAGCGTCGGTGGAGGTTCTCGTGGACCAGGAGGGGCCGCGTTTTCGCCCGGCAGAGCGACGGAGGGCTGGCCTTCAGCTTTCGCTCGGATGCCGACCTGGAAAGGGTTTTTGGAAAAAGTATTGGTTAGAAGGAAAAAAAAATATGTGTTGGCTAGATTTGTGTATGTATTTAATATTAATTTATATAGATATCATTGTTATTGGGACAGAACAGGCGAATCTTGCACGCGCAGGCATAATTTGTATGAATGTTGGTCATATTCCGGTTCATTTTACATGTTTTGGTATGGGTCATTTTTTGAATTTATCATTTGCAATGTTATATAATGGTTAAAAAGTTATTTACGATTGGTTTGTATAATGCAGGATCTCTCGGTACTAACCATGATAATTTTGTAGCCTCATGCGCTCGACATGATATTGATGTCCTCGCAATCAATGAGACCTGGCTGAGGGCGGGTGAGGAGGGGCGGGCGCCCGTACTTCCGGGGTACCGCTTGCGTCACATCCCAAGACCATTGGGCGCGCGTTCGCGTGGAGGGGGTGTAGGCTTCTACAGTAAGCAGAATGTCAGCGCTCGCACCTGGTCCCACCCCGTAGACCCACTGCATACATCAGTTGAGCAAATGTGGATGACCTTGACCCTTAACGGAAAGAAGCTGGCAATTGGAACGGCATATCGTCCACCTTGGATGGACATTGACCTATTTTTTGATGCTCTCAGTGACTCAGTTAGCTCTATTCCGAATTATGACAATTTGATATTACTAGGAGACTTTAACATAAATTTATTATCAAATATTGAAGCGAAAACTGCTAAATTTAATACCTTTTTATCAAGTTTTAGATTATGTCAGCTAATATCAGAGCCTACACATTTCACTGAGAGTAGTGAGACGTTACTTGATGTTGTATGTACAGACTTGCAGTCCAAAAGCATCATTTTAGAGCATGTGGGTTCTCTTTATGGGCACTGCCTTGTGGTCTGTGAACTGGATGTCAAGCGTGAGAAACCTAAACCTTACTCCAGAGTCTACAGACCCATGAAAAACTTATGTTTGGATAACTTTAACAAGGACTTACAGGACATTTGCGGGAATTTATCTAGTTCGGGTGATGTCAATATTATGGTTGACAGTTTGAGCCAGCGCATGGTTGCATTGTTTGACATGCATGTACCTAGGAAGTCAATTGTAATCAAGCATCGCTCCTACCCCTGGATCACTGACACAGTAAAGCTTATGATGCGATTTCGTGACAAAGCTTTAGCTGATTTTCACAAAGCTAAGACTGAGAGTAAAAAGGAGTATTACAAGGACTTTAAATCTTTAGTTAATCAAGCACTTTATAATGAAAAAACCGCCTATTTTAAACAAAATATTAACAATAAGATACATGATCCTAAGCTGTTATGGAGGAATCTCAAATCTACTTTGTTACCTAAGAATGACATTGAACTACCTTCTTGTTTCAATGATCCCAATGTCATAAACAACCACTTTCTCAACTTGCCTTGTGTTTCAGATATCTCTATTTCACAGCTGACTTATTTCGAATTTCATAGGTATAGCAATTTGGTCTTCCATGTAGAGCCCGTCAGTCTGGACAACATTATGAAAATTGTAAGGAACTTAAAATCAAATGCTGAAGGTAGCGATAGAATTAATTTGGACATGATTACTTTGACATTTCCACATACATTAGATATTATATTAGATTTAATAAATACCTCCATTTCAACCTCTACATATCCTAACTTGTGGAAACAGGCAATTGTGCACCCTCTACCAAAAATCTCTAACCCATCTGAACTAAAAGACCTTAGGCCAATTAGCATATTACCCTGTCTCTCAAAAATTTTGGAAAAGGCTGTGTGTTTGCAATTAACCAGTTTTTTAGAAAAAAATAAAATTTTGCCTGAAGTTCAGTCAGGTTTTAGAAAGGGGCGTAGCACTGTGACAGCTTTACTAGATATTACTGATAATATTCTCTGTGCTCAGGACAAGGGAATGTGTACCATTTTAGTATTATTAGATTTCTCCCGCGCTTTTGATTCATTAAATATTGACTTGTTATTATCCAAATTGAGCTGTTATGGGTTTGATAGTGATGCCCTGCGTTGGTTTAATAGTTATTTAAGAGAGCGTTACCAGTATGTAAAGTTGACAAATAGTGACGGTTCCATACACATTTCTGATAGGCTGGCTGTCACCAGAGGGGTTCCTCAAGGGTCGATCCTTGGACCGATCCTGTTTGTGTTATATTTAGCTGATATAATAACGCACATAACTTACTGTGGGTATCATATTTATGCAGATGATATACAGGTGTATATTTCATGTAAACCATCTGAAGTAGATATTGCTATTGGAAAGCTTAATGACGATCTGTTAAGTATATCTACTTGGGCTTCAAACAATTGTCTAATACTAAACCCTTTAAAAACTAAATATTTGATTTTAGGGAGTAAACAACAGCTGGCCACACTTAGACCAACGTTAGATGTCATGCTGATGGACGAACCCATTGAACTTGTTTATGAGGCACGCAATCTTGGACTTGTAATGGATTCTGAGTTACGTTATGAGAAGCACATTTCTAACTCAGTTAAGAGTTGCTTCTATAAGCTTAGAGTTCTTTACAAGGCCCGACCATTTATAAACGAAAATTTGCGAATAAAGCTAACAGAGTCACTCATCCTTTCGAAACTCAATTATATGTTACGCAGTTTTTGGCCCACGTCTACTGGCGAAAACTAAAAGGCTCATACAACGTATCCAAAATGCCTGTGCTCGTTTTTGCTTCAATGTTCCTTTGAGGGCCCATGTTACCCCATTTCTTAACAATCACTCCATTCTTAAAATGCATCACCGCCGTAAGCTTCATCTGGCCTGTCTTCTTTTTGAAGTACTTAAACACCAGGCTCCAGCATATCTTTTTACAAAGTTGCTACATGTGTCCTGCAATAGGTCGCGTGGAGCTCGGCAATGCGCTATACAATTGTTAACACCTCGTCATGCCTCAGCCGCCTTTCGAGGTAGTTTCCGCTACGCAGCAACTAAATGCTGGAACAACATTCCACCGCCAATAAGGAACCTGCAAAGTTTGCATTGTTTTCGATCAAAATTAAAGAAATATTTGTTAGGTCACCAAGCGAGTCAGGAACTATTGAGGCATGACACGAGCGGAATATGACCGATGTTATACACACCTTAGTGATATGTCCCACAAGCTTTGCAATGTTAGTTGTTTTGCGTTTTAATTGTTCGTTTTGTTCTTTGCTCTTTCTTGCTGTCGACATCTGTGTTTCCATTGCCTCCTTCCACTAAAGCTCACCCACGATAAAGGCTTCATGTTGTTGTTTTGTCTCTGCGTCTTACTATTAACGTAGGTAATAAATATTCCTTTTGTAATGTTTTTTCTGTAAAACTTGAATGTTGTTTGTTGTGCGCTTAGGCATAGAGCCATAGATAAAATATCTCTTTAACCGGTATAGCCACAGAGTAATGAGTATTTTTTCATATTTTTTTTTTTTTTTTTTTTTTTTTAATGTTTATGCCCTGGACTCTGGTCCTTTAAGCCACATATTATATAATGTTTTTTTTATTTTTATTTAAGTTGTTAAAAATTGTTTGTGTCACCTTATTTGTAAATTGTTTGTGTCACCTTCCGTGCTGCCACCGAGCGGTCTCAACGGAAGACCAGCGCTGGCTTAACAGCTGGCACATGCTGAGTTGGGACCGTTTCACAACAACTTTTTTTTAAATTATTATATGTCTTTTCTTTTTTTTCTTTTTAAGTGTGTTGTTGTGAATAAATATTTTTATTATTATTATTATTATTATTATTACAAAAAGGCTCCGGGCCAACCAGGGGGTTGTCAGCACCTTTCCTAGCCAGTTCATCTGCTATTTCGTTTCCATCAATGTTGGAGTGCCCTGGTACCCATCTAAGTATTACTTTGTTGGAGTTTCCTAGGGCATTCAGGTTTTCTTTGCAGTTTTGGACTAGTTTAGAGTTTATCTCCAATGCGTCTAGTAGGGTAGTAGGGTTTAGACCATGCATTTTTGTCCGTTAGATAGTCCTCGACCCTATAATACGCTTTTGACATTAACGATTTTTTCAAGTAATTTTTAAGTGCTGGAAATGGTAACTTTAAAACTACGTCAGGTAATTTATTATAGAAATGAATGCATTGACCAACAAATGATTTATGTACTTTACGGACGCGGAATTTTCGAATAGCGATTTTATTTTTATTTCTAGTATTTAAATTATGTATATCAGAATTCTTGGTGAAAGAATCTAAATTCTTAATAACATAAATAATATTTTCATAAATAAATTGAGACGCTACAGTTAAGATATTAATTAGATATAATTATATATTAGATAGGTGCAGTGGTGTTAGGTCTAGCAGTGCATCCAGAGCTGCTCCCGGTGTTGAGGATAGAGCTCCTGTTGCGATAACGCAGGCTGTGCGTTGCAGACTGTTTAGGGTGTTTATTGTTGTCTTTTGGTTGGTTTTTGTGCACCAGACAGCGGAGGCATATGTAATTATAGGCCTTACCACTGCCGTGTACAGCCAGAGGGCAATTTTGGGCTTTAGGCCCCATCTTGACCCCGCCATTCGACAACTAGTCCACATAGCCATTTTGGCTTTTTGTATTATGTTTTTTATGTGCGAGTTCCAAGTTAACTTTTGGTCTAAGGTGACCCCTAGATACTTTACTTCACTTGAGATTGGAATTATTTGTTCGTTAAGCTTAAGATTTAGTAGCTTTTCGAGCTTCCTTTTCTTAGTGAAGGGAACTATCACAGTTTTGCTTGCGTTTATGCACAATTCGTTTTCTTTACACCATTTATTTATGGTGTTGAGAGCTCCTTGCATTAGACATGAGATTGTGTGGAGGCTGGGGCCTTTGATTATGACTACAAGTTCGTCGGCATATCCCTGTGTGTCATAGTCTTGGTCCGTCATTAATGCAAGTAGTTGATCCACTGCTAGGGTCCACAAAAGTGGGGAAAAGACACCTCCTTGTGGACAGCCTCGTGTGGTGTGAAATTCATGCGAAGTTGCATTGAGAGTCAGAGATGCCACCCTGTTAGAGCGCATATTCTTGACCCAGTTGATGGTGGTGCCGTCTATCCCCTTTGATACCATTCCGTTTAAAATGGTATTTGTGGGTGTGTTGTCGAATGCACCTTCTACATCAAGGAAAGCACATAAGGCCGTTTGCTTATCCTCTAAGGTTTTCTGCACTTTGTCGACCAGATCGAGGAGGGCAGTTTCCGTGGATTTCCCTTTTTGGTAAGCGTGTTGGTTTAAGCTGAGGGGTTTAGCTATTTGGTATCTAGCTTTAATGTGCTGGTCTATAATCCCTTCCATAGCCTTGAGTAGGAAGGATGTGAGACTGATCGGTCTGAAGGATTTAGGCTGAGAGTAGTCCTTTTTCCCTGCTTTTGGTATGAAGCGTACCTTGACTCTGGTCCACGGTTCTGGTATTATACCCCAGGCAAAGCTTGCCCGAAATATTCTTACCAGATGCGGGAGGAGGATGGTATCTCCCTTTTGAAGAAGGGCTGGAAAGATCCCATCTTCTCCCGCTGATTTAAATGGGTGGAATTTCTCAATGGCCCATTGAACATTGTTAGGCCTAAAGATATTTGTGGCCTTGTTCCAATCAGCTCTATGCGCCCTGTGATCTGGGTGATTTCTTTGGGCACATCGCTGGGTATCATCGGGGGTGTACGATCCTGGAAAGTGGGTTACTCTGAGAATTTCAAGAGTTTCCCTCTCTGTGGTCGTAAAGGTATTATCTGGTCGTTTGAGTAGGCCGAGATAATTTGTGGGTGTCTTGGCGAGTATTCTGTGAATTCTCGCTCCTTTGTGTGTTTGGGCTATATCTTCACAGAATCGTCTCCAAGACGCTCTTCTGGCTATTCTGATTTCTTTGTTATACTCCGTCAAAGCTCTACCGTACTTTTCCCAATCTTGCGGCCTAGAGCAGTGATTGAATATACGCCGTGTGGAGCTGCGAAGCCTTTCCAGCTTTTTGTTCCACCACGTCGTTGTGTTGTTTGTTTTAGATTCTTTCAACGGGCAGCTCCTCTCGTAGGCTTTGTTAATTCCTTCTGAGAGTTTCATTACTGCGCAGTTGAGAGAATCTGGAGTTTTAACATATTTTGGGAGGTCCGTTAGGTATTTTTCGAGATAGTCTCTGTAGGTTTGCCAGCAAGTGTTTCTTGGGTTCCTAAGTTTTTGTGGTTCTTTACCTAACGAACTTGTTACCTCGAATAGAATATGTTTGTGGTCCGACATTGAGTTTTTGGAACTGACATGCCAGTTGGCTAGGCATTTGGCTACTTTTTCAGTTGCGAATGTTATATCAACTACTTCCTGCCTAGCTCTGGTAACGAAGGTTGGTGTTTTGCCCTTATTTAGCAAGTATAGACAGTTAGTAAAGATAAATTCAGAGAGTAACTCACCTCCTCTGTTGATTCCAGTGCTGCCCCAGATGGTATGGTGGGCATTCGCGTCGCAACCCACGATCAGTTCCGACTTTTGTCGTTGTGCGTAGTCCACGACTTTAGTCAGTTCTTCCGTGGGGTTCTGTTTCTCTCCGGGCAAGTAGGCCGAGCAGACTAGGACCTTCGATGTTCCACGCCCTTTGAGATCCACGTAGGCGACGACTAGATCGTCACTGCAAAGTTCTAAATCAGGCAAAAAGCTGATGTTTTTGTTAAACACGATACAGGCCCTTGGTTTTGAGCCTTTTTCATGTACCAGAATCTTACCTGCATTACTCATACCTGCTACCATGGAGTTGGCGTTGATCCATGGTTCTTGTATGAGGGCGATGTCCAGGCCATGTTCGCCAAAGATTTTCTCAACGATCGCTGAGGCCGCGATAGCGTGGTGGAGATTGGCCTGTAGAAACACCGCCCCCTTGGTCCGTGGTGCGTCAGTGATGAGGTTGACGGTGGGCACCGGGGTGCCCTTGCCCGCGATGGCCAGTAAGATCACCTGATAGGATCCCCTACCTATTAATTTTGTACGTGGGGGATCCTACCAGGTGATCTTACTGGCCATCGCGCCCTTGCCGGCCTCTTTGCGTCCCCCTGGAGCGGTTGGCGCCCCTGTTTGTCCCCCTGTTAAGGGAAAACCGCGGTCGGCCCTCTGCTGGTCCACTGGTTGTTGGGTGGGGATGGGCATTGGTGAAGGGGACTGCCCTCTTTGATCCCCTCGGGATCTTGCGGTTGGGCGTGGGGGCCAGCGCGACCGATGTGTCAGGCCTGGAAGGCCCTGGCTGGTCTTGTGGGGCGTGGGGACCATGTGTGGTGGCCGTCGGTGTTGGGGTGGGAGGAGGGTCCAGTGGTGACTGTTGGGCACCTGTGGCCGGGCCCTTTAGTCTGAACTGGACCTCTCGGAGGCCAAGACTGGCCTTTAGGTTCGACCTCCGTAGGGTCTCCACAGATAGGTCGTCTAGGGAAAGGGTTAGTGTCACCCCTCCCTTTTCGACCTTTGTGTGGAGCACCTTCCAGTACTCAGTGTGCAGCCCCTGGTTCTGCACACTAAGCAGAGATAGTGTTTGCCGGGTCTTGGTGGCGTCTATCTCAGGGATATATACCATCCCTATGTTTGGCCTCGGAAGTTCGCTCTCACGTAATACAGTGAGGTTCGCTTCCGGCCATGGTTTTAAGGATGGTATAACTCCTTCAAGCCAGGTTTTGGACCTTTGGTCGCTGCAGGTCACAAGCAACCATCCTGGCTTGTACGAGTAGCCTTTGAACTTACGCCCTTCGCCTTTCACCAAGCCGGTTATCTTCTGCACGATGGTGTCGCACGCAGACTAACCCCAGTTGCGTGTCCGTCATCGGAGTGGGGTTGATGATACCGACTCGGATCATGCTTAGGACCTCGTTAAAGGCTAAGGGCGTAGAGGTCGGAGTAGGTGGTATGGGTGGTATGGGAGGGGTCTCACTTACCTTTGGGGCTTTGGGTATATGCCCCTGCGGTGATTCCTCTTCCGAGCGGGGCCGTTTTACCGGCTTTTGCTGCGGTTTGGAGTGTGAGGACCCGAATTTGTACCCCAACCTCTTAAGCTCCGCAAAGCTCTTTTGGGCCAGTTCTACCGCCTCGGAAGGTAGTATCCCTAATCCCTTCAGAGCCTTGTAGCGGCCCTTTGCTGAACCTGCCAATTTCTTGGCAGGTTGGTCGTTGGCGGAGTGAGGCTCCCCAGACAGTGAGTTTGGGCCGTTGCCGGCCCTTTCCACCGTGTTAGTGAGCTCCACCACCTCCATTTGTTGCTCCTGCGTTTGGGCAGATTCCTCCGCGCCTACCGTCAGGGGCAGTAGTTCCTGGCATAGGTCTTCCAGGGTACCTTCTGTTTTTTTATTTGCTTTCTCCATAAGAATCCCACGAGAAGCTAGGGAAATAATGGTCCATTCCGGCAGAGCCCCGCTTGCCGGAATAAGGCTACGTACACCTCGAGGTCGCCTGGTATCGAGGGTACACCGTTAGCGACTGAGCTCCCCCTCAGTCACGCACCTGTAGGCACGGTACGAATGACACCTATAGGTTGGGGTTTTTGGGGTCGAGGTTGTCTCCTCCAGGAGGGGGTGTAGGAGGGAATAAGGATGGGAAGGGATGGTGTTTGTGAGAGGAATTTGGATATTTGGATCACGGGAAAGAGGGTAGGGAGTACCTAGACGCTGGGACTGTCGTACCAGGTATCATCCTCCATACTTAGCTGCTTAGCAGTCCGGGGTAGTTGGTAAATATGCGACGCCCGTTTCTACCGCTAGCATTTCCAGGGTGCACGACCCACTACGTAAAATGAGTGGGTTCGCCCCAGGTCTGTACGGCGGCAGAGCCTGGGACGACGTGGACGTGTATGAAGGACTTGGTGGAGTGTGCCTGATAGCTCAGCGTCGCATACCCGAGCGTACTCACCCCCCCCGCACCCCTTCGAGTTATTAACTTAACGAAAAAAAGTGGCCACCTTTTCCCGCTAAGCTGACTACTCAAAGGGTAATTGTTATTAAAGTTTGTTACGTATCCCATAAATTGTGTTTATACTTGCGCTACAAACACATTTTGTTTGGTTCCAAGGAAATTCGTTAGTTAATTAGAAAACCCAATAACAGTAATGAGGGCGCCACTGGACGCTCGGCGCAGTCTTAACTTGTTGCAAATATTGAAAGAAGATGTTTTGTTTCAAACACCCATAATTAGAGGGTTAGAAGTAAAAATTAAGACAAAAAAGCACATAATGCGAGATGAATTTTAATAAATAGTCGCATGATGCTTAGCACTGGTGAAATTAGCATAGGAATGTCCTTAGAAAGAGTAAAGAATTAAGTAAGTTTTATTTTTGTCTTTAAATGACGGTACGGTCGACATCGTTAATATCGACGCGGACAATCGGCCAAAAATACAGTCTAGGTCTTGACTGTACTTTTGATTAGGTAAAGTAAGTGATAAAAACAAAACCCATTCAATCGGAGGCATGGGAAAAAATATTCCCGCTCCTCCTACCAATCGGGAGTTCCGATCGGAGGACAGGAAAGACCGTTTTATAAAAGCCCGTTAGTAAATACGTCAGATCAACAGTAACTTCATGCAAGTTTTGACATTCCTGAGCGAAAGGGTGTAGCAGGATAAGCCTTCAAAAATTGCCCCCAAAGCTATGAGTTCAAAACTAATACTACCAGTTAATGCCCCGTCAAATGAAAATAATCCAAAATAGTCCAACGGCGGCATTGAACTTACAAATATCGTCAGTGAACCGGTCAAATGCAAGTGAGAGTTAAATTCAATTGGTTTTAGGACACTTAACACAATGCCTTTTAGGCTGCATTTTAAAAAGATCCGTTAGATCAAAGGTGTAGCAGGATAAGCCTTCAAGAATTGCCACCAAAGCTATGAGTTCAAAACTACTACCAGTTAATGCCCCGTCAAATGAAAATAATCCATACCAATTTTTAACCCTCTACTGCCACCGGGAATCCTACGACATTCATTTAACACTAAATCGTTTTTTTTTTCAAAAAGTGTAAAAAGGGCAATTACCAACTACTTATCTAAATAATATGTAAGTAAGTTTCATGTAATTAACAAAGGTGGAACAGTGTAAAAATATAGATATTGTTCAGTACGTACCATGTATGTAACACGCTTACGGTGACGACATCAGTAAAAGATATCGGCCTGCCAACCGGGAAGCCATGCGTAATCGATTTTTTTTTAATTTGCAAAGGAGGATGAATGAAACTCATTAATAGGTACTTATTCGAGCAAGTGCTTTTGTTTATTTTACTTTACTGTTTAGTAAAAAGGTACTACTTAGGTTACTCAGCATTTTACGTAAGTTCAAAGTCCTGCCAGCGAAACAAATTAAAAAACAAAAACCGGGCAAGAGCATGTCGGACCATGCTCAGTATAGGGTTCCGAAGCCGTAACGACAAACACAAAAAACTATGTCAAAAATCAACATGTATGAACCAATTTTCTATTTAAAGTTATTTGGCGCTGTCTTAGATGATTTTTAGTAGGTATAAACCCGTTAGTCGCCTGTATCTCAGGAACTAATTAAGTCTACTTAGTAATGATTATTTTTCTTATAAATTCGTATATAATATCTCAAACAAGAGCCAAGCTTTTAAGTGTGAGATCAGTATACCTATGTAGGTAGTTAGGTATCTAAACTGCTTCAAACCGACTTTAAATTACAATAAAAGTTGAATCTTCTATATAGTAATTAATAGAAATTGAAAAAAAAACAAGGTCCAGTAATTAAATATAATTTTAAGTTTTCCAAACGATACTCAACTCAAATCAATAATCTAATCGAAAATTTGTAAACTTTCAGATCGCAAATCGCAAACTTGTAGGTAGCATTCCGGGGCACGTCCGAACAGCATCTAGGCGCTCGCGCTTATATGAGCGCGGCTGTCGCTCGATTTGTGCTTGGACAGTTCGACTCCCCCCGCGCGTCCTGCACGCCCCGTTAACAATTTTTTCTATCAAAGTTATCATAGGCGATTTTGATAGGTATAAACACTTTAGTCGCCTGTATCTCAGGAACTAATCAAGTCTACTTAGCCGTGATAGTTTTCCTTTAAAATTCGTTATATGCGCTTTAGTTGAAGATATTTTTCAGATTTTTAGTAGTTGTAGTTTTGGCTGTAGGGGGGGGGGGGACACTTGACTCTAACAAAAAATAGCGCTTTAAAGCTTAATATTAACGGATCCCTGAATCGAAAAATTGTTTTCATAAACCCGCAATATTTTTGAAAGACCTATCCAACGACACCCCACACTATGGGGTAGTGGGGTAGGGTAGTGGGGGAGTCTCTGAGCTAGACTGGGGACGGACGGACGGACGGACATGGCGAAACTATAAGGGTTCCTAGTTTGACTACGGAACCCTAAAAAGGTCCTCGGCCGTGGTGCCGCCCGTGTTCGATTTTTGAATATTTTTTCATAATTCGCTCCTTAACGTGAAGTTTGGCTGCTGTTTTAAAAGAAAAAAATGTCTGCAAATGCAAACAGTGATTTGAACTTAAAGAAAAGAAAATTAATTGCTAATATTTAAAAAAAACGAGTTAAGTCATTGTATGAACCGGCATTTAAAGTTGTTATTCCACCGCTACAGGAAAAAGCAAGAACTTACTTAGAGAATTAATGGAGACTGTCCTTGGACGAGCGAGTGGGTACCGATGAATTTAATTAATCTATCCTATTATTTATAGTATGTTACTAGTTAGATCCTTCCTGCGGCTTTGCTCCTGTGGCAAGAGTATTTTGGATATGTATTGAGAACTGTTTATCTTTCCGAGATAAGCTGATATAAGCTATTCCTATGCGTATACGACGCTAATTCAGTGGCGTGTTAACTTTCACTCGTATGTTGGTATATTTATTTGTTTAAACCAATGTTAAGGTTTTATTAGAATGTTATAATGAAAAACATCATCAATATATTGATGATGTTCTGATATTTTATTGGGAATGTGGATTATGTTTACGGGATACAAGCATACTCGTAATACAATAAGATTAATAAAACATTGTCACTAGGAAGCTTGTACATTTTTTAATTACAATTTATTTCGTATTTGTTATACAGATAAAAAATATTCAGTGATCATTTTCAAGAGATTGGATCGGAACGCTTATTCTAAGCGATTTGTGTTTAAAGAACTTTATTTTCTCTAAAGAAATATATACATTTCACTTATACAGAGAAAACATAGACGGCTTAAAGTTATGGTTTTGAGTGAACAAAGATTACTAATAATAACAATGTAAGCAACATTTTGCAACAATGTAAGCAACAAACAACAGGTTAAATAGAAGGTGAGATGAGCTTATAACAGAATATTTAAAAAAAGTGGGCATGCAATTAGTAATTAACATTTGTAGTTCCTGATTAATATTTACTAGCTACGTTAACAAAAGGGCATATAGTAGGTACTCTGTTGTAGAATTATGCATTTTATTGCGGGTACGCATACATACCCGCTTACAGAAAGCGAAAATAAAATAGATGGTCGTAGGCCCGATAAGACATTCACAAGCAATATCAAGCTTAATGGGAAGCTCCATCCATTAACCATGTAATCAAGTGCTTATTATGAAATAAAGAATTTTGTATTTTTTGTATTTTTTTTTTGTATTTGTTCCTATGCAGACAGTGCCAGGGCCGGACTTAGATTTTGCCCATTACATAATGCAGTAAATTTCGTTTAAAACTATTGAAACTTTTGTATTCTTTTATATTTTTAGGTACTTTATTATAAAATTTTGCTCCTTCGTAAGTTATACTTTTTTTACCAAATTTTGTCCGCGCTGGTTGGAGAGTTACTTAGTTCATTAGCGTTCCGTAATGGACGTAGTCCTTTCTCAAATTTGGTTTTAAAGATCAATTGCGAGTGGATTTTTTTATCTAAATTTTTTCTTATTAAAATGCAGGTGTTATAGAAGTAAAGCTGGTTGAGATTCAAGGTTTTTGTTTCCGTATAAATTGTGTGGCTCGACGTGAGAAAATCATATCTAAAAAGGGTTTTTATAATTTTGTTTTGGGATATTTGTAGATCTTTTATTAAAGTTTTATTTGCACTACCCCATATTTCTATGAGGTAGTTCAGGTGGGAGTTTACAAGTGAATTATAAATAGTGTAACATGCCTGGCGAGGATTTATGTGGCAACTGTGGATATCGTAAACAAATCACGTTTTCAAAATCATTCCATTTACTTACGCTGATTTATATTGTCCTCGTTGTTATCATATTATCATGTATTCAATAGTAAATAACGAATATTGATATCCATGTCCAAGTGCATAAGACAGTCTGTGTAACTACTTTAGATAATTGATTACGATGATTATTAATGATAACAAATAAGATAGGCGTGTAGATGTTGCATCTGTAATCAATTTTATTTATAAGTAGGCACAGGTATGTCTTTAAAGTGTGTAAAATGTGAGCGATTTATTCGAAAAGTTAAAGAACAATTTAAAACTGTGACTGAAAATGATGACCTAGTGTATATATCTGCTACTTTTGAGAAAAGTATTAAAGAGGGTGACGTGCTATGCAACTATTGTCTTTTACAAATATACAAAAGGAAGTCACAGTCTATTGAAAATCCGGACATAGAGACTAATAATGACGATGTAGATGCGACTTTCATGCTATCCACATCTAAATGCCCGATAGCTGAAGAATATGTAGAACTTCATTTTCAACGCCTTATTGCAACACATAAATACTGCTGTATATGTGGCTCTAGCAAAAATCTAACAGTTGTACCATTTGAGGCAAGATTACAATGCTATTCAGTAAAACGTTTTTATGTACCCTTGAATAATAGATGTTGCAAGAGCCACTTAATGCAGAAAAAGTTTTTCGAAAATGATATATCGCACCTTAAGCCGTATTCCAATTACAGCTCAGTACATTTGTCAGACATTTGCAATATTTTTAATTTGAGTCATGGCTGCAGAACATTTAATGCAATATCAAATCATTGCGTTAGAGACTAACAATTGATTGCCTTTACAGGATTAACATGGCCGAATATTTACGAATTAGATGAGATATTAGGTTTACGAAAGTCTATTAATAGAACATCAACACAGGCTATAATAGTATTTTTAATGAAACTTAGGACGGGGAATAGTGACGAACTATTCTTGGATTGGAGTATCATCAATTAGTCTCTGAGTATGTGACTTCAGTTATAACAGCCTTTGAAAAAAAAGTGCTTCCGTCACATTTTGGAATCAAAACCATTACGCAAGTATCACCGACCATTACTGCACTTGACCGAATGGAAACCGAACTGCAGGTTGCTGCTCACATATTGCTGCAGTGATTTACTACCTATCTATCGAATGCTAGATATATATCGAGAATTATAAAGCCAGCAGAAATTCTTACAAATATATTTGATTGTTTTGTAGGTAATTTGACTGTAATAAATGAAAACAGCGATGAAGACTAAATACAGGGTGTATTTTATGTTACTTAGTAGTTAGCAACTTATAATTAGTTTGTTGTCATAAACTAGAATTTATGTTATGTTACTAAAAATAAATAAACAAAAACACTTGCTCGAATAAGTATTAATGAATTTCATTCATCCTCCTTTGCAAATAAAAAAAAAACGATTACGGATGGCTTCCCGGTTGGCGGGCCGATATTTTTTACTGATGTCGTCACCGTAAGCGTGTTACATACATGGTACGTACTGAACAATATCTATATTTTCAGACGGTTCCACCTTTGTTAATTACATGAAACTTACATATTATGTAGATAGGTAGTTGGTTAATATTTAGTACAAAAATGGTAATAGTACGACGAGGCTGAATTGTTATACAGGATGTTTTATTTTTTAAATTAGGCTTTTTTCTAGGAAAGTAAGTAGAGAGCTTATTTTTTTTGATAGTTTATATTGTTCACATCAACATTTATGAAAACTCTGATAATTGTCATTTTTACACTTTTTGAGAAAAGAAATAAAAACGTTTTAGGGTTAAATGAATGTAGTGGGGTTCCCGGTGGCAGTAGAGGGTTAAAAATTGGTATGGATTATTTTCATTTGACGGGGCATTAACTGGTAGTAGTTTTGTACTCATAGCTTTGGTGGCAATTTTTGAAGGCTTATCCTGCTACACCATTGATCTAACGGATCTTTTTAAAACGCAGCCTAAAAGGCATTGTGTTAAGTGCCCTAAAACCAATTGAATTTAACTCTTACTTGCATTTGACCGGTTCACTGATGATATTTGTAAGTTCAATGCCGCCGTTGGACTTGTAAGAATCGACGCGCGTCTTGAGGCACACGGAATGAATACTTGATGATCTAGCGCCGCATCGATGCCGTGCTCGCACCCGTGTGGTGCTACCTACCCCGTAAAAACTAAACTCGCAACACCTATGCGTGCGACAGAGAAGATAGCACAGATAGCTAGGCACCAGCTAGTAAGCTAGTAAGTTAGACCCTAATGTCTGACCTACCACTGATGATTTAAAATCGACTACAAACTCTAAAAATACGCCAACCAATCCAAAAACTGCTAAATTAGTCCTTTACAATCATTTACCTATACAGAATATTTAATAATACTACAAAAGCTACAAAAGCTTATCCCAAGAATGAATGTTTTGACAGAAACTTATTGTAATTATGATTGTTATTCCAGGTGGTCTATAATGACCTACGAACGACCACCATCCACGGTGTCTCCTCCAACTCCGGCAGCCCAGTACATGATGGCGAAAGATACGATACAAAATAAACTGCATGAAATCATCCAGGTATTTTAAAACTGGTATTTTAGTTTTTTCCTTGATAGCAAATAGCCTTAATTCGCATGGGACGTTTATGAAGCCTATGCACGCTCTTTCAAACATAAATAGTTTTTAAGATTTCGTACCAAAATGGTGAAAGAGGAACCCCTATGGCAAGACTTCGGTGTCAGTCTGTCTGTATGTACAGTCGAGGCCTTATTTGCATGGATAGCTGTCAAACAAAATCCTATAATGTGAAATCGACGCCATTTTTGTGCTCGTTTTGTGTTTTTACTTACCTATGAGGCTTCTTATTTCAATGAGATCATGCTAGATGGCGCTGTATCACCAACTACCGTGAAAAAATACTTTTTTTTACATCTATACTTTTCTGCCGTAACACCATGTTCCTTTATTTATTGTCTTAACGTTATAAACTTGTAAAACTCCCAAAACATTTAAAATCGAAACTTCCAAAAACACTAATCTTTTGCATGGATTCGAATCCGTAACATTATGGATGGAGTGCACTCTTCCGTGCCATTCGACCATAATGACATTTACTCGGTAGGGCGAAATTGTGTACCACTTTATTTTACGTTTAGATTATCCTTTAACGAATACGGTTAGTTATTGTGAGGGTAAGCAGAAAATGTCTAAACACCGGATCGGTTTTACTAAAGATTTACTTACGCCCGCTCGTTCGTTGCTCCCTGTTAGATTGCCTTTGTTCTCGATTAATACTTACTGTTGATAATTTTTAATGATGAGTTCTCGTTGCAATATCGACTTGGTGAAAAGATCACAAATAATTGATTTGTATAATCAAGGCAAAAATTTGTCTAAAATTGCTAGAGAAGCCGGTGTTAACGTAAGTAGTTTTTGTATACAAATATAATTTAAATTACTATTTTTAAAAGGTTAATATTTAAACACATATTTTAAAGATAATTTAAATATGTGATGTTTTGGTATAGAGAAAAACCGTTGTTTTATGGGTCCGACGATTTGAAGAGGAAGGTTCTTTATTACCTCGGCAAAGAACTGGCAGAGCTCCACTCATAACCACACAGCAGCGTCAAATCATGGTGAGGGATTATGAGGAAAATGGACTTATCCCGACTAAAGACTGTATCGTTTAGTATAAATACATACAAAACCTAGTGTAACTTTTGACATTCGTATTATTTTGAATTACAATGTTCTGAGGATATGACCTGAAGGTATTTTTTAACCATTTCATCTGATATAATATGGTTAACTTTTGTGTCTTAGAGACTTTATGATGCTTTCAAAATCGTCCCTAAAATATATTTCGGACAAGCCTATTGAGCTCAATTTGAAGTATTTCAGCAACTCCTAAAGTACAATTTTAAAATGCAATAGGTTGATATGCAGCCTAAACATGTTAACTAAGTGTCCCCTTCATGTTTACCCGAATGAGCATCCTCAGAATAAATATGATAGATTTTTACTTTCACACAAAAGCGACTTTTTACGTAATGTTTTGGTTTCCCATCAATATCTGGTGCGAGCGGGAGGAGGGAGACAAACCAAAGGTCTCAGCCAGACCCAAGCACAATGGACAATCGTGGCGTCCAACCATCGGTAAAACACGTCGATAGAAACGCTTCTTAATAGTTATAATAGATGTCAAAGTCGGAGTTGTAATGAGTAATATGCCATATTCTCAAAATGGCCACCGCCCATCGCCATCCATGCCTTTTTTTTATTAAAAATAAATTAAAGAGAATGCTCAGATGTTTTACTTTGGGAATCATGTGTAATTATGGTTTGCGTAGTATGATAATTTTTTTTGGTTACGTTGTCTAGCTCGCAAACAGTAAAATTTATTTTGCTATTTGTCCACTTTCGTTAACATCACTCAGATGGATTCGGTAAATTTTGACTAAACCATATGCCTCAAGTCGAGCCCGCAGGATGAAATGTGTACCTAATAAAAGCACTAATTAAAGACATGTACATTTAAATCTAAAAAATACTTTAGGAAAGAAAGACGACTACGTAAAGTTGTATTTATACTTAACGATACAGTCTTTAGTCACTACGCCAGTTTATTCGACACCAGCATGCGCACTGTGCGACGTGCTCTTCAGTGAGGGCCTGCATCACCGCCGGCATGCCGTCAAACCCTTGCTTACTGAAGCTCACAAAACAGCCAGGTTAGCGTTCGCCTTGGAGCATTTGGATTTCGACTGGAGTAATGTCGTCTTTACTGATGAAAAAACTTTTAAATCCAGCCAACACGGACGACTTAGTTTATGGCGGCGAAATAATACCCGCTATGATAGTAATCACGTTGTGCCCAACATGGAGTCTGGTCGGATAAGTGTGAATATATAATGTGGGGCTGGATGAGTGCAGCCGACCCGGGGGAACCAGTGCGAATGCCCAGCCGAGCGACCGGTGTTAATTATGTGGACGTGTTGGAGGACACCATGCTACCCACTGTTCGCAATGTTTATCCGGAAGATGAATTACCGGTAGTGACCGACCGAAACATGTTATTTTGCCGAAACCGAAACCGAAACCGAAGGTTCGGTTTCATTGTAGTTTCGGCCGAAACCGAAACCGAAACCGAACCTTTTATAAAAAAAAAAGTCCTTAAAAAGTCGAAAAAATGTTAGTAAGCCCGTTTTTTTCTAAAATTAATATTTCGCCGACCTATAATTGACAACATTTCATTTTGGTGACACCTGCAAATTACTATACGAATCGAAACACCTACCTTACCTCCTGAACACGTCAAAATATTTATTTAGATTAATTTTTCTTTATTTACAAAATTACAAGTAAGTTAATAAAAATATCGAGTTTTACCAATACTATGCCTGAATAGATATAATACCATTGCCTTTTTCACGAGAAAAAAATCTGTCATACTTCAAATTTGACATTGACACTATTTGCAGATGGATAGGTACTTAGGGCCACTTGCACGCAGAATTTAACCCTGGGTTAAGGCACTAACTCGAGTTAGTAGACGTTAGATTCATACGAAAACTGTCATTTTAACTCGAGTTAGTGTCTTAACCCAGGGTTAAACTTTTCGTGCAAGTGGCCCTTAGAGAATTATCGGTTGACATGATACTTTTTTATATACAGATTGGATTAACATAATATGTCCATTGTGTCGTAGAAATGAAGTTACGCCCTTTTAGAATAAGTACATCTTAATAAATTAATAATAAAATAATTATTCATTCTAGAGAAAATTTAAAACTATTAGTGTCTTCCTCCTGCCAAACAGTATCTATAAAATGAATAAAATTAAAGTCTTGAAAATATGAAATCTTGTCAATTACAGGTTTCTACTTTCAAAGATTTATCACAATGAAATTTCAGCACAGTTACAGAGGTTTTGTTTGAAAATTTAACTACCCTATAAAGTGAAAAAAATACATTATTTGTAACACAAAGTAACACGAGCAAAGCGCACTGATTTAGGTAGTTGCCGGCGGAGTCAGGCGAGTGACGCCATATTGCCAGCCGTGCCGAGCGCGCCCGACGTTAGCCGAGCGCGACCCGAAGGTACGATGTTGTAAGTTTCGGCGCGGCCGAAAGGTTCGGCCGTTTTTGGCCGAAACCGAAACTCGGGCCGAAACTTGATTTTTTGGCCGAAACTGGCCGAAACCGAAACCGAAACCGAAATTTCGGTCGGACACTAATTACCGGTTATATCATTCGTGCAAGATAACTGCCCTATACACCGTTCGCGTCATGTGCGGGAGTGGTTCAGTCATCAAAATGATATAGCGGTAATTATAAACGGCAAGGTCACCAGACTTAAATCCCATCAAAAATTTATGGGGTGTGATGGTTCAACGGTGGGATAACCAGAACGAGCGAACCCCAGAAGCATTAGAGGCTCATTGTTTGCAAGTTTGGGAAAGCATTCGTGGCTCGAACTTGTGCAGCAACCTTATTGATTCAATGCTTTCTCGCATGCTGGCTGTTATCGAACAGAATGGGGGCTACACTAGCTATTAAGGTAGGTATACCTATTAAGTAGGTAGGTGGAAAATATTATTTGGTTGAGACCGGGTTATTTAGTTAATCTGTTTAACAAGTGACTATAAAGTGAACGCAAGCATAACGTTATAAATACAGGGTGTTAGGTAGAGAGTTGTCAAAAAGAAACAGACGAGTAGAAGAGACCATTAGCTATCCATTTCAGGTACTTTAACCCTTAATTTGTCTAAGGGCTATTTAATACCGTTTTTTTTATAATTTTATTACAAGACACCGAAATTCGTCCGTTAAACCCCGAAAAAAAAGGAACTACTTGGTGTATTGACAAAATTTTAATTTTGATAGATTGTTAAATGTTGTGGTGTTCAAATAAAACTGTTACTGGAAGCGTAAAGCTACTTTAAAAAATAATGGGGGCTCCCAAAGTTTCAGAAACCGATAAAGAAATCTTTCAACCTCAACTTTACAATGAAATTAAAAAAAAAAACAAAGTGATTACAATTCTTCCAATTTCCTAAAAACATCTCCTGTTCCCGCCAATTCTAATGGTATGCCACATGCATAACAAAAATCTTAATAATTCTAGTTATTTGCTAATAACTTGTTGAATGTGGCGAATTCGATGTTTGAGAAAATTTACTTCTCTGTTCATTTACCACGTCTTACGCAGTTAGATAGTGTTTTAACATCCTTCTAACATATGGAAGATAAGGTTAGGTTAGGTTCGGTTAGTAATTTATTAAAATTTTATTAGTAAAAATCTGAGGATATTGACTCGGGATCCCCAAAATGGTTTTTATGTCTGGGGACATGCAAAGAATTTGGTTTATGCCACCGAAGTCAGAAGCCGAGATCATTTAATTGAGAAAATTGAACATGGTTTTCAAGTGATGAAAGAAGAAATGCAACTAAAAACGACGACAGTCGAAATACGGAAGAGATATCGTGCCTGTATTGGTCAAAATGGTCATCAATTTGAGCAATTGTTGTATAAAAAAACTTTTTTTTGTGTTGTGACTATGAATTAGAAAAGTTACCATTTTGGGGATCCTGAGTCAATATCCTCAGATTTTTACTAATAAAATTTAAATAAATTACTAACCTAACCTAACCTAACCTAACCTAACCTTATCTTCCATATGTTAGAAGGATGCTTCTGACTTCGGTGGCATAAACCAAATTCTTTGCATGTCCCCGACATAAAAACCATTTTGGGGATCCTGAGTCAATATCCTCAGATTTTTACTAATAAAATTTTAATAAATTACTAACCGAACCTAACCTAACCTTATCTTCCATATGTTAGAAGGATGTTAAAACACTATCTAACTGCGTAAGACGTGGTAAATGAACAGAGAAGTAAATTTTCTCAAACATCGAATTCGCCACATTCAACAAGTTATTAGCAAATAACTAGAATTATTAAGATTTTTGTTATGCATGTGGCATACCATTAGAATTGGCGTGAACAGGAGATGTTTTTAGGAAATTGGAAGAATTGTAATCACTTTGGTTTTTTTTTAATTTCATTGTAAAGTTGAGGTTGAAAGATTTCTTTATCGGTTTCTGAAACTTTGGGAGCCCCCATTATTTTTTAAAGTAGCTTTACGCTTCCAGTAACAGTTTTATTTGAACACCACAACATTTAACAATCTATCAAAATTAAAATTTTGTCAATACACCTAGTAGTTCCTTTTTTTTCGGGGTTTAAAGGTCGAATTTCGGTGTCTTGTAATAAAATTATCAAAAAAACTGTATTAAATAGCCCTTAGACAAATTAAGGGTTAAAGTACCTGAAATGGATAGCTTATGGTCTCTTCTACTCGCTTGTTTCTTTTTGACAACGCTCTACCCACAGACCACTTACCCTATAGACTCCGCTTCGGAACAGTTTGTCTAGTATCTCATTAAGCCAAAATGGCGGGGCGCGGGGGGCGGAAAGTGCACCGTGATTGGCTAGTTCAAAGTCAACGAATAATCAACTGTGCGCGTCGTGGTGCGCGCCAATAGAACCATGGCAACCAATTAGTGTTCTGTGAGCATAAGCATGGCTTACGGGGGCGCCTTTGTATGCGGAGTCTATAGGGTAAGTGGTCTGTGGCTCTACCTAACACCCTGTATAACTGTTTTATTTCTAGTGTGCAAAACCAAATAAAAACTTAATTTTATTTCATAAGTTTACTCACAAATTGTCTTATACCCACTGTAATTTGTTAAAAGTAGGTAATCAAACTTGCACTATTTATAAATTACCTACCCCCGCGACTACAAAACTAGAGAGACACGCTTTGTAATTATAATAACCCGGTCTTTAGAAGTTAGTATTTGTGTTTTATTGTGGTGGAGCTTCAATATTCTTTCCGAATCTGGAAACGAAACTTAAGCTTTTGGCCTCGATAAAATGGTAAATAGGAGTTGTTTTATTGTTACTTGTATGAGTAATATTATTATCAAATGAGTATATCTAATTTCAGTTCAATTAAGGAATAAATAATTGAATAAATAAAACAATAGTTTTATTTCATTAAAAGCACGTTTGCTTTTTTTTGCTATGTTATTTATTTATTTATTTCATAGGGCCATCAACATTATTTATCGTAAAAACATCGTTCTGAAAAAATACAAAAAGAAAAAAGGACATCCCGAAGAGATTCGAACTTCGGTCTATGTGGATCCAACGTGTAATAGTCAAACGTAAACCCACTAAGCCATTACTTCGTCTAAATAAGTGGACGAAAAATCGATTTTAATACTACTATCTTAGGAAGTTGTAATAAAGACAAATGAACTGGTTTAGTCAACACCGCCATCTAGTTTAATGTTTAAGAACGTGGGCGCAAGTGTTCAGAGGATTATCGCCTTAGAGGTGTCCATGCAACTTTGACCGTGACCGTACCTTTGTCAGCAGTTTTTCGCTGAAACTAAAAAACCTATCCACTTGAAATTTAAAGTAAGTAATTGTATAAATTACTTGCCCGCATCTGTTTTTAGTAAAAAGAATATGATTTTTTATAAAATATTTTAGAGAATGGGGGATTGAAAAATTGAAGTCACTTGATTAGAGCAACTGGGGTGTCGTATGAAAGGGTTCAATCTCCAAATTTCAATTTTATATTGTTCCATGACTATCTATTTAGTTAGTCAAAAATTTACAAAAAAGTACCATCCCTCCCCCCTTATCTCCAAAGTTTATGAACAAAAAATCAGGAAATCTCCTGATTTAAAGATAAATATTAATATTTTATCCGAAAATTAAATGAACTTGTCAAATTTTACCGTTTTGGAACAACTATTTAAGATCTTTCAAAATCTGTATAAAAATTTAGGCTAGTCATAATGGACCTTAATACATAGAAAATAAAGTTCATAACAAAATTAGTAGTTTCTTTTGCGTTTTACAACTAGTTATCTTAAATACGGAACCTTCGGTACGCGTGCCCGAATCGCACTTGTCCGGTTTTCTAAGAAGTCGTTAATTATAATGGTTGCAGGCGGGTGAAGTGAGTGAGGCGGCGAGCTCTACGCTGCAGGAGTGCTGCGAGCGACTGGCGGCGGCCGGCGAGCGCGTGGGCGAAGAGGCGGCGCTCGCTGCGTCGCGCCTGCGCCACTCCGTCTCCCTGCTGCTGTCCACGCGCTCGCGCCATACGCATGAACATGATATATACAGGTTCGTCTTCCACCTACGAGTACCTAAGCGTGCTGATAGAATTGAGCATTTACTCGAGTATTCTCTACAGTGCCAGCCGAAATGAGCTTGATTTTCGGCGAGAATTCTAGCGAATGTGCTCAAGGCTATCACCACCATATGAGTCTTGATAGTTATCAAATGATTACTCGATTTTTTCGGGGAAATTTTTCATATCAGGTGAGCTCGCAGTCTTTGTCTATTCCAGATGACTGCGTATTAGTGTAGACATGTATATAGTTTTTTGTTCAAAGATTATTGGTTTCACAGCTACATCGTGATTATTAGTAGTTGGCACGTTTTATGCGTCGCATTTGATTGCGTTTGCGTCTCCAGTTAATAGACCTCAATGACCTCAATGGTATAATAACGTTTACTACTCCCCGTCGACTCTATCAAATTAGGTTGGGAAAAAATGCGACTAATAAAATAATCTACTGGTAAAATGTGCGAAGAAAATGCACGCGAACATTTTAAAACGCTTAATGAAAACTAGCTGCATGAAGAAAGACGAATAATTAAATTTGCTATCATGAAAGAACTTTCGCTACGCTACTTTTGAAACTTCGCTACGATGACAAAATGCTTTTGTGAAAATAATCTAACCAACCATCATACTTCCTGAACTATGCATTATTTTTATTTAACTAGTTAATTAATGTTCTTTACAGTGCTTGTGATCCCATCGACCTAATCAGCGACAGCGAGAGTAATGGTCCCGCGACGGATGCAAAAGGACGCTTGAACAAGATAAAAAAGGTAAATGACATTAATTAAAAATACTGATAGGTGCAAAACTGAGTCAATATTAGCACCTTAGTAGAATGTTAATCATTTGGTGACAATCAAAGGTATTGTAACATGATTACGGCCATTCTCAAAAAAGCAACGCGTGTCCAGCTCATTAATTAATTTAATTATACATAAATACGTTCAGACGTTAGAGCAATATTTTTAATTGTATACTTTGTGTATTTATCTAAAAGTAGCATACACAATTTAACTTGATTATTTATTTATTACTAATTATTTTATTTTTCAAACCCTCGTTCGCCAATTACCATAGCCTGTCCGCACGCTACCTTTGTCTGTAAATGTGCTCCTCATTTAAGTCAGGAATAAGTTCAAGATATGCCATTAAAAAACTTAAGAGACCGAAATACTGCCTGTGTTTTAACACAAAAAAATATTTTTTAGGACCATTTGATTTAAATTTATCATGAAATATCTCCCTGTCCGGCCCGAAGGTATAATTGCCATCGCCACTCACTTTCGAAGTGCTCATCCCTAAACAACAAAATATTCGAACATCACTAGTGCACGAGACGCGACCTGTCGGTTGTGCCGTGGCAATCGGACAGTGCGAACGTCTCAGTGTTGGTGTATACGCCTAGGATGCACGTTAGTACCTAATTACCGTAGCTTTGGTTTTCAAGTTTTCTAATTCCCGTTCCTCTACTTATAAATTCGATTTCTTATGGAAATATTCTAATACTTAGTGACCCGAAAGAGATGTGAGGCCTTTGTGTATTACGATTTTCCAATATTTTCAATCGTTTATATTTGTTGATATTTTTAATAAATTGTATTGTTTTCTAAGTACCGTAGTGCTAATTACCGGTTATTTTCTAATTACCGTAGTATGGAAATATTCAAATTTATAGCCCATTTCATACATACAGGGTGTCCAATAAGAAACTTTAAACTTCAATAATTTATTTTAAAAAAAGTACATGACTTATAGACCTATGAATAGCAAAAACCTTGAAACTATTAATGTGGATTTATGTTTTAAAAACGATATTGTCTAAATGTTGACCACCTTGCTCAACGCACTGTTCTAAGCGGAAGCGTAGATTTTCAAAAACGCGTTCGCACAAATCTGATGAAATATTTTTGATTTCAGTCCCGATATTTTCTTTAAGTTGATCCAAATTTGTAGGCTGACTATTATAAACTTTAGATTTCAAGTATCCCCATAAAAAATAATCACACGGCGACAAATTCGGCGACCTCGCAGGCCAATGGATGTCCCCAAAACGAGATATTAATTTCGCAGGGAAATTGTTCCTCAAAACATTAATTGTCACCCTGGCGGTATGAGGAGCAGCTCCATCTTGCTGAAACCAGGTGTTTCTGTTTGCAAACAAACAGCTTCTCAATTCTGGCATAAAAAAATCTTCTATCACTTTACAATAATTTTCACTTGAAACAGTAATCGATCGTCCCGTTAAGTCCTCAAAAAAATACGGCCCTATAATTCCCGCACCTGATATAGCACACCATACGGTGACTTTTTTACTGTGAAGCGACTTCGAATGCTTGTTTTGTAGATTGTTCGGGGCCCAGTAACGATAATTCTGTTTATTGACGTAGCCATCTAAATGAAAATGAGCTTCATCACTAAAAAATATATTGGAAAGGCGATAATTGGTTTGAAATCTCAGTAACATCTGCTTAGCAAAAGCCATTATTGAAGAGTAGTCGTCGGGTTTTAAATTTTAGACAATTTGAATTTTGTAGGGATGGAATTTTAATACCATCTTCATTATAATGTGCACTGATGACTTTTTGATTCCCAAAACCGATGCGTGTTTTCTAACAGAGCGACGTGGATTTTCATAGACGGCTTCTCGAATAATTTGAATGTTTTCGGCGGTGGAAACTGAAGGCCCACGGCCAGGCAAGTTTTTGTTTAATGTGGATCCAGTTTCTTCAAACCTCTTAATCCATAACCGTATAAGCTGAATAGACGGTGCTGCACTATTTCTTCGTAAATTATAATGCGAACAAAATTTTCTTCTGGCTTCCGTAAGAGATTTTCCACATTGTAAGAAAGCCTTGATGGCAAATGCTCGATGTTCACCAGACCAAAAATTCATGGTTAGCAAAAAATCCGCACTAATTATGAACAAAATGGCGGCATTTTAAATCTCGTAGGCCGCGACATTCCCGAAAAATTCGAAATTCAAATTTAAATTTTCTTGCTGGACACCCTGTACATACGTACATAAACTCACACCTCTATTCCCAGAGTGGGGTAGGCAGAGCTACAGAATTACCAACAACTCTAAAAACTTGTTGATAATTCTGTAGCCCATTTCCTACCTAAGTAATTTTAATCGCTACAGTAAGTGTGCGATTGTTTTGTATTTATTTTTAAGATCTTTCTCTCCTTTATTTGTCTTAAGATTTTTGATATAATTTTAATTCCTACCTACTTACATAACCATTTAATAATAAAAAGATTGTAATTGTTATTTGCCGTCCGGCCATTCTCAGAGTCGAGTGTTCTCTGCCTAATTACCGTAGGCAATATTTTTTCTTGTTGTTTTGTCTAAATGACTTTTGAATATGAACAAGTGTAAGCTAATTAATTAATGTATCAAAATGGCATTAGAATAAATACAGTGGTTTTTGAGTTATTGAGATACAAAAATTGTATGGACATGGTAATCAGAAAAAATATTTTTACTTGGGTAGGTACGGTAATTAGAAAGAGCAAATATTTCAAGTGAAATATTATATTAATATATTAATATAATTATATTATGTATTAATATTAATAAAACTACAATTACATTAAATAACTACTCTCATATTTATATGATTACTTTTCCTTTTTTTGTAATGAACTTACATCGACGTTGAAATAAAATACTTGTTTGCGCATAGAAGAGATTGTTAATGAAACAATAAATGTTTACAATAATTTAATTTACCATTACAATAGGTTGGTTGGTTGGTATCTAGATGCTTTTTGATTAGGACACGCGACGTGTGTGCTTGGTGGTGGTTAGAGAAAAAGAGAGCGATGGCGGTGGTCGCCCGCAGCAGCCAGCTTCCCGAAGGCCCTCGCTATTGGTCCGCGGCGCGGCGCATGTGATTGGTTAGAACCTCGCGCATGCGCGAATCAACATATGGGTAAATCCGCGAGCCGGCGAGGCGTCTTGTGGGAGCGCCGTCAGATGGCGCGAACATACTCGGGGCCGCTGAAAGCTAGCTTTCAGGAATTTTCTTTAACCGGAAGGGGGCATATTCGGTTGAGTGCCCGTCTTATGAGTCCTCTGGATGTGGTGACATCTGCCACGCGAGGTACGCCGTCCTTGCCGGGATATAATTTGGTGACGCGGCCCATACGCCAGTTCAGTGGCTGCAAGCCTTCATCCTTGATCAGCACGAGCTCTCCTAGTTGTAGGTCACGCTGCCACGTGCGCCATTTGCCGCGTTGCTGTAGCTCGGAGACGTACTCTGAAGACCAGCGCTTCCAAAAATGTTGCCGCAGCTGTTCCAGTTTCTGGTATCGGTCTAAGCGGCTCGAGTTGTCTTCTAGTAGCGACGCGGTTGGCGGCGACGTCAGCGACCTGCCAACCAGAAAGTGCCCTGGCGTGAGCGGGGAAAAATCGTTGGGGGAGGGGGAGAGAGGACAAAGTGGTCTGCTGTTTAAAATAGCTTCGACCTGGCTGAACAGGGAGGCCAGCTCCTCGAACGTGAGGTGCGTATTACCGAGAATCCGTTTAAGATGAAATTTGGAACTTTTAATGCCAGCCTCCACGTAGCCATTGAAATTTGGGGCGTAAGCCGGTGCGAATACAAATTTAATCATTTGATCAGCTGCAAACTCAGAAATGTCATCCTTGTTAAGCTTAATGAAGTCATTCATTTCCTTTGCAGCAGCGGTGAAGTTACGACCGTTATCACAAAGGAGCTCCGCAGGCTTGCCGCGGCGAGCGATAAACCTTCGGAGAGCCAAAATGAATGCATCTTTAGATAATTCGCTTACGGCTTCCAAATGAACACACTTATACCTTAGGCAAATAAATAGACACAAGTAGCATTTTGTGATTTTACATCCGCGGCCACGGCGATCGGTAATTCAAAAAGGACCAGCCATGTCTACTGCTGTAGCTGCGAATGGAAAATCAGCTGTTAAGCGCTGCGCTGGCAAATTTCCCATTATATTTTTTAAAGTTTGACCAGCGGCGCGCCTACAAGTGACGCAGGTGCGAGCCGTGCCCCTCGCGAGGTTCCTGCCCCCAACCGGCCATACGGTGTCTCGGACGGAGGACAAAAGGAGCTGCGGTCCCGCATGTAAGAGACGAGTGTGTTCGTGTTTAAATATGAGTTTGGTGAGTGGGTGCTTCGCACTTAATAACATGGGATGCTTCTTATCATAGCTATAATCAGAAGCGTCCAGCCTCCCCCCGACTCTCAAGATGCCTTGAGAGTCTATAAAAGGTGTCAAAGACGCGATGTGCGACTTAGGACTTGAGTTTTTATTTTTATTTAAAATCTCGAGTTCAACAGGAAATTATTGCCGTTGTGTAAGCTTCACCAATGAACAAAACGAGTCAGTAAGTTCTTGCGTCGTTAATGTGCCTTTCAATTTAGGCTGACTGCGTTTACAGTAGTTATTAATGAAACGACGCACATAGACCATAGTACGTTGTAACGTTTTAAGTCTAGAAAATCTATCAAAATCTATAATACATTGAGATGACTCTACATTAGCCACCATAGTGGTAAGCTTTACTTCAGGCAAGGTGTCAGTGTGTCAGAGTTCAAGGTCGGCCAATTACTTTCATGCTCTAGAAGATACTCAGGGCCGTGCCACCAGAGGTAGGCGCTGGAGACGTGCTGACGATCCACGCCGCGCGTGGCGAGATCCGCGGGATTCTCTGCAGTAGGCACGTGTCTCCAGGCCGCCAATGGGGCAAGCTCTGCTATAGCAGCGACTCTGTTAGCTACAAAGACCTTCAACTTTGACACATCAGTTTTTAACCACGCTAGAACTACAGCGGAGTCTGTCCAGAACACAGTACGTGATATAGGCTTTCTTAGAGCTTTCACTACAGCGCTATACGTTTTAACAGCTAACAGGGCTCCGGCGAGTTCCAGACGCGGTATCGTGGTGGGCTTAATAGGCGCCACTCTGTCCTTTGCACACAGTAGTTTGACACATTGCTCACCTGAGCTTGAAAAAGTTTTTATATAAATACATGCAGCTATAGTATTTTGGGATGCATCCGAAAAGCAACGAAGTTCAATCCTAGATAGTGCATCACTAAGCACATACCTAGGTATTTTTAATAATTTAAGATGATGTAGGTTTTTAATAAATCGTGACCAACAACGATGGATTTCTGGGGGTACAGGATCGTCCCACCCAGCCTTTGCTATCCATAGTCTTTGTATTAAAAATTTTAGTTTGACTGTACATAAACTTAAAAGCCCCAATGGGTCAAATATTTTAAATGTTGTAGATAAAATAGTTCTTTTGGTCACATTTTTATTAGCATCATCAACATCAATAGAAAAACTTAACATGTCTTGACTAGGATCCCATCCTAGACCAAGCGTTTGGCAAGATTGACTTAAGGTCAAGTTACCTTGTGACGTGATGGACTCTAAGTTCAACAATTGAGTCGAGTTTGAACGGTATTTACGTAGGTTAAAACAACCAGAAGCTAAAGCTTGGGAAACCTTGGTTTGTAGAAACAGTAAGTCTGATTCGGAATCTGCACCCGTTAATAAATCGCCACAGTAAAAATCATTATGTATGACAGTCTTAACTGAAAGGTCATTGCACTCAGCCCCTAATTGCCACAAACACCTAGCCGCTAGAAAACTTGCAGAAGCAAAGCCGTACGTTACGGTGTTTAAAGTGAGCGAGCGAACAGGTAAATGTTCGTCCTCGCGCCACAAAATGACCTGCAAGTCCCTGTCAGACTCATCAACTAAAATCTGCCTGTACTGTTTTTCGATGTCTCCTGACAGTACATAAATCTAAGCAGTATGTTAAATAAAGAGTCTTGGATGTTAGGGCCTACCATCTGAATATCATTAATAGAATATCCCGATGAGGTGGGGCAGGAGGCATCAAAAACTGTGTCGAGTGGATTCACTATCTTCCCTCATCACAGCATGCAGCATGATGCGGGAGATAGTTTGCTCGATACTGGAACTTTGATTCAGTCAGATGACCCAGGCGTCTATATTCGTCTATGAAATCTGTATACATTGACTTAAGTTCGGGCTGCTTAGCAAATCGCCTCTCTAAATTAAACAAACGCCTTTTTGCAATATTAAATGAATTTCCTAAAAAATCAGGCGTGTCAATTAAAGGTAATTTTACTACAAACCTGCCATCTGGCTGACGATAAGTGTTATCAGTAAAATGTTTTTCTATGGGGTGTGATTCAAACGTATCCCCTGGGAGGCTCACCTCAATGGGTAGCTCCTCTGTCTCCCAAAACCTTATCATTTGGGCAGACAGATCAGATAATGAAAGGTTACTGCGTGTAACAGTACTTAAATTGTCACTTGTACTGGCTACTGGACCTGTCAAGAGCCAGCCAAGTCTTGACTGAATCAACATGATTTGTTAGTTTGATAATGTTTTTTGTTTACCGCCCACTATTTGCCAAAAAATATCTGCTCCTAACAAAATATCTATGTGGGACGGGACATTAAATGTTGGATCTGCAAGCCTTATAGAGGCAGGTATATTTAGTTGACTTACATCAAAGTATCTCTTCGGTAAGTTATCAGTTATTTGGTTTAAGACCAGGAAATTAACGTTGGCACTAAAATTATCAACCTTTGACTTTATCTTTGCCGCACAACGACCTGGAATGCACTTAAGTGGAGTGTTACCTATACCTAAAATGGTTGTGGCAATTACGGGCTGAGATGCAAGCTGTAAGCGTTCTCTCAGTCCTTCACTCATGTAGGATGACTGGCTTCCACAGTCCAGAAGACACTTGACGGTTTCTATCCTATTGTTGCAAGGATTAATTACTTCTATAAGAGCTGTGGATAGCAGCACCTCACTGCTAGACAGTGAGGAGTTAGCAGTGGAAGTCTGTGGCACCTCTGCACTGTTAGAAGCCGTCATAGTAGAGGAGGACGCAGGCTCCACCATACCACTACTGGTAGGCTGAACGCTCCGATCCATGCTAGCACCACTAGACGGACAGTTTTGTGTTTGTGTTGTGTGTAGGTATGTGTTATGTCGTCTCTTACATACGCGACAGCCGCTCAGTTTACACCGACGCGACTCATGGTCTGGTCTTAGACAGACATGGCACAGCTGGAGGCTGGAAACCCGCGACCAGCGCTCGTCGACAGGCAGCTGCCTGAAGACGGGACAGTCGTAGACACGGTGGTCGCCGCGGCACACGACGCACGGCCGACCCCTGCTGTCACTTTGTTTTGCTGAAATTACAAATGTTTTTATGTTTTTATCTTGCTTAAATGAAGTTTTATTATTTGCAATTTCTGGCTTGTTGTTTAATTGTTTATCCCTTTTTGCCCTATATAAGTTTTCTAAAATGTCTGCGCGATTTTTCAAAAAATCTTTAAAATCAATTAGAGTAGGCCACTCCTTAAGAGTGCTTCTGTACTCTTCCCACTTTATATTTGTACTTGGATCTAATTTTGCAGATAAGATAACAAATGCACTAAGATTGTGTCCCAATGTTCAGTAGGCTGACCAAGAGTTTTCAGCGCTCTGAGATTCTTTGTAACATGGTCACTTAGAAAACGTAAGGATCGGTCAGACTCCCGCTGCAAAAAATCAATGTTAAACAAAGAGTCTAAGTGGTTAGTGATCAACTGTCTTTTATTACTATATCTTTCACACAAAAGTTCCCAGGCTTCAGTATAATTAATAGACGAGACTTCCAGATTGGAAACTACTCGAGCAGGCTCACCCTCCAAGTATGAAATCAAATAATGAAACTTGTGAATTGACTGAATTTTATCATTATTATGAATTAAAGATTCAAATAAATCCCTGAACTCCATCCATTTGTGACACGAGCCATCAAAGCGATTGATTTTAATTTGTGGTAACTTGAAACCGAGTTCATCAGCATGATGACAGCTCGAAGCACAATTTTGTAGGGACTGAGCACGGGCCTTTTCTTTAGATGCAGGAGCCCTGTCGAATATACTCTGTGCAATTGCAATAGCTAAGTTAATATTATCCTCGAACAGCTCTCGGTGTTCGAGTTCACTGTCCAGTTCATCACTATTTATGACCTCAATTGAAGTTTGCAGCTCATCAAAGCGCGCAGATAGCTCAATGATTTTATTTAATCTTAAAGTTAAATCGTTGGATTTCACAGTATCTAATATTTCATAATCATCAATTGCATCTAAGTATCTTGTGAATCTAGTTACTTGTCCTTTCATAGAACTACGTTTAGCTTTTAACTCAGCAAGCTGAGCAACAACATCCTTTGTATCAACCATATTGAATAATTATTGTTAGTTGTACAAGAATGATAAATAAAACACTGAAGGTATCCACTTGCAAACTAAAATAAAGCTATAATTCGCAAACAGCTCACGCCCCTCGGTTCCTTGGCCACGCGGAAGCGTCCGTTGCACGACAGAGGCAGGCACGGGAGCACCCAGCAGGGCACGAAGTAGGTGAAGAGACACGTGTTAGCACGCCGCGCTTGACACGTTGACACGTCGACGCATTAATGCGTGGCTGAAATAGCGTAAGCAACAAGGTGCATATGCGGCAAAACAAAAGAAATCAAGGGAAAATAAAGTGCAAAATAAAGAAAGATTTCGCAAATACCTAAGTCACAAGTTTAAGAAATGTGCTGTTACACGAATAAAACTCTATACTATTATAGAAGTCGCAGATATGTGCAAAACAATTGAAATGTGGGGTTAATTACGTAAAACGATGCATTTAAACGTTACATGCGCAGGCATTAAAAGTTAGGTTATAAAATTTTTAACTTTAACATTTATAGTAAATTAGTAAAACACGAGGTGCATGACGCAGTGCAAAGATGTGATAAGTTAAATGAAGTCGAGTTAAATAAAACACGCGGTGAAAAAACCATACGTAATGAAGTTAAGTTAGCAAAAAACACGAGGCGAATGAAGTTAAGTTAGCAAAAAACACGAAGCGCGTGGCACACGGTAAAAAAAACACAAGGCCTGCAGAAGCAGGTTAGTTAAAGCGGCGTCCCTTAAGTGTAGGGGGCCGCGACGCACCACGCACGTGGGAGACCGGCAGGCACCTGCAAATTAAGCAGCCAGGCCGGCACTCGACCACCGGTTAGGGTTATTGTGGGCAAAAGGGTAAGTTGGGCTGGGCTCACGGCACTTTCCTGGTGGTTTATGGCGATAGCGCGAGTCGCCGACGAGGCGCTCAGCGGCGGCCGTCCCTGGCCGGGCTTCTTACGCGGCTCGCACGGTGGCTTCGAGGCGCGCCTACGGCGTGCTGGACCCCGAAGTTGCGACTCGGCGTTTTTATCGCGTCGGCGGTGCCAACGCGGCGCCAACACAAGATGGCTTCCTTCTATCTTCTGGAATTTCTGGAAAGCGAAGTGAGCACGGTCGCGTGTCCTATCACGGTCGCCACTTTCTATGTTTGCGCATAGAAGAGATTGTTAATGAAACAATAAATGTTTACAATAATTTAATTTACCATTACAATAGGTTGGTTGGTTGGTATCTAGATGCTTTTTGATTAGGACACGCGACGTGTGTGCTTGGTGGTGGTTAGAGAAGAAGAGAGCGATGGCGGTGGTCGCCCGCAGCAGCCAGCTTCCCGAAGGCCCTCGCTATTGGTCCGCGGCGCGGCGCATGTGATTGGTTAGAACCTCGCGCATGCGCGAATCAACATATTATTATGGGTAAATCCGCGAGCCGGCGAGGCGTCTTGTGGGAGCGCCGTCAGATGGCGCGAACAATACTAATTATTTTATAATCAAATTATTTATTTTAAAAGGTTTCGAAGAGCAATTTTGTCTTCTAATAAACAAAAAAATATTTTTATCAAATAACAATTACAATCTTTGTATTATTAAATGGTTATGTAAGTAGGTAGGAATTAAAATTATATCAAAAACCTTGAGACAAATAAAGGAGAGAAAGATCTTAAAAATAAATACAAAACAATCGCACACTTACTGTAGCGATTAAAATTACTTAGGTAGGAAATGGGCTACAGAATTATCAACAAGTTTTTAGAGTTGTTGGTAATTCTGTAGCTCTGCCTACCCCACTCTGGGAATAGAGGTGTGAGTTTATGTACGTATGTATGTATGAAATGGGCTATAAATTTGAATATTTCCATACTACGGTAATTAGAAAATAACCGGTAATTAGCACTACGGTACTTAGAAAACAATACAATTTATTAAAAATATCAAAAAATATAAACGATTGAAAATATTGGAAAATCGTAATACACAAAGGCCTCACATCTCTTTCGGGTCACTAAGTATTAGAATATTTCCATAAGAAATCGAATTTATAAGTAGAGGAACGGGAATTAGAAAACTTGAAAACCAAAGCTACGGTAATTAGGTACTAACGTGCATCCTAGGCGTATACACCAACACTGAGACGTTCGCACTGTCCGATTGCCACGGCACAACCGACAGGTCGCGTCTCGTGCACTAGTGATGTTCGAATATTTCGTTGTTTAGGGATGAGCACTTCGAAAGTG
Source organism: Acleris laterana (assembly GCA_963966035.1). Classification (NCBI taxonomy): domain Eukaryota; kingdom Metazoa; phylum Arthropoda; class Insecta; order Lepidoptera; family Tortricidae; genus Acleris; species Acleris laterana. The sequence goes on from OZ014438.1 coordinate 45,458,473, forward strand.
AGTGGCGATGGCAATTATACCTTCGGGCCGGACAGGGACATATTTCATGATAAATTTAAATCAAATGGTCCTAAAAAATATTTTTTTGTGTTAAAACACAGGCAGTATTTCGGTCTCTTAAGTTTTTTAATGGCATATCTTGAACTTATTCCTGACTTAAATGAGGAGCACATTTACAGACAAAGGTAGCGTGCGGACAGGCTATGGTAATTGGCGAACGAGGGTTTGAAAAATAAAATAATTAGTAATAAATAAATAATCAAGTTAAATTGTGTATGCTACTTTTAGATAAATACACAAAGTATACAATTATAAATATTGCTCTAACGTCTGAACGTATTTATGTATAATTAAATTAATTAATGAGCCGGACACGCAAAAACTTGCTTTTTTGAGAATGGCCGTTGAGTAGTCAGCTTAACGGGAAAAGGTTGCCACTTTTTTCCGTTAAGTTGATAACCCGAAGGGGTATTGTTATTAAACTATGTGATATAACCTAAAAGTTGTGTTTTCATTTGTAGTACAAAAACCTACCGACCAATTTCAAGAAAATACTTTAGTTTAATAGAAAACACAATAATAGTAAAGAGGGCGCCACTGTACATCCGGCGTACGTAGTCTTAAACCATTACATATTACAAAGGTTACATGGGCTTATTAAATAAGTTAAGTTAGGTTAGACTTTTATACCTACTATTTTTCAATATTCTAAGTTATAAGAAAAAAAAATTGTATCCCCTGAGTACTCCTTGTCATGAATTAGATGATATTTGCTTTTTTATACAAAAAATATAATATTTGGTCATGGATGTTTTATACAGGTGCCAATCTTCGAACCATCAAGAAGTGAAACATATTTTTGTTAATAAAAAACACTTATTTTTTTCTTTGCGTTTCCCTTATTTTTATGATATTCAGATCTCACTTGCCATCTAGGCCTCTATTCCCGGCGGTAAAAACCATATTGTCTTTGACCTGTTATGGTATTTTTGGTCGTCAGCCGCCATTACCGTCAAGTTATCAAAACGTTGGCAATACGATAACAGGTCAATGACGTAATGGTTTTTACCGCCGTAAATAGAGACCCAGGTGGCTTGTGTGTTCCCTTCTCTTTAAACAAGTTTTGGAATTGCTGTTTTTGAATCGCAATTTAATTAGTTGCCTTAAAAAATATTTCAAATTCCATAAGGCTTCGTGGGGACTTCTAATTACCACACCTATTCCAATTTTAGCCAGATGTTTCAGCCATTTCAGAGAAACAAGTTTTGACAAACTGATGGACAGACAGACAGCAAAATCATCCCGGCACTTTAGGTACTTATATCCGTTTCTCAGTGTTTTTGCGAAACCCTAATATTACAAAGCATACATTTTTTTTTAATTGGTGACAGTTCTCTTATTGTTTTTTTAAAAGGGGTTTTTGGCAGCAACTACTTATACTAATAATTAAATAGTTTTACAAATACATGCCACATTTTACAATAAATTTGCGATTAAAAATGTTGTAGAATTGCTTTTAAAAAACAAGGCATTTATCAATTGTGAACATCCATTAGAACCAGCTCAACCGGGCGACGCGTGAGGGTTCCCTGGCCGGCCGCAAAGACAACGTTAGCAAAGCTCTACACAGTTTGATAAGCGCTTTAACGCAGTTGGATCCGCAGGTAAGAAAAACAATCCTAAGTTTTGCAAGATGTGCTTATTACAATAACCTCGCAGGCCATTCGTTTGTCTCGATGCGGCCTTGCCCTGCTTTTCAAAACGTACTGGTTCGATTCCCGAGCTGAGTACATGTTTTTTTTAAATGTATGTATGCAGTTTTCCTGTTCCTAAAATCGATGACATGGTTCCTAAGAGCAATGCGCCTATTGCCTAACGCATTCGAAATCGCAATCGACTTCAAAGTGGAACAATTGTTTTCATTTGTATGCAGACAAACCTTCGCTTTTCAAAATGAAAACGATTGCGACTGCGAGTGCGTTAGGCTATAGCTCCTCAGATCTTCGTATGTCTTATAGTTTCAGACTTTCCCATTTTGGCCGATTGAATTGTTACACCCTGTATCGGTACATACACACATACATACACATACACAAGTACATACAAATACACACAGGGTGACTAGTAACTCGACCTATTCTTTAAAAGGGGCTACACTATTGTTGGGGTTTAAATGATGCTTTATGCGGTTATGTGGGTGAGTGCATTAAACACAGTCATACCGTACGCACGTCTTTAATTTACAACAAGTGGCGACAACCGGTCTTATCGTTCTCGCGCGGTGATATAATTATCTTTACTCGGCTAAATAATGTCTACGCTCGTGGGAAATTTGCCTTCTTTCGAAATTGGGAACGATTGGTGCGTTTTTAAAGAGCGACTTAACATTTGGTTAGGCGCTAACGGAATAACGGCAAAAACAAAACCCGAAGATGGCGGCGATAGGCGTTGTGCGGTATTACTTAGTGCGCTCAGCGAGAATGCGTATAAATTGGTACGCGAATTGATTGCACCAAAATTAATAAGTGACTTGCCCTATGACGACATTTTGTCAGAGATTGACAAGCAAATATTGCCAAGAAAGTCACTTTTTGCCGAAAGACATTATTTCCATTGTGGAACACAGAGGTCAGGCGAAGACTTAACCCAGTGGGCAGCACGCGTTCGGCAATTGTCGAAGGACTGCAAATTTGGATCAGTCATAGACGAGATGCTACGGGACCGATTTATCCTCGGGATGCGGCCAGGTGTCGAACGAGACAAGCTGTTCTTGGAAAAACCAGAAGGCCTCAAGCTTGAAAAAGCACTGGACATTGCAGTGTCAATTAACAGCGCGCGGCAAGGGGCACGCGACTCGGCAGCGCCGGCGCTGGGTTCGGTGGCGCGCGCCGCGGCCGGGGATCTTTTTAGGATGACATCGCAGCCTGCAAACAATACAAATACTAACAAATGTAAATTGTGCGGTTACTCTAATTACAGTGCGGAAAAGTGTCGGTTTAAAAACTACAAGTGTGCAAAATGTGGTCAAAAAGGCCATTTAAAAAAAATGTGCCCTAATCGTTATATAAAAATGCTACAGGAACAGCCGGCTGACGAAAGTCACGATGATGACGATGGTAAGAGTGCTATTTACAACATACGGAGCTACCGGGGAGAGGCGATGAAGCTGTCCCTCGAGGTATGTGGTAAAATAATTGATTTTGAAGTAGATAGTGGGTCATGCGTCACGGCTATTCCCTTCGAAACATATAAACAAAAACACCTAAAAATATGTTGAAATCGTATACTGGACAAATTGTCGAAGTGGTAGGTATGTTTCAGGCTTTAGTAAAGTATGAGGAGAATTGTAAAAACGTAGAAATTTTTGTCGTAAAAGGGGGCGGGCCAGCAGTGTTAGGGAGAGATTTTTTAGTGCTATTTGAAATGCAAATATCGAAAGTTAACAGCTGTACCGAACATCCAAACGTGGATTATTATTTTAATAAGTTTCCTCAGCTATTTTCACAGAGATTGGGCTGTTTAAAATCAGTTAAGGTGAAGTTACATTTAAAACCTAATATTCAACCAATTTTTTTTAGACCTAGGACAGTACCTTTTGCTTTGAGAGCAAAGATAGAAAATGAGATACGTAGACTGGTCGAGCAGGGGGTTTTACAACCAGTCGACCGATCCGACTTTGCTAGTCCAACGGTGCCCATTTTAAAGCATAATGGCGACATAAGGCTCTGTGCTGATTTTTCCGTAACGTTAAATAAAGTGCTTCAAGTGGAAAAATACCCATTACCCCGAGTTGAGGAATTGTTCGCCAAATTACATGGTGGCCAACAATTCTCTCAACTAGATTTGAGCACCGCGTACTTACAAGTATGTTTAGATGAGGATTCGCAAATACTACCTACAATAAATACACATAAGGGACTATTTAAGTTTACTCGATTAGTTTATGGGCTATCAAATGCACCTGCAATTTTCCAAAAAACAATGGAAAATCTTTTACAGGGCATAGAGGGGGTATTGTGCCTATTAGATGATGTATTGGTAACGGGATCTAGCAAAGAAATACAGTCTAAAAGATTAGAACAAGTTTTTACGCGGTTGGAGGAAGCCGGATTAGTTTTGAACAAAGATAAGTGTCATTTATTCCAAGATGAAGTTACCTATTTAGGATTCCGTATTAACAAAAGGGGTATTCATAAATGTCCAAGTAAAGTTAAGGCGATGACGGACGCGAAGCCACCAAGTAATGTACATGAATTAAAATCGTTTCTTGGATTGGTGAATTATTAGTTATTACAGAGTATTTGTCCCTCACGCGTCATCAATTTTGTGTCCATTAAATAACTTACTTCAAAAAGAATCCAAGTGGGAATGGTCACAAATACATCAAGATGCGTTTAACAGGATAAAGGAGGAATTAACATCGGACAAAGTATTAGCTCATTACAACCCGGGTTGTAAACTAGTGTTGACGGTCGATGCATCCCCCTGGGGGCTCTCGGCGGTACTTGCACAAATAGAGGAAGGTAATGAACGGCCAATTGCTTATGCGTCGAGGTCTTTAAATAGCGCGGAACGGAATTACAGCCAAATCCAAAAAGAAGCGACAGCCATTATTTTTGGAGTGCGGCGCTTTCATCAATATCTATATGGTCTAGAAACACCTTTTATACTACGCACGGATCATAAGCCGTTAATGTATATATTTCATCCTCATAAGGGTGTCCCCGAAGTAAGTGCAAACCGGTTACAACGATACGCTTTGTTCTTAATTAGTTATAACTACGAGATACAATACGTTCAAAGCGCACAAAACTGTGCGGATTGCTTAAGTCGGGCATCAGCTGACACTGACTATACAAGCGCAGCAAGCGATAACGGGTCGATGACCTCGCCGCCGCTGGCCGGCGTTCCGATAGATCGAGCATCATACGTTTGTTTTGTCTCGGATGGTGATTTACCATTAAAATTAGACGAAATACGTGAGGAAATGAACAACGATTCTTGGTTACAACTAGTAAACCGTTACGTTATGTTGGGTTGGCCAAGGAAAGTTAACGAAACCGAATTAAAACCGTTTTTTTTATGTCGGAATGATTTAACAATAGAACGCGGGTGTTTAATGAGAGGCCACAAAATAGTCATACCACACACATTACACGATAGGATACTAAGGGAACTACATAGAACCCACTTGGGGGTTAACAAAACAAAAACAGAAGCCCGAGTTTTGTTTTGGTGGCCAGGAATGGATAGGGACATTGAGTCATGGATTGCGAATTGTTCGATCTGTAGGCAGTTAAAACCGGCCCCAGCTCGCGCGCCGCTCACTCCGTGGCCTTTTCCACCGGCGCCATGGCACCGGGTCCATCTAGATTTTTTTGGTCCCCTGATAGGTAAAATGTTTCTTGTTATTGTCGATGCCTATACAAAATGGATCGAATGCTTCCCATTAAATAGTGGGTATGGATCATCAGTGGTAATCGAAAAGCTACAGGAGGTCATGTCGCGATTTGGTGTCATGCACACGCTGGTTAGTGACAATTTACCTCGCAACAATTTCAAATTTTTTGTACTTTAAACGGTATTGTCCACCTTACGTCACCCGCGTACTCCCCAGCCAGCAATGGCCAATGTGAAATATGCGTTAAAATTGTAAAGAAACATATAAAAGCGTTATGTTTAGAAGGGAAGTCGTGGACAGAGATCAACTCGAGACTGCTAGAATTTCTTTATAGATATAGGAATTCTAAACATACCACGACGGACAGCTCGCCTGCCGAGCTAATGCTCGGTCGACCGCTCAGGGCACGCTTCGGGTTGTTAAAGGTAAACAATCGCCAAACGTCCCCGTCACCTTCGTCAGCCGATGAATTAAGGAAAATAATAGAACGAAAACAGTCTTTGCAGGTTAAAAATTACAGAGGAAAGAGAAAAGTAGAATTAAATTTAAATGATAATGTTATAATAAAGTTACATCATGTTAATAAGTGGATAAAAGGCCAAATTGTTAGTAAAATAGGCAACAGTTTATATGGAGATTTTGTACAAGAATTAAATCAAACAATTAAAAAACATAAGAACCAAATATATAAGTTACAAGATTCGACGTCAAGAGGAACACCAGGTGAACCACGGACCAGTCTAGAAGAGACTAGTGAGTTTCCGTACTGGTTCTATGATGAAAACTCGAATGGTATAGGGGAGAGAGCAGCAAACCGAGCAGCACCGTCGGAGGAGCCTGCGACGGATGCGGAGGAGTGGGCCGAAGCTGAGGCCGGACTGCAGCCAGACCCGGAGGGCGACACTGCTGTCCAGCACGACAGCGCCAGTCTGAGGCCCGACGGAGCAGCCGAGCCACAAGCGGCTACTAGACTCGTAGCAGACTCGGATTTACAATTGAGAGACATACCAAGAGTTAATTATAGACAATATTTCTAGTTTTAGACTTGTTAGTTAAGAAATTATGGTGGAGGGATGTTGGGGTTTAAATGATGCTTTATGAGGGTATGTGGGTGAGTGCATTAAACACAGTCATACCGTACGCACGTCTTTACAACAACTATACAGCTAATTTTCAATAATTTTGTCCCAGTTATTGGGGGGTTTATTGTCACTGGTATCCGAGTAATTTAACTCAATTTTGAGTAGGTCGTACTGAGAGCAAAACGTCCTGTGTTGCATTTAGTCTGCTAGGCATAATGTCCGTTAATGAGAAGGACCGCAGTGAAGAAAGCCCAGGGAGCAAAACGTCCGCAATTAAAAATGCCCTTGAAGCAAATCGGCATCAATGAAAAATGACAAAAATGCATAACGTCCCCAACGCATAATACCTAGTTGATGTGGATGTGTTTTTCCTTTGTTTGGGCCAGAATTAAGGTCAGGTGTGTCACGTTATGATTATTTGTTACCCTGTACCTTTCATACGTAGTTTTTATAAAATTTGCGAGTTTATTGTAGATTGGGATAGGTTACATGATAAAAAAAAAGATAAAAGATATTTATTCAGTAAGTAGGCCGCACGGGCACTTTTACACATCAATAATCTACCAGCGCTTCCCAAGAGGAGATCATTGCCGAGAAGAAACGCCGCAAGAAACTCAGCAGTCAGTCGTTTTTTAACCATATTTAATATTACAATGATACTATAGTCTAGCATTATATAAAGCTATAAATATTAAATTAAATATAATATCAAATAGCATGCGTAGTTCAGCAGGAAAACATATCAAAAATATTACGAGAGAGATAAAGGAAGAAAAGGAAAAAAAAAAAACAGGAGAACCAAATAAAAGTTTGATATGTTTTCCTACTTCAACGGTGTCCCCTTGACAAACAACTTTGCAATTTTACAAATTATTAATGACTAAGTTACGGGTTTAGGCCAAGCATTTTTATCTGTTAAATAGTCCTCTACCTTATAGTACGCTTTAGATATTAACGACTTTTTCAAGTAATTTTTAAGTGCTGGAAATGGTAATGTTAAAACTTCGTCAGGTAATTTGTTATAGAAATGAATGCATTGACCAACAAATGATTTATATACTTTACGGACGCGGAATTTTCGGATAGCAATTTTATTTTTATTTCTTGTATTTAAATTATGTACATCGGAATTTTTGGTGAAAGAATCTAAATTTTTAATAACATAAATAATATTCTCGTAAATGAATTGAGACGCTACAGTTAAGATGTGAATTTCTTTAAAAAGTTCTCTTAAGGAGTCACAGGAATTTAAGTTATAAATAGAAACGAGGAACTTTTTACGAGGTGATCAGTATATACTTGTCGCAATTTATTCTAAATAACAGGTGTTCTATAACTGGAGCTCTATAAACACACAAACCCAGTGAAAAAACGGGGGTGTTCATTTACTAGAATCACATAAAATATTCTCTTTAAGCGATTTCTATCATTTGACTGGTTGGATTAAGCTTGCAATTACAGAAATGAAACCACAAATAGATTGTCATTCTTGTATCTAGTGTTCGAACAGTATAAAAAATACTTTATAACGTAGGTTCATTCACTGGATTTGAAAATCTAGTAAGTGAACTAGGGACAATAATTATAGTTCATTCACTAGAGTTAAGAAACCAGTGAATAAACTTTAATAAACCAATACAATAAAGGTAGTTCATTCACTGGTTTTATTTCGTTCATTAACTAGAATTTCTTGTTCATTCACTGGGGGTTTTGGGTATTTTTCCATTTTTTCACCTAAATAGTAGATGTCCGTGAAGTTAGCAGATCATTTTCCAGAAAATCAAAAAAAAAACGGAGTTCTATTGGCATGCAGAATAGTTCTATAGTTCCTGATACTTTTTAAACATAGTTCTGGCGATTTAAGCTGAAAAAATTAAACTCGATTTTACATGAAAATGCTCTGCTAACTTCACGCACATAGCATATCATTTTTCATCAAATTAAAAAACAAAACGTGTTTTGGCATCGCACAGCAGAGTTCTATAGTTCTAGGTAAATTTTGGAAAATTTCAAGACGACATTACAACAAAAAAAAATGTTTTGCTTCTTACGAAAATGCTCTGCTAACTTCACGCACATAGCATATCATTTTTCAGTAAATCAAAAATAATAAAGTGTTTGGGCATCATACAGCAGAGTTCTATAGTTCTTCACAGATAAATATTAAAAAAAACAAAAAAAAACTAGTACTTATTACAAAAAGGATCTGCTAACTTCACGTATGCTCTGCTAGGCGGTTAGCGAGAGTTCTGGGCTTAACTTTGGTATTAAACGGTTCAAATAACAGTGACTGCGATATATCCGATGAGTTCTAGCCACTAACTAGATCACTTGTTTATATTTTTCACGATGAAACCAAAAAATTGTAAATTCCTAGAAACGGTGGTTGGCTAGAGTTCGAGGCTTGATTTTGATATAAATCGGTTTAAATGGCGATGTATGCGAAAGAGCTAGTTCTAGCCTCTAGACTGGGGGGTTATTATGACATAGTTATGCAATTATGTTAACGCTGAGAGGAAAGGACAGAGTTAATTAATTGCCATAGCTCTGTCCCTTACACTCGACGTAAAATGAACTGCAGAGTTATGTCATAAGTTGTTTAAATTTTTCATAATGTCGTAAAATCCAAGTTATTCCTATGCTCTGCTAGGCGATAAGGTCGAGTTCTGGGCTTGATTTTGATCTTAACTGGTTGCAGTAACCGTGTTTGTGATAGTTCCGAAGAGTTCTAGCCTCTAGACCAGTTGATTGAATTTTTCATGACGTCATATGAAAAATCGTAAAATCCAAGTTATGCCTATGCTCTGCTAGGCGATAACGTAGAGTTCTGGGCTTGATTTTGATCTTAACAGGTTGCAGTGACCGTGTTTGTGATAGTTCCGAGGAGTTCTAGCCTCTTAACCACTTGTTTGAATTTTTCATGAATTTTTCATGCTATCATATGAAAAATCGTAAAATCCAAGTTATGCCTATGCTCTGCTAGGCGATAACGTAGAGTTCTGGGCTTGACTTTGATCTTAACTGGTTGCAGTGACTGTGTTTGAAATAGTTCCGAGGAGTTCTAGCCTCTAGACCACTTGTTTGAATTTTTCATGAATTTTTCATGCTGTCATATGAAAAATCGTAAAATCCAAGTTATGCCTGTGCTCTGCTAGGCGATAACGTAGAGTTCTGGGCTTGATTTTGATCTTAACTGGTTGCAGTGACTATGTTTGAAATAGTTCCGAGGAGTTCTAGCCTCTAGACCACTTGTTTGAATTTTTCATGAATTTTTCATGCTGTCATATGAAAAATCGTAAAATCCAAGTTATGCCTATGCTCTGCTAGGCGATAACGAAGAGTTCTGGGCTTGATTTTGATCTTAACTGGTTGCAGTGACTGTGATTGTGATAGTTCCGAGGAGTTCTAGCCTCTAGACCACTTGTTTGAATTTTTCATGAATTTTTCATACTGTCACATGAAAAATCGTAAAATCCAAGTTATGCCTATGCTCTGCTAGGCGATAACGTAGAGTTCTGGGCGTGATTTTGATCTTAACTGGTTGCAGTGACTGTGTTTGAAATAGTTCCGAGGAGTTCTAGCCTCTAGACCACTTGTTTGAATTTTTCATGAATTTTTCATGCTGTCATATGAAAAATCGTAAAATCCAAGTTATGCCTGTGCTCTGCTAGGCGATAACGAAGAGTTCTGGGCTTGATTTTGATCTAAACTGGTTGCAGTGACTGTGATTGTGACAGTTCCGAGGAGTTCTAGCCTCTAGACCACTTGTTTGAATTTTTCATGAATTTTGCATGCTGTCATATGAAAAATCGTAAAATCCAAGTTATGCCTGTGCTCTGCTAGGCGATAACGTAGAGTTCTGGGCTTGATTTTGATCTTAACTGGTTGCAGTGACCGTGTTTGTGATAGTTCCGAGGAGTTCTAGCCTCTAAACCAGTTGTTTGAATTTTTCATAATTTCATGTGAAAAATCGTTAAATCCAAGTTATGCCTATGCTCTGCTAGGCGATAACGTAGAGTTCTGGGCTTGATTTTGATTTTAACTGGTTGCAGTGACCGTGTTTGTGATAGTTCCGAGGAGTTCTAGCCTCTAAACCACTTGTTTGAATTTTTCATGAATTTTGCATGCTGTCATATGAAAAATCGTAAAATCCAAGTTATGCCTGTGCTCTGCTAGGCGATAACGTAAAGTTCTGGGCTTGATTTTGATCTTAACTAGTTGCAGTGACTGTGTTTGAAATAGTTCCGAGGAGTTCTAGCCTCTTAACCACTTGTTTGAATTTTTCATGAATTTTTCATGCTATCATATGAAAAATCGTAAAATCCAAGTTATGCCTATGCTCTGCTAGGCGATAACGTAGAGTTCTGGGCGTGATTTTGATCTTAACTGGTTGCAGTGACTGTGTTTGAAATAGTTCCGAAGAGTTCTAGCCTCTAGACCACTTGTTTGAATTTTTCATGAATTTTTCATGCTGTCATATGAAAAATCGTAAAATCCAAGTTATGCCTGTGCTCTGCTAGGCGATAACGTAGAGTTCTGGGCTTGATTTTGATCTTAACTGGTTGCAGTGACCGTGTTTGTGATAGTTCCGAAGAGTTCTAGCTTCTAGACCACTTGTTTGAATTTTTCATGAATTTTTCATGCTGTCATATGAAAAATCGTAAAATCCAAGTTATGCCTATGCTCTGCTAGGCGATAACGTAGAGTTCTGGGCTTGATTTTGATCTTAACTGGTTGCAGTGACCGTGTTTGTGATAGTTCCGAGGAGTTCTAGCCTCTCGACCACTTGTTTGAATTTTTCATGCTGTCATATGAAAAATCGTAAAATCCAAGTTATGTTTATGCTCTGCTTGGCGATAACGTAGAGTTCTGGGCTTGATTTTGATCTTAACTGGTTGCAGTGACTGTGTTTGAAATAGTTCCGAGGAGTTCTAGCCTCTAGACCACTTGTTTGAATTTTTCATGAATTTTTCATGCTGTCATATGAAAAATCGTAAAATCCAAGTTATGCCTGTGCTCTGCTAGGCGATAACGTAGAGTTCTGGGCTTGATTTTGATCTTTACTGGTTGCAGTGACTGTGATTGTGACAGTTCCGAGGAGTTCTAGCCTCTAGACCACTTGTTTGAATTTTTCATGAATTTTTCATGCTGTCACATGAAAAATCGTAAAATCCAAGTTATGCCTATGCTGTGCTAGGCGATAACGTAGATTTCTGGGCTTGATTTTGATCTTAACTGGTTGCAGTGACCGTGTTTGTGATAGTTCCGAGGAGTTCTAGCCTCTAAACCACTTGTTTGAATTTTTCATGAATTTTTTATGCTGTCATATGAAAAATCGTAAAATCCAAGTTATGCCTATGCTCTGCTAGGAGATAACGAAGAGTTCTGGGCTTGATTTTGATCTTAACTGGTTGCAGTGACTGTGATTGTGATAGTTCCGAGGAGTTCTAGCCTCTAGACCACTTGTTTGAATTTTTCATGAATTTTTCATGCTGTCATATGAAAAATCGTAAAATCCAAGTTATGCCTATGCTCTGCTAGGAGATAACGAAGAGTTCTGGGCTTGATTTTGATCTTAACTGGTTGCAGTGACTGTGATTGTGATAGTTCCGAGGAGTTCTAGCCTCTAGACCACTTGTTTGAATTTTTCATGAATTTTTCATGCTGTCATATGAAAAATCGTAAACTCCAAGTTATGTTTATGCTCTGCTTGGCGATAACGTAGAGTTCTGGGCTTGATTTTGATCTTAACTGGTTGCAGTGACCGTGTTTGTGATAGTTCCGAGGAGTTCTAGCCTCTTAACCACTTGTTTGAATTTTTCATGAATTTTTCATGCTATCATATGAAAAATCGTAAAATCCAAGTTATGCCTATGCTCTGCTAGGCGATAACGTAGAGTTCTGGGCTTGATTTTGATCTTAACTGGTTGCAGTGACCGTGTTTGTGATAGTTCCGAGGAGTTCTAGCCTCTCGACCACTTGTTTGAATTTTTCATGACGTCATATGAAAAATCGTAAAATCCAAGTTATGCCTATGCTCTGCTAGGCGATAACGTAGAGTTCTGGGCTTGATTTTGATCTTAACTGGTTGCAGTGACCGTGTTTGAAATAGTTCCGAGGAGTTCTAGCCTCTAAACCACTTGTTTGAATTTTTCATGCTATCATATGAAAAATCGTAAAATCTAAGTTATGCCTGTGCTCTGCTAGGCGATAACGAAGAGTTCTGGGCTTGATTTTGATCTAAACTGGTTGCAGTGACTGTGATTGTGACAGTTCCGAGGAGTTCTAGCCTCTAGACCACTTGTTTGAATTTTTCATGAATTTTGCATGCTGTCATATGAAAAATCGTAAAATCCAAGTTATGCCTGTGCTCTGCTAGGCGATAACGTAGAGTTCTGGGCTTGATTTTGATCTTAACTGGTTGCAGTGACTGTGTTTGTGATACTTCTGAGGAGTTCTAGCCTCTACACCACTTGTTTGAATTTTTCATGAATTTTTCATGCTGTCATATAAAAAATCGTAAAATCCAAGTTATGCCTGTGCTCTGCTAGGCGATAACGTAAAGTTCTGGGCTTGATTTTGATCTTAACTGGTTGCAGTTACCGTGTTTGTGATAGTTCCGAGGAGTTCTAGCCTCTAAACCAGTTGTTTGAATTTTTCATAATTTCATGTGAAAAATCGTTAAATCCAAGTTATGCCTATGCTCTGCTAGGCGATAACGTAGAGTTCTGGGCGTGATTTTGATCTTAACTGGTTGCAGTGACTGTGTTTGAAATAGTTCCGAGGAGTTCTAGCCTCTAAACCACTTGTTTGAATTTTTCATGACGTCATATGAAAAATCGTAAAATCCAATTTATGCCTATGCTCTGCTAGGCGATAACGTAGAGTTCTGGGTTAGATTTTGATCTTAACTGATTGTACCATACTTACAAACGTGAACGTATCAGACGTTGTTATACCTAACCTCACAATTTCAGCACATAGCCACGCCTGGTCCTCACAAAACTTCAACTTTTCACACCCAAACAAGCTTTCAGGGTGAGCATTAAAATCTCCTAGCATAAAAACTGACGTAATTATGAGCATTCTCAATAATCGCACTTATCTCGCTGAGACACTCCGTGAATTCAGTTAAATTGTCTGTGTTATTCACGGGCATGTAAATCGAGAGTACGAGTACTAAGAATGATCGGTAATTTAACTTAACACTGATGGCCGCGAGCCGATTACTAACACAATCAATAACTGTGACCGAGTCGAAAGCACTCCTCCTCCATAACAACGCGACACCCCCAAACGGCCTACCAACAATTAAGCCTGCTGCGTCATCCATTGCAGACTTGCCTGTATATCCAAAGTTGCTATCTATATTACCCAGGAAGAGCAGGTCGCGACTAAAAAGCCAAGTTTCTTGAAGCGACAATACATCAGCTTGTTTACATAAGGTCCTTATGTACTCTGCAGAGCGAGTGACTCATTTACAGTTGTAAGTAATCATATTGCAAGTTGTGATACTATCCATTATTGTTTCTTATCAATAGTAGCTGATTGCCTCTTTTTAAAATGTATAAAGCGCCTAAACGATATATCTTTCGGCCACAGCGCTTTATTCATAAAGACTTCCAAACTGTGCCTAGGTACAAATACTTTGTAGGCATCATACTCCTTCTCACGCTTCATTGAGCATTTTACCAGTGTTACTTTTATGTTCGTGTTCTCTTCTATTCGTCTGCAATGTCCGCCGGTAAAGTACCCTTGTTAACATTATTAACAAACAGCGGAATTTTTATGTCCGCTGCTTTAAATTTGCAATCGGGTTTGGTTGGCGCAGTCCCTTTACTACCGATGAAACGCTTTTTGTACTTTCTTTAACTTTAACCCAGGGTTAAACTTTTCGTGCAAGTGGCCCTTAGAGAATTATCGGTTGACATGATACTTTGGATCTTTTTATATACAGATTGGACTAACGTAATATGTCCATTGTGTCGTAGAAATGAAGTTACGCCCTTTTAGAATAAGTACATCTTAATAAATAAATAATAAAATAATTATTCATTCTAGAGAAAAATTAAAACTATTAGTGTCTTCCTCCTTCCAAACAGTATCTATAAAACGAATAAAATTAAAGTCTTGAAAATATGAAATCTTGTCAATTTAAACGTAAAAGGGCCTAAAGAGAGTTTGATACTTTTACGCCGAGAAAAACCCGCCGTTCTTTTTAGTCTATGGGTCTATCTGTCACATAGACACTTGTACGCTACTCGAGTTCGTGGTGTATCGTGAGATTGCACAGTTTGGCCTTTTTTTTCAGAGCAACGAGGGGCAACAAACTTTATATTCTAAAAATATTGTTATGACAATACTGTAGGTCAAAATCAAGGTCGTATGTTCATAATAATTAGGAAATAGTGACCCCCATAGATTCTAGAATCACGATATGCCACCAAAAGTCCTGACCCTAATCATGACGTGGTTACGTCCGTTTTTTTCCGGTCAGTGGTCTTTACCTACTACCAAAATGTAATAACACCGGTGGTGTAGCATCGGGTCAATCGAGCGAAGTGTTGGCAGCATTCCACGAGATGGACCGACGATCTGGTGAAGATTTCCGGTAGCCGATGTATGCGAGTAGCACAAAACCGGCCATCGTGGAGATCCTTGAGGAATGCCCATGTCCCGCAGTGCCTCATGATGATCTTCGGGTACTCATACACGCGAAGTACCTACTCTTAACTTAAAGTTTCCGTCTAGGTGTGGGGTTCAAACAAGAACAAATTTTGACTGCGTTTGATAATGTAAATGAAGAAGTTAATTTTTAATACAGTTGCTCAAAATGTGGTACCTTCGTATCAGGTTGAAAGTTGTTTTTTTTTTTTTTTTTTTATTTAGTGTTGTTTTAAGCCATGCATCTAACCAACAAATCTGCATGTTCAACCACTTTAAGTAATATTTTCTCTTCTGATTAAGTACTGTTTTATTATACCTAATTGTTATTTGTCCTTACGCAACATTTGTCCGAATTATCGTTCATCCTTAAGTCATTTCCACCTGAATTTTACAACTTTTTAGTGTTATTATAATACAAGCTAACGTAGGTAGCTCGGGGTTAAAGGTACTACATACAACGTTGCAAGTTTTGAAATTAATCAACGTATATAGACCAAACTGGTTTATTTAACGTAAATTATCATCGTTTTATTATAAGTAAGTAATTTTTCGTCATTTTGTGTTAAGTTAAGTTGTTTCAGGTTAGTTTTATAACGAACATTGTATTATTTAATGTTTTGAAGTCATACACTTATATGTCTCAAAGTGACACATTGGCCTTTGTACTGGTTTTTTTATATAAATAAATTGTGATAAATACACGTACAAAGGCTTAAGTGAGCTAGTTTTTTAATAAAATATATTTAAATAAAAAACGTTTGATAGGATTGAACCTCATGAGACTTAAAACAGATATGCCAAGTTTCAGCACAAATGGATGAAACATCTCTGAGTTATGACCTTTACGGACTTTAAAGGCCCGGCCTGTAAAATTAAGATTTTACACTAAGGCCCTTATTCGTAGGACCCATCGATTTACTAATTAACAACGCATAAACAGTTTTAAAAACTCTACTTCACAGATATAAACTCAACAAAACCACAACAATAACATAAAATTCTCAAAACTCAAAACTAAAATAACTAAAAAAGGTTTTTTTATAGAGGAACTTAATATTATATTATAATCCCAGACACTCACAGCAAGCACTACTTACTTACTGTTTTAAAACATAAAAACTTCTAAAAGTATTAAAATAAAAAGATCAGCCTTTGATTTTGAACTAATACTGTAAGTACGAAAAAGAGTTAAAAAACCTAGTCAACCATCTTTTTTACTCTTCGTCTTCTGAGTTTGAAGACATTTTTCTTCAGGTACATAATCACGACTTTCTTTGGCTGGCAAGTTCTGGTACCAGTGGTGAAGTTCCGCGGGTATAATTTTTTCATTGCACATTTTTAGTAAGTCCTTTTTTTTAGCTAGAGAGAATGGCAGTTTTTGGTTGTACTTAAGCTTTTCTCAAAATGTAAGTGTTATAATCAGTGATCGGGGTTTTGGATGCAATTCGCGGGATTTCGAGTCATAGGCATAACTTGGATTTTACGATTTTTCATATGACAGCATGAAAAATTCATGAAAAATTCAAACAAGTGGTCTAGAGGCTAGAACTCCTCGGAACTATCACAATCACGGTCACTGCAACCAGTAAGGATCAAAATCAAGCCCAGAACTCTTCGTTATCGCCTAGCAGAGCACAGGCATAACTTGGATTTTACGATTTTTCATATGATAGATGAAAAATTCATGAAAAATTCAAACAAGTAGTTAAGAGGCTAGAACTCCTCGGAACTATTTCAAACACAGTCACTGCAACCAGTTAAGATCAAAATCAAGCCCAGAACTCTACGTTATCGCCTAGCAGAGCATAGGCATAACTTGGATTTTACGATTTTTCATATGACAGCATGCAAAATTCATGAAAAATTCAAACAAGTGGTTTAGAGGCTAGAACTCCTCGGAACTATCACAAACACGGTCACTGCAACCAGTTAAAATCAAAATCAAGCCCAGAACTCTACGTTATCGCCTAGCAGAGCATAGGCATAACTTGGATTTTACGATTTTTCATATGACAGCAATAAAAAATTCATGAAAAATTCAAACAAGTGGTCTAGAGGCTAGAACTCCTCGGAACTATCACCAACACAGTCACTGCAACCTGTTTAGATCAAAATTAAGCCCAGAACTCTACGTTATCGCCTAGCAGAGCATAGGCATAACTTGGATTTTACGATTTTTCATATGACAGCATGAAAAATTCATGAAAAATTCAAACAAGTGGTTTAGAGGCTAGAACTCCTCGGAACTATCACAAACACGGTCACTGCAACCAGTTAAGATCAAAATCAAGCCCAGAACTCTACGTTATCGCCTAGCAGAGCATAGGCATAACTTGGATTTTACGATTTTTCATATGACAGCATGAAAAATTCATGAAAAATTCAAACAAGTGGTCTAGAGGCTAGAACTCCTCGGAACTATTTCAAACACAGTCACTGCAACCAGTTAAGATCAAAATCAAGCCCAGAACTCTACGTTATCGCCTAGCAGAGCACAGGCATAACTTGGATTTTACGATTTTTCATATGACAGCATGCAAAATTCATGAAAAATTCAAACAAGTGGTCTAGAGGCTAGAACTCCTCGGAACTGTCACAATCACAGTCACTGCAACCAGTAAAGATCAAAATCAAGCCCAGAACTCTACGTTATCGCCTAGCAGAGGACAGGCATAACTTGGATTTTACGATTTTTCATATGACAGCATGAAAAATTCATGAAAAATTCAAACAAGTGGTCTAGAGGCTAGAACTCCTCGGAACTATTTCAAACACAGTCACTGCAACCAGTTAAGATCAAAATCACGCCCAGAACTCTACGTTATCGCCTAGCAGAGCATAGACATAACTTGGATTTTACGATTTTTCATATGATAGCATGAAAAATTCATGAAAAATTCAAACAAGTGGTCTAGAGGCTAGAACTCCTCGGAACTATCACAATCACAGTCACTGCAACCAGTTAAGATCAAAATCAAGCCCAGAACTCTTCGTTATCGCCTAGCAGAGCATAGGCATAACTTGGATTTTACGATTTTTCATATGACAGCATGAAAAGTTCATGAAAAATTCAAACAAGTGGTCTAGAGGCTAGAACTCCTCGGAACTATTTCAAACACAGTTACTGCAACCAGTTAAGATCAAAATCAAGCCCAGAACTCTACGTTATCGCCTAGCAGACCATAAACATAACTTGGATTTTACGATTTTTCATATGACAGCATGCAAAATTCATGAAAAATTCAAACAAGTGGTTTAGAGGCTAGAACTCCTCGGAACTATCACAAACACGGTCACTGCAACCAGTTAAAATCAAAATCAAGCCCAGAACTTTTCGTTATCGCCTAGCAGAGCATAGGCATAACTTGGATTTTACGATTTTTCATATGACAGCATGCAAAATTCATGAAAAATTCAAACAAGTGGTTTAGAGGCTAGAACTCCTCGGAACTATCACAAACACGGTCACTGCAACCAGTTAAAATCAAAATCAAGCCCAGAACTCTACGTTATCGCCTAGCAGAGCATAGGCATAACTTGGATTTTACGATTTTTCATATGACAGCATGCAAAATTCATGAAAAATTCAAACAAGTGGTTAAGAGGCTAGAACTCCTCGGAACTATCACAAACACGGTCACTGCAACCTGTTAAGATCAAAATCAAGCCCAGAACTCTTCGTTATCGCCTAGCAGAGCATAGGCATAACTTGGATTTTACGATTTTTCATATGACAGCATGAAAAATTCATGAAAAATTCAAACAAGTGGTCTAGAGGCTAGAACTCCTCGGAACTATTTCAAACACAGTCACTGCAACCAGTTAAGATCAAAATCAAGCCCAGAACTCTACGTTATCGCCAAGCAGAGCATAAACATAACTTGGATTTTACGATTTTTCATATGACAGCATGAAAAATTCATGAAAAATTCAAACAAGTGGTCTAGAGGCTAGAACTCCTCGGAACTATCACAATCACAGTCACTGCAACCAGTTAAGATCAAAATCAAGCCCAGAACTCTTCGTTATCTCCTAGCAGAGCATAGGCATAACTTGGATTTTACGATTTTTCATATGACAGCATGAAAAATTCATGAAAAATTCAAACAAGTGGTCTAGAGGCTAGAACTCCTCGGAACTATTTCAAACACAGTCACTGCAACCAGTTAAGATCAAAATCAAGCCCAGAACTCTACGTTATCGCCTAGCAGAGCATAAACATAACTTGGATTTTACGATTTTTCATATGACAGCATGAAAAATTCATGAAAAATTCAAACAAGTGGTGTAGAGGCTAGAACTCCTCAGAAGTATCACAATCACAGTCACTGCAACCAGTTAAGATCAAAATCAAGCCCAGAACTCTACGTTATCGCCTAGCAGAGCATAGGCATAACTTGGATTTTACGATTTTTCATATGATAGCATGAAAAATTCATGAAAAATTCAAACAAGTGGTCTAGAGGCTAGAACTCCTCGGAACTATCACAATCACAGTCACTGCAACCAGTTAAGATCAAAATCAAGCCCAGAACTCTACGTTATCGCCTAGCAGAGCATAGGCATAACTTGGATTTTACGATTTTTCATATGATAGCATGAAAAATTCATGAAAAATTCAAACAAGTGGTTAAGAGGCTAGAACTCCTCGGAACTATCACAAACACGGTCACTGCAACCAGTTAAGATCAAAATCAAGCCCAGAACTCGACCTTATCGCCTAGCAGAGCATAGGAATAACTTGGATTTTACGACATTATGAAAAATTTAAACAACTTATGACATAACTCTGCAGTTCATTTTACGTCGAGTGTAAGGGACAGAGCTATGGCAATTAATTAACTCTGTCCTTTCCTCTCAGCGTTAACATAATTGCATAACTATGTCATAATAACCCCCCAGTCTAGAGGCTAGAACTAGCTCTTTCGCATACATCGCCATTTAAACCGATTTATATCAAAATCAAGCCTCGAACTCTAGCCAACCACCGTTTCTAGGAATTTACAATTTTTTGGTTTCATCGTGAAAAATATAAACAAGTGATCTAGTTAGTGGCTAGAACTCATCGGATATATCGCAGACACTGTTATTTGAACCGTTTAATACCAAAGTTAAGCCCAGAACTCTCGCTAACCGCCTAGCAGAGCATACGTGAAGTTAGCAGATCCTTTTTGTAATAAGTACTAGTTTTTTTTTGTTTTTTTTTAATATTTATCTGTGAAGAACTATAGATCTCTGCTATATGATGCCCAAACACTTTATTATTTTTGATTTACTGAAAAATGATATGCTATGTGCGTGAAGTTAGCAGAGCATTTTCGTAAGACGCAAAACATTTTTTTTTGTTGTAATGTCGTCTTGAAATTTTCCAAAATTTACCTAGAACTATAGAACTCTGCTGTGCGATGCCAAAACACGTTTTGTTTTTTAATTTGATGAAAAATGATATGCTATGTGCGTGAAGTTAGCAGAGCATTTTCATGTAAAATCGAGTTTAATTTTTTCAGCTTAAATCGCCAGAACTATTTTTAAAAAGTATCAGGAACTATAGAACTATTCTGCATGCCAATAGAACTCCGTTTTTTTTTTGATTTTCTGGAAAATGATCTGCTAACTTCACGGACATAAATAGTAGAATTTCGTAAAATTGTGCAAATATGTCAGATATCAAAAAATGCGTTTATCAAGGTAAATAGATTCTTAAG
Source organism: Acleris laterana (assembly GCA_963966035.1). NCBI lineage: Eukaryota > Metazoa > Arthropoda > Insecta > Lepidoptera > Tortricidae > Acleris > Acleris laterana. The sequence continues at coordinate 45,479,328 of OZ014438.1, forward strand.
TGATACTTACAGTCAAGATTTTTATTAAAAAATTTTTTCTTAACAAAACTATTTTTTGAATACGCGTAACCGCTTAACCGTTCATTTACTGGAGCCTCCACCCTACTTCTCTCAACCGCCATGCTGTCACTGATGCTTCAGAGTTGAAAAATATGTTGCCAACATTTTCTTAATAATGTTGCGAACCGAAAAAAAAAACATGATATGGAAGAAATTCACAGAATATTTATTTTTGAGAATACGTGTCTAAAAAGTACGTTTTGTTCATTTACTGGAGCCTCTACTCTACGAGTACTGAGTAGGTACACGTTTTTATCCTCCTAAGTACCCGCGTACAAAAAAAAAATCTCATTAGATATCAAACAAACAAAAAGGGCTTCCCGAGCTAGTGAGATGAAAAATAAATTGAAAATGAGACCTTTTTATGTAGCTAACATCAATATTCATTAAATTTAATATAGCGACTCACTTTCTTAAAAAAAGAAACATGATATTTTTTGCTAAAGATAATTCTTAGATAAGTGTAGTGTAGAGTACAATTTTAACTGCGGACGTTTTGCTCCCGTGGTCATTTAAGTTGCGGTCGTTTGATCAATGTGACATTTTGCTTTGTTGACACAGGGCCTTTTAAATTGCGGACGTTTTGCTCCCATGACGTATTACGTTACGGACTTTTATTCGACGAGGACATTTTGCTATGAGGACATATCACTCCGAACCCATTTAACTTCTTAGATATTTAAAAAAAAATCCTACTTGTTATCTAAAACAGTCGATTGTGAAAAACAAAAGTTTAACAAACAAAAAGCAAAAAGTAACTTCTTTTAAAATGGTAGGTAAGTAGTAGGTATTGGTCAGTCCAACTTAAGACTACGCCGAGCGTACGCCGGATGTACAGTCGCGATCTTTAATTTAGGACCCACTTCCCGGAACATTTGTTTAAATCACTCATTCGCAATAAAGGCGAAAACGCTAAATCAATTTATTCGAAAGACAGATAAGGCATTATTATGATTAAATGGCTATTTCATTTCAAAAAGGTTATCACATCGAATAATCTCTGACTTATATCTTTAAAGAGACATGTGTCAGTGTCAAAGAAAATAATTTGAAGAAATTAAAATCTTTAAATAAAAATGCTTGCAGTGAATCGGGAACATTTAAGAGTTCAAATAATCCAATTACACGAAGAAGGAAGGGTTAGGGATACATGAAATAGCACGACAATGTAACGTAACCAGAGCGACAGTTCGTCGATGGGCTCGAAGGTATGAAACGGAAGGGTTTTCGATGACCGACGGCAAAACAACCGTCGCCCTCATGCCGTATCGGAAGAACAACGGCACCTCATGCGAAATCAGTATGAAATAGATGGTTTCACGCCTACAAAGCATTTTGCAGAGATGTTTGACACCCACCCGTTAACAATTAGAAGACACCTACATAGTATGGAACTGCATCACAGGCGACCGGCACGAAAGATCGCATTAACAGAAAATCACAAGACAATCCGTCTTAACTTTGCACGTGATTATTTAGACTTTGACTGGGGCTCGACTGCCTTTACAGATGAAAAAACGTTTTTAAGTCGTCGCAAACAGGCAGGTTACAACTGTGGCGAATTAACGACACGCGTTACACGCAAGACCACGTTATTACTAACCATGCGTCCGGTCATATCACTGCCAACATTTCGGGCTGGATGAGTTCAGATGATGTCGGAGAACTGGTCAACTTTCCTCCCAAAGCGACTGCTCAATCATGTAGATCTCTTAAATGAAAGTGTGCTACCGACCTTGAGAATCTATTACCCTGAGCAAGAAACACCAGTAATAAATTTTGTGCAAGATAATGCTCCAATTCACACGGCACGGATTGTTCGGAGCTGGTTCTCCGAACACCCTCAATTAAGGGTGCAGATTTAAATCCCATAGAGAACTTATGGGTCTTGATGGTGCAAAGGTGGAGCAATCGAAATGAAAGGAACAGGCCAGCACTCGTAGAGCACTGCCATTCGATTTGGGAACGTTTCCGTGGGACTGACATTTGCGAGCGATTGGTTGGATCCATGCGTGAACGTCTCTTGGCTGTCATTGAAAATAACGGTGGATACCCGTGATATTAAAACTTGAAAACTCATTTATTTGGAATGTTACTTTGTTTATTTATTTTTCTCGTAGATTATTTTGTCAAAAAGAACTGACTGGTTCTTTTTTCTACTTGCGCTACAAAAACACATAGGTAGCCTGATTTGAAGGAAGTTCTTTTAGTTAATTAGAAAACCCAATAATTGTAATGAGGGCGCCACTGGACGCTCGGCGTTTGCTCGGCGCAGTCTTAAGTCTGCTTTTAGTTAAAAATATTGTAGGACGCCGACTTCAGTTAGACTGACCTATTACCTACCATTTTAAAAGTTAAGAAACTATATAACATTTAAATCTTCCTTTTGGCGGTCGGTGACCACTTCTGGATTTGACCATTGCTGGATTTGGCCACTTCTGGATTAGAACACTTCTGGATTTGATCACTTCTAGATTTGACCACTTCTGAATTTGACCACTTCTGGATTTGACCACTTCTGGATTAGATCAAATGTCGAGTGACGTCAAACATTTTTTTTTAAAGTAAATTTGAAAGTTTGAAAAAAAACTGTACGTCGGATGATGTTTAGGATATTCCCCAATTCTCGTCTATAAAAGACAGTCTATTCGCGGCCTGAAAAACATGCTTGCAATCAAAGAAACTAAATTTCAAGAAAATTGAAGGCGTATGTGTCCCACGGGGTTTGGGCGAAGGATTTTTAATTTGTGAAGATGGAGTTACGGATAAAATAAAAAAACTTTGTTCGAGAATCGCAAGAAAGATAATTAAAAATGTTGATACGAAAAAAAATTATTTTGGTGACGGGACCTTTCGATGTGTGCCTACTGTAATTTATCAGTTGCATACTTAGAGCATATATTACCTGGAGCCGCCATTCAGTACATTACCCCTCTGTCGAAAAACCTGCACAATGTGCAAAAAGTTATACAAAACCTATTTCAAAATCGATTTATGGTCATTCACAAAATCGCCGCTAGACAGAGAACACTCATTGGAAAAATGCCTGCATGTGCTGTAAGTTCGTGTAAAAAACGATCAACGACATAAGCTTCGAAAAAGATGGTACAACATTTCATTTGTAAGTAATTTTATAATAAAATAATATTTTTTATAAAAATATTTTCATCGCCCGTCAAATTTAACGATTATATGCAATCGATTCCAATTGTTACTTGGATTAAGGTAACGGCGCCTATTACCGTGGTACTTAAGGAAGTTTTCAAAAGAGTCCAAAAAATTAAGGTTATCAAAGCTCCTAAGCGACAAAAAAAAATTTTTTTATTTAAGAGTGTTTATTGAACTTTTAGCGTCGTAACTTTTTGGACTCATTTTACTTTATTATATATTGTAAAATAATTATTGAAACCAAAATACCCAAGTATTCTATTACCGTGTTAATACACAGGTTGTGATTCTATTACCGCGAATTCAGCTTCCATTACCGAAGGTATAAAAAGCAGCAATTTTCTACCATCGGTAATAGGCGCCAGACTCACGATTTGGAACTTAATACCGTGGGTTAAAAAATAAATAATGGCTTGGTTCCGTATATTATTTTGTACATCACATTTTTAAGGAAGACTAAATAAAACGGTAAAAATATGATTGTACTTAGGATTTGTATTTCGTTTTTAAAAGTTGTTACAATTGTATATAGATACTTGGACCTTTTATTTTTTAGGGATTTAAAATCTTAGTGCAGACGCGTCCATACAAAATTTTACGACTTTGTATGAACGGCAAAACATTTTTTTCTCAAATCCTTATAAAATGAAAGATTCATTTTTAACATTGATAAATTGTACATACATTTTAAACCTTTGTTTATTAGTTAACGATAGTTTAAATATTCAGATCTTTTTTATTGGTTGTCAAAATTGAAAAGTTATATTTATAGGCCACGACTATAAAGGTAATAAACGAATATATACTAGTATAATTTATAATTAAATACATAAATAAATATAATATACCTAAGTATGAAAAGTAAATGATTAATGATCACTACATATGCAGTAAACACGGAAATTTCTTACTGATGAGTAAAATTCTCAACTTTATCAAAGAAATCTGTACTTACGGTACCCTAAATGTGATAAATTTAATAGAAGACTAAAATGTCACTCGGTAATAGACACTTCTTTAGGAACCTATTACCGACCCAAACAAATATTGAATGGGTCGGTAATAGACTCCCATACATTCTATTACCGAGGGTTATCTGATCATACCATCGGTAATAGACTCAATATGGAGTGTTTGAAAAATCTAATTCCGACCCATAAAAACAAACGGATACAGTTTTATTTTCATTACAAATCAAAAGTATATAATACAACCTTGGTATAAAACCAAAATTACATAACTGGTATGTAAATACACGATTTTATCTCAATATTTAAACCACTTGACAATTTAAGGTTCCCATACAAACTACAAATTCAGTACAGAAGTTTTCGTTAAAAAATAAGGGTTTGTTGAATACTTTCCATACCACGGAAATAGTTCTTTGAAAGCGTGAATAGATCAAGATTGCAATGACCGTAAGAGAGTATGTATAATCGATCGCATTTACCAAAAATAAAGTATAAATAACCCAAATCAAAAAAATCTATTACCGGGGTATACCACGGTATTAGTATCCACAGCAAAAAATGGCGTCTATTACCGCTGTATTTTATTTTCCATTTTAAACATATTTCCAGGCCAAAAAATTTATAAAAAACACTCGTAAGTCGTGCAGAAAACAATAAACAACCATTTAAATACCATAACATTAGTTCAATTGTCATAAATATTACGTAAAACACTAAATAAGATTCGAGTTCACTTACGTGTGGCGTCACGCGTTAGTATGGCACGACCTCTTTCTGCGCTGCCGTCGCGGAAACTGACGAATTGCAAGCACTTTGTTTCATTCACACACACTAGCGCTAACAGGTCCGTAAGTCAATTAAATAAGCTTCGTTCGTGTAAAATTTGTTTTTTAGAAAATCGATCGATTTGTTTATAAAAAGCGTATTTAAAAATACCACGGTGATGGTCGCCGATTTTGATACCCCCGGTAATAGGCGCCGTTACCTTAGTACGTACTCCTCACGAGACTCGGTTTTAATGCTTTGTAAGAAATGACTTAACAGTTTTTGACATAAAGTCGATAATACTAATAAGCTAAATAATTGTTTTCATCAAAATTATGACGTCGGTGTACTCCCCACCGAGACTCGGTTATAGTGATGAGGATAGTCTCGATTAAATAAATAATTATCTTCAATAAGGAAGATTTACTAAGGACCTGGAAATTACCTACTGAATACAATTTATACTAAGTGCATATTTTACAGTTTTCCAAAAGACCCGGAATTGAAAAAAATATGGACCGCCTCATGCAGCAAACAAGCAAATTGGGTGCCTACGCGTACTAGTTCCATATGTTCGAAACATTTTGATGCAAGTCAGTATCGAACGCTACCAAGCAAGAGGCGAAAGTTAATAGATTTTGCTGTACCTACTTTATGTTTATGTGAAAAAGTAGGTATATTTAGTATTTTAGTAAGTATTTCACGTTTCACTCTCAAATATTTACTTATACAAACAAAGACCATAGTATTTTAAAACTTTCATAACTTTGTCAAATATGATGCAATACAAATACAGTCAATAAGGTTTCTTTTCATAAAACAATAATAAGAAACATTGGACTATAATCTCCATGAGTGGTCAAGAGGGCAAACTTTGTGAATAATATATAATTTTAAATTTATTAGAGGATGTGTACACTATTTTTCCTTCGCTATAACGATAGTGATAATTTATCTGATTTGTCCTATTGTTGACTGGTAGAAGATGATTTATAATATTAGATCCTCCCTTATACGAAATGTCTTCTTAGTGCAAGAACAAGGAATTAACAATTTGAGATACCTATATGAACATGCTATAAATCGGGTTCTACTGTAAATAATTATAAAGATAAATAAAAAACATCCAACTTTTGCGCTATTTTTACTAACTATTTCACTAACCAATGATATCCTATTACGGTGCTCGTAATAGTTTATAGGTACCTACTAAAATTGTATGCTTGTGCAAATGTCAGTAAAAATATCGATATTAGCTATCGACCTAATCCTCGCACCGTAGGTTATGCCGCTTACATTCGCATCTACGTATTCTTAAACTGCGTTTATACAAAGTCTTTACATGTGTCATATGTTTGTGTGCATTAAAATGTATATGTGTTAGATTTTTGTCAAAGTATTCGTGTGTAATGACACAGATAGTTTTTGCATTTGTAAGTAATCTTTTGCATGTGTTATTTCTTCACCCCCCGCAAATCTCGGCAGACATGATTGTACTCGAATATGACCTATAAGGCGGCTCCAGGTAATATATGCTCTAAGGTTGCATACTTTGCATCTTGATCTGTGCTCCAATGAAACTGCCACTAATGTCATCCCAGTAATTTATGCGTTGCTTCCTAATAAAAGTGAAGCCACATATGAACGATTTTTTAAATTGGTTAAAGATAAATTGGGAGCAGTAATCGAGAATTTTAAATGCGACCATTAAATTGCAGTAATGAACGCTGCGCTGTACGGTTTTTTCGAACTGCCAGTAAACAACCTGTTTTTATCATTACAACAAAAACATATGAAAAAGGCAAAGACAATAAAACTAACAGGCACCAGTGATGGACGAAAGATGGCTAGAATGACAGCCTTGTTGCCGTTGCTTCCTTATGATCGCATTTTCAACACTTGGTGTCAGTTGTTGGAACTCGGACCAGCTACATATGAGGCAGTTTTGTTCAAAAAGTATTGCGAAAATCAGTGGATTTCCAAATTGGATCCAAAAATATTAAGCTGTGCTTACGAAAGCCACCGTACTACAAATGCGGTTGAAGGATGGCACCGTTCGCCTAAATGCGAGAATTGCTAGAAGGCCCACATTTTTCGCGTTTGTAGCTGGTCTAAAGAAAGAGGCAACACATTATGATTTTATCATAAAAAGCAGTATGTTTCGAGACCCTCCAAAACGAAATCGGAGGCTGCGGGACATTCACTTCGATAAAAAATTGAGGCATCTTTTGCAAGAGTTAGAAAACGCCTCTATTTCGAATATTAATTTCCTCAAGAAAATAATTAATTTAAAACGTTTTTAAATTAATGTGAGTTTAAAAACATTTGTTACTTCACATTAAGGGTATTTTATTTTGTCTAGTGATGACTTTTTATTTCATTCCATTAAATTAACAAAGAATCTTTGTTGTTTCCCTTCTACTTTTCTCTAACACGTCTTTCTTCACTTTATGTTTTATTAACCCCCGACGCAATAAAGAGGGGTGTTATGTTTATGTTAGTTTGACGTGTAAGTGTGTGTGTGTGTCTGTCTGTGGCACCGTGGCTCTTAAACGGATGAACCGATTTGGATGCGTGCGGGTTTTTTATTTGAAAGCAGGTTTTTAGCGGTGGTTTTAGACATGTTTTATCAAAATTGGTAGCCGTTTTTGAGATATTGAGCTTTTAGAGGGTAAAAAGAGGCACAAACAGACACTCAGATACATAGACATAGAGACACACGTTATAAACTTTTAACACCCCTCCTTTTATTTATTTTATGAGGTATTAACCCCCTATCATTCATGTCTTTAAAGAGAAGCTAGCTGTAATCGTATTGTTTATTGGAAAAGTTTAAAAGTGTGAAAAAAAAACCCCTGAAACAAAACAGTCTGTAAAAAAACCTCTAAGTGTATAATTATTGACCCTATAAGTTTAATTATAAGCATGTATTAATATTTTGATTCAAGCGTCAACACGTCGGGGACCGCTAAGTAGCTGGGGTATTTTATACTATGTCATTTACTTAGCGGTTCCCCAACGTGTCGACACTTGAATGGCCAAAAATAATCATTTTTTACTTTTTAGAGGTTTATTTACAGACTGTTTTGAATCGGGGGTTTTTTATAGTGAAAAAAGTCCAATAGTAGGGATTCCCTTCGGCCGTCTATAGAACCGGAGTTGCAGAACTGTTTCCTTACAAGGCTTTCAAATTTTCTAAAGACACCGTGGGGTCCGAAATATGCCGCAGTTTTAAAATAAGAGAAATATATAAAATAATGTTAGACATCACTTGACATTTGATCCAATCCAGAAGTGGTCAAATCCAGAAGTGGTCAAATCCAGAAGTGGTCAAATCCAGAAGTGGTCAAATCCAGAAGTGTTCAAATCCAGAAGTGGTCAAATCCAGAAGTGGTCAAATCCAGAAGTGGTCAAATCCAGAAGTGGTCAAATCCAGAAGTGGCCAAATCCAGCAGTGGTCAAATCCAGAAGTGGTCACCGACCGTCAAAAGGTAAATCTTACCGCAAGAAACGCCGTGGGAAAGACATATATTTAAACCTAAATAGTCATAGTCGCTCAACTATCCTTATCTAAATAACTTGTCGCCACCCTTGAAATATACAGGGTGGAAAGATAAGTCGGGCCCTGGAGGGAAACTACCTTAAATCCTCAAGTTGGATCACTTTACTTAAAGGAGACATTCCTTTATTTTTAAAAAGAGACAAAACTGCGCTTAAAGATTTTCTAAAATGTTCTGGTTTCTCCCGGGAATCGAACTAGCTAAGAATAAAAAAATAAACACTTACTACTACATACTAAAGTTAAATAACTCCGAAACCAGTGACATTAGACCCCCAGTTAACTGGGAACAATTTATCGCAAATTAGCTGTAGTGTTACTCCTTTTAAGGAATAGGTCGAGTTACCAGTCACCCCGTCTATACATACATACATAAATAAATACATAAAATTTATCTAGGTACTTCTATTAAAAAATCTTCAAAAGAGTTCTCATAAAGATGGCTGAATCTGAATGAGTATTACGAATGATCGGTTAGATTAGTACTGAAATGGATTCACGATGTCCACGCCCCATGCCGAAGCCGGCCCGGGCGCGGCACAGCGTAATGTGAATCCACCTTGATGCGTGACCATTGGCTTAAAGAGTATTTAAGTAAGTGACCGCTGGACTGGTCGAGTATTATGAACGACCGTGGCCTTTTGTAAACCAAGTAATAAATGTATTTGCTCTTAAATATAATAGTAATATGAGGCTTTATTGTTTTTTTGACGTTTAAATGTAATAAAATTACCATATGACATTCATTTTTTTTTTTTTGAGTTTGAATTCATTTTTTCACAACATTCTCTTTTAATTACTGTTTTATTCTTCTTTCATTGAAATTTATTCGAATATTATGTATTTAAAAATGACGCTTGATTCACGTGCGGAACTGTCATTTTCACTCGTCCCGATTCTTGTCCTTAGTTTGCATCTCAGGCCAAGACTCCTCGGGACCCGTGTAAAATACTTTCCGCACTTGTATCAAAATGTACTAGGTACTTATTTCATATTATGCCTGAGTCAGATTGAAATGTTACATTTCACGCGAAAGTCTTTACCAACCAATTGGGTAGTCAACTAACTTAAAAAAATACGTATGCATAGTAAATTCGTTTCAAAAAACAATAACTATAGATTAACGCATTTTAAAAACGAAGTTAGAAAAACTATGCAAGTAAATATTTCATGGAACTAAACACAAAATAATTAAATAGTCGCGTAGCCAGAGAAAAAATACTTATGAGAATACTAAAAGTTTTCATTTTGGCTGAATGGATAGACAAAGTGCATTGTGAAGTATTTAAAAAAAATAAGTTTTACGGTTGTACTTTAGGTATTTGGTGGTATCCATTTTGATCACAATGCCTACGCCGCAAAACTACTTTGAAGGATTACTCCTAAACAGCTATATGACTACGAAGCAAAATAACTAACATGTAAAACGGCTACAAACCAAAATACCTCAAATTAAAACAACTTATCATTACTTTACCTCTAATGCAAAAGGACTTTGAAGTAAAATTTCTAAACATTAGCATGACTATGAAATTAATAAGACTCAAATGCAAAACATCTCTGTTGTAAAATGCCTGGATATGAAGATGCCTAGGGATGCAAAATACCTCAAATGCAAAACAACTTCTTTAATTGCCTCGTAGCTGCACCAGAACTGCCATTTTGCGGTTGGGTTGCAGTTCAAATTACGAACACGGAGGTTACCTCATAAAATGTAACTAAAAAACGCTTTCGTCCACTTTCACAAGTAAGATTTCATAACCAGTTATGAAATCTTAGTTGTGAAAGTGGACGAAAGGTAAAAAACCTGTTTCTTGCCTCCTTTATGAAATAAACAACGAGTCTTATTTATAGTATTATTTTATTTCATTTTCAATTCACAAACTAAAATAATTGCAATTCCACATCAAAAACAAACGAACATTCTGTAATATACTTAATTCATACATTTATTAATTCTATTTTTAGTACCTACTATAAGATCCTTAGCTACACTAATATTCCTTAAAAACTTGTCTTTTTATCTTAATAATATTTTTCAAAAAAGTACTTAAGCGGTGTTATGTTGCACTCAACCAGTTTTTTCAGTTCCCTATTGAGTTCTTTTTTAATTGAACGTCATTTTTTTTTCTTTTATTCTTTTCAAACAAAGCAGCCTTGATTTTCACATTCTGCCATTTGGCTTCGTTCAATAACTTTTGGAGAAAAAGTAAAAATGTTGCATTCGGTGGTATGCGACCATTTATTCGTCGGTGCCATCCCTCCAATCCGTTATTCGTGCGGTTTGTTTCTGATGCACAACTCAGAACTTTTGGTAATAATTTCAGCCACTGTCTCTCAAAATATGCCGTGAAGTTTTTCATAGCATCGCTAATTCGCTACATTCAGTGTGATCTTGTACTATTGCCAACCTTCCGTCCATAATATGTTCTGTTGGTAGAAGAGGCAAATTTGCTATCAGAGCGGTTGCATGCCTACCTTTCTTTGATTCCAACATCTTGAGTTTGTCCGCTTGCTTCCATATAAATAGCCTTATTATAGTGATAATAACACCCACTTATATCAATTTTAGGGAACACTTTCTGTAAAGCGTTTACTTGTGCCAATTCGTAGTCACATTTCATTTTATGAAATTCGATATTAAGGTGTTCTTTTATGAGAAGAAATAATCTTACATACGTTTCCTGTGTCTTGTTGGGAAGTAGGGCATAGATCAATGGCACGATGTTAGTCATTTCCTCGCCGCTGGATATATCCAAATGTATGGTATAGAGCTGGTAAAACGGTGTTGGTGTTCGCTTAAACGTTCCATCTGCGAACAGCTGGGGTGTTTTATCTGCCACATTTTGAAGTGTCTTTTTGCCGAACGGTGTTGCAAAAATTAAAATTTTGTCATTATCTTTCCCTTGATCACACACGAGAAAATCATGGAACATTTCTGGTACTATTACGTCATTTAAATTCTTAAAAACTAACTTTGGAGCTTTTAGAAAACGTCTTCTGGCCCGTAGAAGAGTGTCTTTTTTTGACTTAAATATAGGCAGCCAGGGATTGTAAAACCGGTTAAATTGAATACCTGTATATAAATTGTCAAAAGAATACCGCTAAAAAAATAATACCCATATTCGAATTAGAGGTAATGTTGTCTTTTTCACTATACCACAGAATAAGTAATAGTACAAGTACAGAAGCGACTCTCTGTGACAGCAAACATGCGAATTTAAACCTATTCAGAACGCGGGAACGATAATAATACAAGTGCATGCACGGAAGTGACCTTGGTTACATTTTTGCGATCAATAGTGGGGGCGCCCCTAACGAGGCAAAATGCACCTTAAATCTGCGCCGCGAGAGTCTGTATTATTTCGCTCGTCATGAGCTTTACTGACTCCGCCCACCTCCCAGAGCTGACACTTCCTTGTACTATTACTTTTCCGTGGCAGTTGTAAGAAAACAATTTGAATTTATGATAATTTGTAGTTTTCTTATGTAGTTCTTACTTAAATGACGAGAAAAAATAGTTCATGCCATTGTTTGTTGTTTGTTCCGATCTCCCTTTCAATCTAAGTAATAAGACGTAGTTTACTAGTATGAAACTTCAAAATATATGTTAATGTAATTATTTATTTTTAATTAAGGATTCAAAACTGTAGGTACTGATTGTGTCAGTAATTAAGTCCAGCTACTTGTAACTACCTATCTAGAAATCTAGATCGAAGTTATTAATAATAATCTTACCTTTCGGCATCCTGAGGCAGGTTAAAAAAAGATAATTCGACATGGGAGTTATTATTTAAGCACCCGTATGCGATGCTGTACTTTTTGCCTTTTCGATTAGCCATATTCGTATAAGAGCGTACCTATTCAAACCAAAACTTTGGCAGCGCACGGCGGCGGCGCGCGTCGAGACGAGCGCTCGCGTGAGGTGACACTCAACTGATTCGCCCCTTGCAAGGGGCAGCACATTTTGTGGACGTTAGCGCGGAGTGTCACCGGCCTGACTATACAGATACTTATGCACTATTTACAGTATTCTTTACCTCTATTTAATACCGGTATTCGTTGCTATTGATAGATAAGGTGTCAGGTAGATATTATGACTGAAGCAGAAGAAATAGGTGTAACGTAACTCAATAGCATTGTTGGCTAACACTGGTTTAAATGTCTGCTAGTACTGAACAAATAAATAGATTTTCGAAAACGTGAGGGACAGTATTAAACGAACTAAAACTTAAATTTCGATCTTAGGAGTACGTGGGCGGGGTATGGAAGGACTCTTTTTTTAAATTTTGTCTTTAAACTAAATATAAGAGCTAAAAATGCTTTTTTTTTCTTTCTTGAAAAAGAAAGAAAAAAAAGCATTCCGTTTATCCACAAATTGGTAATATAATATTCACGATAAAAACCACATGAAAATCTTGTACTTATATTATAATGTATTGTGAAGTAGAACCATTAACTAATAGATGAAAGACACGTCAATGACGTCACGATCAAAATGAAAAGGACAAACCAATCATAAATGGTAATCTTATCGGTGATTGTCAAACTTCAAAATTAGAAAACTTGCTTGTGTGGACAGTGACAGGTATTACCGGTAATGGTTTAATTGGTAAAGTACCTATCAAATAGAGGTGATGTGGTCAATTGTCGAAACCGCTATTACATTTGAATATCGGTTTTGATTATACCGCTTATTAGAGCTTTAGTGATATAAATACCAAAATGGAATTATAACCGGTTATACCTTATTTAAAACCGGTAGTAAGTACTACCGGTACTAACCGGTAGATTTCGCACAGAAAAAGTAATATTTACTTACGTTAATGGACTTTTAAGGTTAGTACTGCGTGATAATTTTGATCCTTGATGATTTTTTTCATATCGGTTTAATTAAGAATGAGCATGGGATTTATTTGTCATTTATATTCGTTAACATTCTTCAGTCTCAAGACGAATAAATGACGTTTGAAGCGGGTTGACAATCGACTTTTTGTTGCCATGTAAAAATTTCTTAAATAAAATTTCTTCTCATCTTTCATTTGCCAGACTCTACTTCCCGAATTCTTAGGAGTAAATCTTCGCGCGTATGAATAAGTTTTGAATATACACGCTCTTTAAGTTTTCCCCAGACGTAAAAGCCCAGGGGTGTTAAATCTGGAGACCGAGGACACCAAGCAAGGGTTGGGCTACCGCGTCCAATCCACCGCCTGGCGAAATTGTTGTTTAAATATTCTGAATCCAATGTGTTCGTAGTGTTTCTAATGGTACATCTTCGAAGTAATCCATAGAATGAAGAGGTAAAAAATCCAAGTAATTTTCACCGTTTAGTCTGCTTGGAATTTCAACAGGACCTATGAGCTGATTGTTTAAAATTCCTGCCCACATATTAACAGAAAACTCATGCTGAAATGAAGACTCTTTGGCTAGTTTCGGGTGGTGCTCAGACCAATGATGTAAGTTAATAGAATTCATTATTCCTGCTCTTTTAAATTGTGCCTCGTCCATCCAAAATACTTTCCCGTTCCCGTGCGTTAATTCGTTGGCAGAATGCAATTCGTGAAAAGTTGTCGTGTCTTACTTTGCGATAATGATATGGATGTAAGCCATACCGCTTCCAAACTCTTCAAACTTTATCGTGACTTACGTTGTAAATACGCCACACGGCTTGTTGACAAGGTCAGATCTTCTATTGTTAAGTTCATGATCCCGTCTTCATCCTGCACTCTTAACTTAATATCCCTTTCGTGAGGAGTTTTCTTTAAGCCCAGTTCTCTAAATCGTCGGTGTAGCTGTATTAATAATAATTACGGTTTGTTCAACATTAAATTAAAAATAAAAAAAACCCCCGAAGCATGAATTGAAAAAAAGATTGAAAGAAAGAAATTGATTGAAAAAATAATAATTGAAGCATTGAATCAAAATATTAATACTTACTATAATTCAACTTATAGGGCCAATACTGATTATTTTTTACTTTTTAGACGTTTTTTTACCGACTGCTTAGAGTCGGGGGTTTTTTTAATTTTTAATTTAATTTTTATTTCACGCTTTTTTAACTTTAAAGCTCAATATATCAAAAACGGCTGAACCGATTTTGATAAAACATGTCTAAGAACACTCCCGACTATTACACCTTTCAAACAAATAAACAAAATCAAAATCGGATTATCCGTTTGGGAGCTACGATGCCACAGACAGACACATACACATTTACACACACACACAGACACGTCAAACTTATAACACCCCGTCGTTTTTTGCGTCGGGGGTTAATAAAATAAGAACTAATGAATGAAGGAATAAAGTAATCAATTACAAACATTTAAGCATCACATTTATGAACGTACGAGGGGTAGGTGTCCGTTGGTCGGGATAACGCCGCCTGTATTCCCGTGCTACTTCAAAAGCGTTGCCGTTACATAGGCCGTAAATAAAATCTCTGGCATTCATATAAATTCCTACGACAATTCCGTGACATTGTCACTGTAGATTGACGCGTATACAAACCTAACAATTGGAAACTCTTTACTCATAAGAATAAAAAGAAAATTATTGTTATCAATTATAAGAGCCTTTTACACTAGTTCAACGTGATTAACTGATTAAATTTAAAAATTAAATATCTTTAAAACCGTAAGAGTTATCATTCGTCTGTCTTCGGGAAATTAACTTTATTTGACCTAAAAAACGTTCCCTTAAAGTTATCGTAAATAAAACGCTGTAAGTATATAAATAATATAAAATATAGTTAAGGTTTTCTTATAATCACAATATATTATATTTAATTTACTCATTATATTATATAATGTATTATTCTTTATTAATATATTATTATACTATCTATATAATAAAAGTCATAATAAAAATAATAATTTATGATATATTATATTATGTACCTAACATTTCCTATTTTTTGAATATGAATAGATAATGTAATGCTACGTTATTTAAGATACTAAAACAGAAACAAACACCTAAATTTAGGAGTAAAAAATTTTTTTGTAGGTATTTTCCTTGTTGTCATTGACCTTTCCCAAAAAAAAACTGTAAATGTGGTTGCGTGTGGTGCGCTTCGGTTGGGCTAAAATTACAGTGTAAGAAGGAATAAAAGTTGCCTTATTTGTTGTTTTAGCGTAAATCTTGCATAGTACCTATGCTTGCTAAAAAGCTGAGGTAAACAACGGGGTATGTTTAATAATCAATACAAAAAGACTTTCAAGGGGTAAAAAAGTCATAAGGTCTGAAAAACTATGTTCCATTGAGTGTTCTTAAAAAGTGTTTTTTAAAGTCGAGGGAAACGAGAATTTCGCATTGCCAATCGGCATCAGTGCTATACAAATTTAACTGAGCCTAAATCGCCTGGTAGGCAATTATATAGGTAACTCCGCGACAAGGAACAGGGCAGGCTGAGCTCGATATCGTGTTCAGGTAAACCAAAGATGGCCAATTCATCAATCTAACCAGTTTATTACTTTTAAGATTTCCGAGCAACTTTCTTTATATTTGACACTCCTCATAAACACTCTTGGTTTATAGGGTATCCCGCAGTGCGAAGATTGTATCTTAGAAGCCCCAGAGGATGCGCCTGAAATTAATAATGTCGACCTACCCGTTCTGCCAGCTCCTCGTGCTTTCGCCGACCGCCGCCGTTCCTCAGTTACCTCCGCCATCTCGACTGCTTCATGGCACTTGGATAAGTAAGTACCTACACAATAAGGCGAAGTTTTTTGTTTATTCTGATAGTGGATATAAATTACGTTTTGGGTTTAAGATAAAAAGTTATTATTGCATCTTAATCAGGATGGGCTAAATGCCTCCCCAAGGTAAACTTTCGTAAGAAACTAATTTTATAGCCATTTTGACTCGTCATTATTTGCGTTATTATATTAGGTAAGTAATTTGTTAATCGTTTTCCTTTATACCAAATACTTTACTTCATTTAAGTCAAATGTTGCATAAAAAATTAAATAAAACGTATCTAACTCAACCCTGATAGTCTCAAACATACTGGAACTCGCTCAAATCATTTGACCACATTTACCTTCGATCAACAATTTACTACTAGATTCAAGGTCCCATACAAAATCAAAGGGAAAAAGTGGCCGTGTTCCGTGAACCTTCTAAATTAACTTAAATTATACCTTAAGTCTAAGGAACAAAGATCCAAATAATAATAATTGTTTAAAATACTTACCACCTTTTGTCTCAAGAGCAAAAGCGTGCGATAAACAAAAGAACTTTCTTCGTTTCAAAAATATGTCATTCTATTTTAGGAACAGGGAAATAATGGAGTCGCAATTATATAAGACAGACATTTTTTTTTATTTCACTGAGATATAACACAAACAAATTAACATATACAAATATTGACATGAAATGAAATTTACTTATAGATAATTAACTAAATTAAATTATTAACTAATTATTAAATGTATAAATGACAACATTTCAAATTTCTAACACTAATAGTTTGATTAATCCATTGTATTCCCTGTGAAAACAGGTCGACGCTAATATTTATGTATTTTAGCTAGGATTGATACTTATTTTATTGTTAATTGATTAAACCTTACTCATTCAAAAAGGGCATAACAAGCTATACGACACGACAAAAGCAAATTCTATAGGTTCTAAACAACTTACTTATAAACGTGGAATAAGCTTGGAAAACTTTATGCCACGCTTTGTCACTTTCTGTCAGATGCAAATGTAACAATTAAAGACAAGGACAAAGCATGGCATAAACTATTCCAAGCTTAATCCACGTTTATAAGTAAGGGGGTAATAATAAAAAAAATGAAATCCTATAACAGATGTCAGGTCAGACTAACGCTGTCACTTGTCAACGTCAAAACGATGCTCTGACACCGGATTTAATCTTATTATGAGATACATACCTACACTAAAATTTGCTGTATTCTGCCGTACAGTGTGAGATTGGTACATTTTAATAAATTAATAATAAAATGAGATATTAGCTAAAATACAAAGATATTTACGTATTCCACTTTTTACGCAGAATACATCTTATTAATCAAACTAGATGACCCGGTGACCTTCGTATCACTTACCTCTTAATATAAACCATATTTATTTAAACCATGTGTATTTTAGATCCGGTAACTTTATAAAGGCATCATCAGATAATCTTAAGTATCGGATCCATAGGGGGTGGAAAAAGTGGGCAAATCACGCAGACATGTCCATGTTGCATTGCATGTCACATTATATTAGATTATAGACACTTGTTAACAAATAAGGTACCACCTTTTTTATCGGTCTGTATCGATTTCGCCACATTACTAAACGTAATATTTAGTAGTTTAGTAACCTAGCAACACTGTCAGTGTCGCTGACACCAAACTTTCAAAGAAAATATTGTTGATATTTCAAAACGATTTTCCAGAAGTTCTAATTAACTTTTAACAATGCATTGTCCCTTTTGTAATAAGTGGATGGAACGGCAGAATACCAGAAGTACCTGTCCTAGTTGCACAAAAAAATTGTTAAGATGCGACGAATGTTTCACTATAATCGCTGATACCTTCAAGTTTTGTATCAAGTGCGGTCACAATTTGAGCCGAATAATACGAATTAATAGGGCTAAGGAACAAAAAAATCGAGTGAAACAACAACTATTATTAAAACCGAAGTTCGTCCAAACAATGCCATCAGCATCGTCTGTGACATCATCTGAGGGAATATTTGAAAAACTTAATTTAACTCCCGAAGAAGTAAAGGATTTGGATGAGATTGAAGAAAGTCAGCAGCTCATCATCCGCAATATTCTGGTTCAACCAGACTTATCAGAGTCGCCGAGGATTCCCGCCACGCCGTCAAGTCCTGGCGAGCCAAGTGGAGACATCATCAGCAAGCCGGAGTCGCCTTTGTTGTAAAAATTAATGATAAATATGTTGCCGATTCAAGTGTCAATCGTGGAAATTTTAGAAAATAATGGTTCGTAAATAGTGATTAATATATTTTAAATAAAAAAAAATAGAATTGTATCAAATTGAATTTTATTTCAGACAAATATGTATTAGTTACAACATATATACCCAAATGTACACATATACATATTAAGTTATTTATATCTTACATGGTTTAAATTTTGTTTGGTTATTAACACGTTCACAGTCCCCATACGAAATATTTAAAATTTCTTGGATGTTCAAGCAAATTACTTCCATCACACGTCCATGTTCCATGTTTGGGTCACTATGAAATGACCAGGTACGCACTTAGATTATTACAATATACAGGGTGTCTTGAAACCAATCGAAGAAATTTTAACCGTAGATAGGGTGGATGATTTGGATCATCTCTACATTGGTAACTTTTTTTTAAGTTAATATTTGACTGAGTTACAGACTGATTTATCCTGACGATGCTCTCAGTGTGCTCCATCTTAACTAATTCATTCATAACCCATACACCGGATTGACGGGGGCAAATATGTACCAGTGCTAGTGATTCATTAAATATCGATTAAGTTTATCGACAATTTTTTTCGTGACATAATTATGGATCTTCCATTACTTACAAAATAAAGTTGTAAATACCTTTATCTTCTATATCTAAATGATCAGCTTTCCATGAAGATAAACGATCTTTTTCTTTCGAATCATTTTTAACCGACTTAAAAAACTAAATGGTTCTCAATTCGTCGGAATACTAAAGAATATTGTCGTACTGAATTAATTTGTTATTCAATGTAATTTCAACGGTTGTCAAAAGTGACTCGAGTCCAGAGTCAATGTCAGATACCGGTTGTTTGTATTATAAGAGGTTTGCACATAATTAAAAGTCATTCAAACTAGGCCATTACTTATTTTAATGATGATCAAAAATTGCTTTATATCGTTGTCGATAAATTTTGTCGATATTGAATCACTAGCACTGCTACATTTTTGACCCCGTCATACCGGTGTATGACATAACATGTGTCACAACGTAATGTAAATAAACAAGTTGTTCCATATCAACCAACTTTCTAATCACGGTCAAAAGCTCGGTGCTTAGAAAACTGAAAATAGACTGAAACTGAAATATAATATGAATGAAAAGATGATCTCTGATAAGGGCTATTATGTGAAATCATTTAAAAATGAAACTTACGATTACGATGTTTACTCACACTCTTCCCACACTTGCACAGGTAAAATAGCACTTGTACTCGTAGGTACATTAAAGTTATTTTATTAGATCATGAATCATGGATTTATTTCATTGATTTCTACCACCATCAGGGATAACTATGAATACAACACGCAATAATTAAAACGAATCAATAAGTTGTTATTGTCCTTTGACAGTTCAGCATAGTATTTTTTTAAATCTTGTACCATTGAATACTCTTTATGAAAAGAGGTTTAGGTTTAGGTTTTGTAAAAATAAAATCGTCTCTACACGTTACGTTTTATAAGAATTACATTTAAAGCTGGCATCATACATGTTGTTGAAAGATATTCGTATCCTAGAAGAAAGAGAAAAACGTAGGACAGCTTCGTCAGAAGAGGTCGACGTGGTGACTACAGTATTCTTAAGTATGTACCACAACAACCATCATTTAATGGTGGTTATTTCGTTGGGAATAATAGCTTTATTATACATATAAGTTTTGGGTAAATATTGGATCATGTTACCAAAGAACAATGCCAGGTCCTGACTAAACCACTTTAAAAAAAAGCCCGCGAGTATTAAGGATATTGATAATTATGATCTTTGTCTACGAGATTTAAATTCAGTATTTTATTACTTACACATTTAGGGAACTTATGCGAAAAATATTTATAAAAATTATGTATGGAAACGTAACGTCGTGTCGAGACGTAACAAACAAAAATAGTCTTTAAATGTTGCTTACTAACAAAACTCATACTGAGGTTTTATTATATCACTAGCTTCTTATCTGCCCGCGAATTCAATACTTTCAATCCATGTCTATCTGAACTCTATGTCTGAGTCTATGAATTTATGGCTGTCATTATAATATTATGTCATTGTTATGTTATTTTGAGATATTCAAGTCGTAATTATTTTTGCTGTAAACCGGTTATACGGGCCACTTTAGAACAGAAAAGAATGGTAAATGGTTAGATCTCGACAATAATATAAGAAGGACGATAATATTATGATCAGTCTTGGCGAAGCGTGAACAAGAGATCTAGTGAATTCACATATAAAACCAGCTAGTGTTCAAATTGCAAAAATGAAAATACAGTAAGTTGCACTAATGAAAATACAGTAAGTTGCACTAAAATTTATAATTATTTTTAAATGTTAGTCAGATTTCTGCTTACATGGAACGAACTGTTTGTTTACATACCATGTAAAAAACGTATGGTGTCAGGTCATTGACCTTTAGAATTTTGACGTTAGTTACTACGAACGTTTGTAGTAGTATAGTATCAGCGTCAAAATGTCAAGGTCGACTCGAGATATCGGCTGCGATACATCAAGCAACAAAATTAATATAATTAATCCTTCTTTTTTTTTACGTTAACAGAAACAAAAATGAACCATACCCCCGTGATCAGAATCGTGCGAACTATTACCCCGCCAAATATCTCTTATTCGATCCAAGACACCCTGTATATTATAGAATGCTATTGTATTCTAACTAATATATGAATTGATAAATCAGAATTGTCTTTATAAGCCTTATCGAATGCAGTAGTAGTATTTTGAGTGCGTACCTAGTCGGCTATAGTGACCCATGTACGGCATGGCATGTGGGGCATGGATTTGTGGAGATAGTTCGTCGTGATGCATGTATGGGCCAGTGGACTGTACATCTACATTAAATACAACACAGTTATCATCATATCAGCCAGAAGATGTCCACTGCTGTACATGCTGTAATACAGTTTGTAAGGTTTAAAGGTGTTTACCTAAGAATTGATAAACAAATAATATGCTCAGCTAGCTTAGTTACATGAGAAATTTAGGTCGTGAATCCTTGTTGCCGAACCTGGAGGAAAATCACTTGCCTATATTTATACTTTAGAGTGCCAAGGCTAGTGACTCACGCAAAAGAAATCTAGAAAGGTATTGCTTCGGGATGAAAAAGAAGTTAAATTAAAACAATATAAATGGGTATATTCACATATATTTCTCTACTTCAGTTAGATATCCCTGCTTAACTCACATCACACCTCATACATGGGTTTCGTAATGAAATATCACATGTTAAAGACACACAGCATGGTTGCTTTAAGGTTATGAACACCCTACTGTCTCTGAAAGTTATAGATTTTACTATGATTGAATTGATCACGGTCTAGAATATAGAAAGCTTGTACCTGAGTGCTTGACCTACGTGCACAGCAAGAGAGGTCACCAAAAGGTGGCTAACTGTTACTCGAAACTGGCAAGCAACCCTGGACGCTCCGGTCTCGGCTCCTGAGGTTGAAGATGATGTTGACGTGCAGCCGGGTAGCACACGCTTCCTTCACAATGGATGGGCGCCGACTACTGCCAGGCACTGCCAGGCTGTCACGTCCCACCGATGTAGAAAACCAGACGAAGATACGAAAAATGGAAGAACTAGAAGTTGAACTTGAAGTAGAACTTGAACTTGAAGAGGAAAAAGAAGAACCCTAAAACAAAACACAGTACATTTAATAAAATGTCCAGAACATGGCGAATAAAGAGGCAGCAGATGAAAGGGAACTTACCATATACATGGGTTCTTATCTGCTGGCCATATACCGGGAACATCCGACCGCGTGTTTTTTAGGTTATGTCACGCCATTCCGACGGACTTGAAGAAGGTTGGAGACACTGAGGTTACCACCTCGTGTAGTAAATATAATGGGGATAAGTGCTATATCATCATATCCAAGTATGCAGCAAGAGCTTTGTGTTTGTGGACCTTTACGGCAAGCCACGCATCCGACCCGAAACTGAAAAATAAACGAATACAATATAACACTTGTCATTCACTGGTGTTGGCACAACCACTAAAAATACCGCAATACGACACAGGTACTCACGGGATTTGTGAAGAAAAAGACCTGAAACTAGGACTTTGAAGCTCACATCTTGGTTAAATGATCCACGCCGATCTAGTTTGACAGCTAGAATGAACAGCGAATGACGTCGACGCGCTAGTGATGTAGTCGAGGAATAGGGATGCGACCAATCGAAAACTACTGGTAAAAGTTAAGGCCCGTAACACCTAAAGTGTTACAGTATCGCGTTAGTTGGGGAACAAATTTTTTTTTTTTTTTAAAAACAAAATATTTTGGAATTAGACCCTAAACTGAAGTTGAGAAAGACAAACATAAACTAAAACTAATTACAAAAATCTACCTACCTAAATCTACCAACGATGGCAGCAACAAGTCTCACTTCCTTAATAACGATAAGGAGACTCACACCAGAAACAAAAGAAAACACCTTAACACACTATCTAATACTATAGGTAACGTTTAGACGTGTTGAAATAACGTGAAACACTTCCTATGCCAAACCAAGTCACAACATCTTATGCCTGATGAAGAACTCCAAGACACTAAAACACAAAATGATACTTAAACTAGGAAATGGAAACAATTTATCTTGCTCATCTTTAGTATAGAATGAGAAGACTGCTGATATAAAGCATATACTAAAACTAGTTAAACTGAGACCAGGTTACTGAACATTGACCTGAGACACCACAACTTACCAGAGCTACTTATCTAAAACAATGAATGGATGGATGGATGATGAATGGATGGATGGATGATGAATGGATGGATGAATGGATGGATGGATGAATAGATGGATGGATGAATGGATGGATCTGGATCCAAAACTATAACTATGACAAAAAAAAACACTATTGATAAACCGTATGAAACTAAGTTATATCTAGCATATCTATATTAAATCTATGGAAACCTTATTCGGATATTACTTAGACCTCGCGACAAACAACAATGGAATAATGCCACTGGGGATGAAAACCCACCTACTTTACGGGAGGCGACTCACCTGGACGTACTAAATCCTTAGCATGAAAACGACCTAGGTCCTTTTCAGACATAGACCTAAGAGAATACACCAACGGTGAATGTTTTATATGAATAACACATTTTTCATATTTAGGAGCTAATTTAGCTGAAAAATATTTACCCGCATTAGATAACGGAAAACACTTTTTGTAAATAATTTGTCCCACCTCAAACTCTACGGGACGCTTGCGCAAATTGTAATATTTAGCGTTGCGTTCATGTGAAACTTTGAGAGAATGTTTGACTTTTTGGAAAATTTATTTTAGTTCCTTTAAATTGTCAGTAAAAGTATAATGGTCGTCGACCGTTATCGAGGACCTAGACACGACCTCCTCGGAGTTATACACCGAACCCTCTATAATCATTTCCCTACCATGTACAAGAAAAAACGGGGTAAACTTAGTCCCTTCGTGAACCGAAGTATTTAAAGCACATTGTATCTCTGATACGTTCTTATCCCAATTTCTATGATCGGAACGCACATACGATGCAACGGTACGGACAATTTCTCGATTTACCCTTTCAGTTTGATTTGTTTGCGGATGGTACCTGGGGTTACAGAATACATGAGGAATGTTAAATTTAAAAACTAACTCTCTAAAATCCTTGGACAAGAATTGACGTCCATTATCAATGAATAAGAATTTTGGTGCCCCGTGAATCAGGAATACACCCTTCTCAATACATTTACATATAGTTTTAGCTAGAATATTCTGCAAGGGAAACATAATGACATATTTAGGTAAATAGTTGGAACAGACTAGTAAATATTGATTCCTGCTGTAAGCTGGAGGAAAAGGTCCAAGCATATCACAGGAGAGACCTTGAAAAGGCTTGGAAATCTGTCGGGGACTTCCCATCAAACCGGCAGGAGCTACATTGATAGGCTTGTAGGTTTTACAAATTTCACATGGCTAGTCAGATGAGTTTTACCAAACCCTACCCGGTCAGTACTAATCTGATCATATAAAAGTTTAATGTCCTCTAATTGACGTTTCTGATCACACGTTAAATAATCAAAAGCATGTAAACCAGTAGCAGCGGGAGTGTCTGACATGCTATATGCTCTCTGACGTGGAAAGTAAACTAGAAATAATTTCTGGTGCAAGACGGAAAGCTTTCCAGAAATTTATTCCAAAGTGAATAGGTAACCTAATTTTAGGCAATATTTCAAACCGTACTAAGTATCTGAAAATCAGTTTTGAACTTTATAGGTAACAACATATACTGTGTACAGGCGTACGAATCGCCCGAGGCTACAGAGATCATAACAGGATGAGATTGATCATAAATAGGCAAACCTATTTTCTGAAAGATTCTATGGCAATTATTCCCTAATATAGAGCACGAAGCACCGCAATCAAGTAAGCCTTTTACTTTTAAATCAAGAATGTCGACAGCTACATACGGTATTTTATCTCCCGAAGGTGGTTCAAAGTATATCCTTCCCGTATGGGAAGTAGATGTAGAATTTACGGTAGAAATCCGCGGAAGGACAGAGCTTTTTAGTTTTTGAGCTATCAATAGAAGTATTCTCCGCGGCATTACTACATTTAGGGCACTCTGAACATCGAACACCTTTTTCACCGCATTTAACAAACCACCTCCTTTGAGGTACGACATTTACTTGTCCGGTGATTGGGTTTGCCACAACGGAAACACACAGTATTTGAATTAGATACCGAAGCAACAGCATTGTTTGACTTAAACGCTTTACTGTTGTTAAAAGTTTTACTCGTATGAGAACTAAATTTATTTTTACTAAAAATAAAGTCCGGCGCACAAGAGGTATTTTTTGTGTCCAGTTGTTTAAATTGTTCAGCCTTGACTTTAGCTAGTTCAATGCGCTTACATAACGCTTTCAGTCCGCTAAAGTTGGTAATATCATGCAGTGCTAACACACTGGAGTACTCAGGACGGATATTTCTAAGAACAATATCCAGTTGCTCAGTTTCTGGGATCGACTTACTTAAACGCGAAAACATTCCCAGAACAATAGACAAAAAGACAACAATAGTTTAGTTTTTGGCCTGAGTTCTATTTCTAATTTCTTGTAATAGTTTAAAGTCGAGATCAGGAATGTCAAAGTCATCCCCTAACGCTTTAACTAACTCTGAATAAGAAGACAAATTATTCTTGTTTGATCGGTACCAGTGTAAGGCTGGCCCCTCTAAAATATCCGGGAAACCGTGAAATACGTCACGTTCAGATAATCGCCGAGCTAAGCGTAGCTCTTCTAAGCGTGTAAAAAAAATGCGGACAAACGAATTTCCACTAAATTTCAAATTTAAAGAATTTAGGTTAGCTTTCCTATCACGTTGGTAGATTACAGTTTTATGTGTAGATGAACAAGGATGAGGAAGCTCCTCATCACTACCTTCTAACTCAGCTTCTTGAAAATCGTCATCAGTATCACCATCGACACGAGCGAGTATAGCGATCAAAGTACCTTTTAACGCAGAGATATCCTCCGTAGGCTCAGTTATTCGTGATAAACGACAAAGTAAGTAGTTAGATCTGGCAATCAGACGTGGACGCTGCAAGGCCGCGTTACCGCAAAATACAGCATCTTCTAGATCCTTTACCTTAAACCGGCACACCTGAAACTCCTTGGATGCATCTGCATCAACTAGCTCCGATGGTAACTTTAAACTGCCACGACGAGATGACTTGACCGTCTGCCTTAATATTTTCCTTAAATCATCACGATTAGCCGAAGACTCAGTAGGTATTTTACGTACACTAAGTTCATGAATAAGTTCATCCTTCACTAAGTATTCAATACTGCAACCAGCAAGTAAGAAATCCATTTTCACTGTCTAACAAAGCGCAGGAGAAAAAAACACACAACCACTCAGTCAAAGTAAGGTCAAACTTGAGACCTACAATTAAAAAAAACAGTACCTAGGTACTAAGGTTGCACTGGAAGAAATGCCAAACTACTGCAAAGAATATAACAAACCCTTTCTTTATAAGTCTAAAATACCTACCTATAAAGCACTCAATTTGTTTACTTTTATGTAAATAATTCTCTTTGTTTTTATTTATTTTATATTTAAGAGAGCAAACTAATTCCAACCACAAATTACGTTAGGTATCAAATATTATTCACCTAATAATTACCTCGAACAAAGTAAATACTTGCTAGATAAGAAAAGTAGAATAACCCTACATTATTTTTACTACACAGAATGATAGGTATTCATCATTATTTGTAGTAATGTATTCTATTGAGTCTATCTTTTAAGAGAAAAAATAAATTCCAGAGACACTAGTTTGTTTTACAACTCTGTTTTGGCTTATAATTCCTTCACAAACACTTATAGGTACCTTACAATTCTAGACACTCAAGTATAGAAAAAATAATTTTCTATATTATCGAAACAGTCCTTGCTTCCTATAATAAAAAGAGCAATTATCTTATTTAAGTATGGTAATTACATGCAAGCAAACGGAACTGTTTTTCCAAATTTAATTTTTCAGCACATCATAAGTACCTTATGAGTGAAACACACAGATGCAAAAGAAAACCATTCAGTAAACACAGTATTTTATCATAACAAAAACCTGCCACCTAAACAGCTTATGCACCCAAATAGTGCTTATAAAAGAAAGTAAGCGGAGTGCAAAGCACTGCTTTAATTATAAGAAGTAAGCGAAGTGACAATTTATTTACTCACTGCTTATAACATTTTAAGTAAGCGAAATGACAACTTATTTAGTCACTGCTTATAACATTTAAAGTAAGCGAAGTGTTTAAACACTGCTCTAAGTAGAGGAAGTAAGCGAAGTGATATTACACTGCTAAAACATACATGACCTATTTAAGATAAATGTCATAATGAAAAGTAAGCGAAGTGTTATTACACTGCTTATTGTATCTCTTAGAATACTAGAGATTAAACTATTTGACACACCATGCCAAATAACATAGCATACTGCATACACGGTATAGCACCTACCTATCAAAAAAAAACTACTTTCAGAGAAAAAATATTCCAGAAGCAACACCCTACCATACCTCACCAGGCCCCACGTTGGGCGCCATTTGTAAGGTTTAAAGGTGTTTACCTAAGAATTGATAAACAAATAATATGCTCAGCTAGCTTACATGAGAAATTTAGGTCGTGAATCCTTGTTGCCGAACCTGGAGGAAAATCACTTGCCTATATTTATACTTTGGAGCGCCAAGGCTAGTGACTCACGCAAATGAAATCTAGAAAGGTATTGCTTCGGGATGAAAAAGAAGTTAAATTAAAACAATATAAATGGGTATATTCACATATATTTCTCTACTTCAGTTAGATATCCCTGCTTAACTCACATCACACCTCATACATGGGTTTCGTAATGAAATATCACATGTTAAAGACACACAGCATGGTTGCTTTAAGGTTATGAATAAACGGAACACCCTACTGTCTCTGAAAGTTATAGATTTTACTATGATTGAATTGATCACGGTCTAGAATATCCGACCGAGTGTTTTTTAGGTTATGTCACTCCATTCCGACGGACTTGAAGAAGGTTGGAGACACTGAGGTTACCACCTCGTGTAGTAAATATAATGGGGATAAGTGCTATATCATCATATCCAAGTATGCAGCAAGAGCTTTGCGTTTGTGGACCTTTACGGCAAGCCACGCATCCGACCCGAAACTGAAAAATAAACGAATACAACATAAAACTTGTCATTCACTGGTGTTGGCACAACCACTAAAAATACCGCAATACGACACAGGTACTCACGGGATTTGTGAAGAAAAAGACCTGAAACTAGGACTTTGAAGCTCACATCTTGGTTAAATGATCCACGCCGATCGAGTTTGACAGCTAGAATCAACAGCGAATGACGTCGACGCGCTAGTGATGTAGTCGAGGAATAGGGATGCGACCAATCGAAAATTACTGGTAAAAGTTAAGGCCCGTAACACCTAAAGTGTTACAAGTTAATTAATATAAAGCTTTCTGATAGACTATATTTTTTGTCTGTTTTTGCGGTGCGTAAATATATAAAGATGATGGTTTTCCGACGCGCGAACACGCAACGTATAATTGGGTAAGTAAAGTTTTTGGAAGAGATGTAAATTATTATTTTTTTCGATAGTCGTCATCCTGAAGATCATGGAACTGCGGCTCTTTTACTTTTATTTCCTCTAATATTTTAGAAATCTTTTTTTTAGTTATGAAGTTGACATTTGTAAACTTTAATGACCGACAAGCTTGTTGCCTTCGTATTTAATGAAATAGAAAAAAAAACTGTCACTTCTATATCTGTCAACGTCAAATCAAATCAAAGTAATCAAACAGTTCAGTTCAAATAAGTAAATTCAAGTAAATCTTTGTAATACTTACTCCATTTCCACAGTCCGTGTGGGATTGCCTGAATTAATTGCGTGGATTGTACAATTCAAAAGTGCTCTCGTGGCTATCAAAAAGCAGGGCAAGAGTCGTCGAGAAAGGAAGAAATCGGTGTCCAAGAAGAAGTGCCAAAGGGTTCGAAAATAAATCGTAGACCAAATATCGTGCCAAGGTCTTAGAGCAAAGCGGCAAAACGAAAGTCCGGAGTTCGTTCTGAGATCGTTAAAAATATTTCTAAAAACACTGATGACATGAAACACAAGCAAACAGAAAAGAGCCGTTGTATTGAAACGTTTGTTTACTTTTAAGTATTTGATTTGACAATGACAGATATAGAAGTGCTTTTTTTTCTTTTTCATTAAGTACGAAGGCAACAAGCTAGTCGGTCATTAAAGTGTACAAATGTCAACTTCATAACTAAAAAAATATTTCTAAAATATTAGAGGAAATAAAAATAAAAGAGCCGCAGTTCCATGATCTTCAGGATGACGACTATCGAAAAAAAAAATAATATACATATCTTCCAAAAACTTTACTTAGCCTATTGTCCATGCGCGAAACAGGGAAACTCCAAGTTGATTCCGCAAACTTGCAACGATTGGCCTTGCGATTTATTGATGGTCATTGCAAAAGCCAGACGCACGGGAAATTGCAAACGCTTAAAATCGAATGGCAAATCCGTTGGAATTATCGGTATACGCGGCATCAAGACACCCTCTCCTTTGTATTTTCCTTTGATGATTTTAGCTTCGATGATTATTCATTAGTTTTGTCACAGCCAGTCTTGTTCCATCGCAAAGTCTAGGTTGATTTATGTTACGCAGCATGATGACAACTGATCCTACTTTTATTGCAAATTATGTGGTGGGAGTCCAGGCAATTCCAATGAATTTAAAAATTCTGTAGGATAGTTGACTACGTCATCCTGGTTTGTGGCTGTGTCGACTGATTTGTATGTAAACAACTCTCCTGGAAGGAAATTCTGAATGGTCGCATTGAAATCATTGACATCTTTATTTTTTGCCGCCAATATTGCTCGTTCACTTAGCCAATCGTGGTTATTATATTGTTTTTTTATGTCCGGAAAAACACGCTGAATAAGCTCTTCTTTCCAGGCTGTGAAGTGACAACAATCTGTGGGAAATGTTATTTATCCGGTCGAGGTGTCAACTGCGACTTTACCATTGCCAATATCTAGCAAATGCTTCGAAAACACAGTCGCAGTTTGATCTTGTTGCAAAAACATTCGCATGTTAGTTGTTAATTGGACAGTCTTTACGTGCCGCCACAAATTAGATGATTTTAGGCATGCGTTTAGTTCGTCAGCAACAGTTGATCGAGGAATAACTGGAAGAGTCTGACGAAAATCACCTGACAACAGAATCATGGCTCCACCAAAAATGTTTTGGTTGTCACGTAAATCTTTTAACGTCCTGTCTAGAGCCTCCAGCGAGCCATTGTGCATTCGTCCCAAATTATCAATTTGCATATTTGGAGAATCTTCGCCATAGCGCTATTTTTGGCGATGTTGCAAACTGGCGTTTCGTTTATTTGCATGTCCGCCTTCTAACAAAGTTGCAGCTATTCCAGATGAAGCCAACGCTAGGGCTACCTCATTTTGCGATCGGATCTTTGCCAATAGCAATGAAATTAGGAACGTTTTCCCAGTACCTTCGGGAGAATCAAGAAAGTAAATCCCTCCAGATCCGCTGTTTACTGCTTGTATCAAACTATCGTACGCAATCCTCTGTTCTTCATTCAATTGCGGAACCGTTGTGCGAACTGCTTCGATCATAGCTTCAGTATCGTACTGGCGTTCTCTTTGCAACTCATGGTTTAATGCATCTTGCATAGAACGATTGGGTGCTATCAGGCCCAAACACGACAATACTTTATTTGCCATCAATAAACACATATCTTCTATCATGATCAATGTCATTATAAATCTCTGCAGTAATTTCTAATGTAGTATTCAAAGTTTCACAACGCACACGGTGCAACACATCCTCAGACATGTCATCCCTATATTTCATCCACAAATCTTCTGGATTCGAGGGGAAACATGTCGATATTATAATCGCAAACAATGTACGAATTTGATGCGGCGATGAAGATATGATGGAATCCTTGAGCGTATTATCCCAATGCGAATCGTCTTCGAGCAACCGTAATAGTTGACACGCCTCACGGTAAGTCGCACACAGATGTCCATCCACTGTTCTCAATTGTTGAAACGATGTCGGACCAGGAACATTCACCAATAACAATCTAAGATAATAACATTCATCGTTATTTGGATGTACTGTATATATACGGCCTATAGCATCAGTGGAAAATACATTTGGATGTCCTTCAAGTGTTGTTCCTTGTTTACGACGCTGAAACGACTTTGATGATGCGTTCCATGTGTAATAGCGTGGCATATCAGCATACAGCAAAGTGCGAGCGAAATCATCGGTTTGACAAATTGAGAAGAAACTGGTCAATGTGGTCGCAGGTGGACGTGCCGCTCTATCCACAGCGTTGTCTGGGTTGAAATACACTCGTTGTCCATTTTCTACATGAACTGCCAAATGGACTACTGTAGGGTGTCTTTCGTGAATTGCGAATGAAAATATGCGCCAAATAGCTTCGTTGCTGCTTACATAGCGACCCATCTGATACTGAGACACTTCGTCATTTGTATTTGTTACTGCGAAGATGGCCATGTCGCTACCTTTGTTAACATATTTACATATGTACTTTATGGACTTCACAGAGTTACAATATTCTACATTTATGTGAGCTTCAAAAGATTTGGACAATATTGGCGAGTACGGCACAATCCATCGATTGTCTACATGAAAATAATAATACAATACAATGGGTAACCGTCGTTTCCCGAGATGGTTTCAGCAATCAAGTCTCTGGGGTATCGCTTGGAACACTTGCCGTCGACCATACAGGGTCAGCTGTTTCATCAGGAATCTCGGCTGAAATGATGGAATCAATTTCTTCTGGCCTTATTTTTTCAACCAACCAGACTAACATGTGAGCATGTGGCAGACCACGCTTTTGCCACTCAACAGAGTACATCCAACAACGTACTTGGCCATACACACGATGCATTACAATGAAATTCATTAAAGATTTTAATTTTTGCTTAAAAACTCTGGCAGTAATGTCATGCCTATCAAGTGGTGTTTGGCTGTGTAGCAGTTCTTTTTTTATTTCTATCCATTGTGGGTTACAGGTGAATGTAATGAATAGGTCTGGACGGCCATATTTTCTAACATAAGACATCGCATCTTGCGCGTACTCGTGCATGTGGCGCGGGCTTCCAATGTAAGTGGCCGGCAAAATTGTCATTCTTTCCACATTGTTTGCATTGCCATCAGCATTAATAGCATCGCGAAGATGAATGTATTCTTCAGATCGAAGCTGCTGTTGGTTTAGACGGATGTACGTCAATCAATACATGTCAACTGCAAACTGATGAAACAGCCGTTGACACATCAAAATGTGATTTACTTCACCTTCACGGATCATGAGTCTGTATGAATAAAAATTCATAGCGCTGACTTTTTTGTTGGTTTCAGCACCTTGGATCACAAATGATAAACAATGACATGGATAAATACGATAAATATCAATAAAATATCGTTTCACTTTGTTTAATCTAATTACCTGTTGTTGGATTAACCATTTTGATATTAAAATGGTATCCGTCTTCTCCCTGCCAGAAGATTAATGGGTATTGTAAAGCATCATAAGCTCTATGCGTTTCAAACACACGCTTCAATTCATTGTTCCGGCGATGAACCACAATATCTCTTGATTGCAAAGTTTCTCCAAAAACGACAATAGCCACTTCATCTATTGTTGGCGAATTAAACCTCCTTGCATGCTCACCAGCAGGTGTTCTGTCGGCTCTTATTACAATATTATGGCTGTCTGATGGCATCCGATCCAGTGCAATTTTGAACACATTCACTAAATCATTGTTCTCGTGAAGAAACGTTTGCAGTTGTTGGACAATGTTTCGCTTGACTTTTGGATTATGAGCACAACGCCTATCAACTTCCGCATCTTGATTACCCATAAAATAAATTTGCAAGAATTGATGATTCGCATCTGGCACTGGCAGCAGTACCCCCAGTAGGTGATGAATGTGTCCTTGTATCTGCAATTGTTTATGATCTTGTTACATTATTTGTGATACAAATAAAAATTAGAATTTGATTAAAAATAATCATGGTTTACTACCTTGAAAGTGGGCATGAAGCTGTTTTGTACAATATGCGTTGCACCAAACGATGTCATTTGGAAGCAATTATTATATTTTTGTATGTTGGTCAAGAAGTCATTTTCCATCCCATTAACTAATGAGTGGAATGGATCAGGTGGTGGGACCAATTGTGGCAATTTTACTTTGCCACCAGCACAACATAATCCTGCAGATTCACCGCTGTATTGTAAGCTCTACAATGTTTACAAATGATTGACATTTCTCCAATTGTTACAGATTTGTCGGCACTATAATCTATTTCCGAATCGTAGGAGAATGCTCCTCGTTCCAGGTTCACAGGAGCATTGCGTCTGCGCAATCGATCATATTCATTTTCCCGTGCTCGCTGCTGGTGTGATCGATGTCTCCGAACTCGTTCCATTCTCTGCCTATCCACTTCATTGTTATTCACTCTGGAACGTATATCGATACCTTTAGACTCAATTGGCGTAAACGCCATTTTGGCCAAAATGAGTTTTTAAAGCAGTTATACTCAATTTTTCATTCTCTATCGATCTGTGTGGTTAAAGTTGAGAAATTCCCAAAAAAAAGTCGAATACGACCCAGAATATTTGGCCCAAAAAACATGATTTTTATAAATTTTTGGGCGTTTTTGCTGTATTTTTTTATTTTCTGCATTTCAAGATCGTAAATGTTTTTTTTTGTTGCAGTTATAGGATGTATAATAATTCATAAGTCTAACGTGGCTAATACGCCCCTATTGTTTCTGCAAAAAAAATATTAGGAGGCTTTTACGACCCAACATAAAAGAGCCTCAAAAAATTAAATTGAAGGTCGTACTTTATAAATAGTAGTATAAATTGGATACATTTTAGCCTCTTATAACCTGACGAAATGATTTAAATATCATTTCAAGATTGTATCCAGCTTTATTCAATCACATAATAATTACAATTACATATTCACAATTATAAATGTAGTAGCGTTTAGATCTTCTCAAACAGGTGTTTACGTACAAAATCTCATGATTTCATGCTTTCTTTGTCTTTTACTAAATGTGAGCACAGAATAAGTAATAGTTGATGTGAGCAAGAAGTGTGCGAGCGCCAATGTGTGATAGCAAGCGCAGCGCGCAACACGATTCTATGCGACAGTTATTGTGTTGATGAAGATGGACATTCAATAGTCGTCTCACTTTGGCAAATCCGACGCGTATTTGTCCGAGCTAGATAGACATCTACTTGACCTCTACGATTTGGGCGCATACCTCACCGGCAGGTCTATAAGATAATTGTGTGATATTTTGTGGTACTACTTTTAAATTCCACATGATTGATTATTTTGAAACTTATTACTTACTTACGGCCTACATTTTTAGTTTCCGTCATACTTGGTCTTGGCGTTTACAACCCAAAAATTAAATAAGAGTAATAGTAAATGGCGTTTGCGACCAAAATTTTTTAGGATTATTGTCTTTTGCGCCCCAAAGGGCCTTCAAAGCAGAGAAGCGTATGGTGCTCTATTAGCAGAATGAAATAGACTTTATTGTAGTTTAAAGTATATCCGAAATAACAGGTATTGCCCTAAGATTTCATAAGTCATACATATATGTATTGGCTGTATTGTACGAGTATGCGAGCATGAAAGATATCATAATTATATCGGCAAGCCTGTAACGTAATAAATAACTTATTTTCAGCTTTTCAACGCCTACGTATGGCCTACCTTATCAGGAGGAGAAAACTGTAAATGATATAAATAGTGTTCAAGATCAAAATCAACCGTCATCTATACCGAAAGATACTAATGAGCAAAGGTATAGGTAGTATTAGTAATTTTAATATAATATTACTAATACTATAGTAATATGATACCTAAAAACTCGAAAATTTCACACCTAATTATTTCAGGAATGGACGTTATATTATTTATAGAAAAAAAGTAAACACTTTACTGCTTTCTTTCAAACTTTGACACTAATAGACATTTTTCATAGTCGCTTACAGCCTACATTTTTATCACTTAAAGCCTACATTTTAGTTTAATTCATATTCGATTTTGGCGCTTAAGACCCAAAAATAAATAGAAGTAATGTTTATGGCGTTTACGCCCTAAACATGCATACATCCATTGTAAGATTATTTTCCTTTAAATCCCAAATACGTTGCACTTTTGACAGATTATCGAATAATATCGCAACTTGCATTTTTTTATGAATTCGCTCGAATTCTCGCTCCTATTTATCTAAAAGACCAGTAATCAAAATTATTATAATAAAATAGCATTCAGGGGTTGCATACTTTGACCACTTTTTAAATCAATTTTGCTGAAGCCACATCAGGCAGACAATATGGTGATGATGGTCGATATCATTAGTATTTGACATAAGTTGACTGGAAAGCTGGTTATTATTTGTTGTTCAAAATTCAAAATATTTATTCAGTAAATAGGCCACATGAGGGCTCTTTTACGCGTTAGTAATATAGGGTGAGTCTACCAGCGCTTCGGACAAGACCATCATTGCGGAGAAGAAGCGCCGCAAGAAACTCCAGCAGAAGGTAATTTTTTCAATCATAAAAACATAATAGTACTTAAAACTAAGTTACATTAAGTAATAAAGTAATAAATAATAAATTCTTAAAACTACTAAAAATAAAATCATCACAAATGTAAGGTCAATAAAGCTTAAACTTAAAAAAAAACTATGAGAACAACACGACGAGGTCTCTACGTCAAAAGCCGTAATGATTTTGGAACAATAATAAACATTGCAAATCTGCTATAGCGTAAGTGGTCAATTTGTGCAACCTATAAATGTTGTGCTGTCACCTTGGAACTAGACCTTTTCATTTTTTACATTAAGTAGGTATAAAGAATTCGGGCGTAAGCGAAGTGTGCAAAAAATACGACTTTTTTTTCCATACAAATGTGAAACACCCTGTAAAATAAACAAAGATGGTAATCAAATCTAAAAAAACTATCACGCTATCGGCGGTAAACAAATGCCTTCCCATGCTGCCGCGATCTATAACGACTTATCTCCATGCAGATCTCATTAAACTTACGTCTTTTATAATCGATATGGTAACTACCAAATACTACCAATAGTTATGACCGTTTCCGCTTAGTAGTTTAACGACAGTAGCTCGTTAATTACATTATACAGGAATTAATAAGAAGTGTAAACAGACGCTTTCTTGGATTTATTGTTGAGTTAATATGAGTTTGTTCATTAGAACACTGTAACGCATTAATTCCTTCTAGGAATCGGCCATTCCGAAAAAAAAACAATAATTTGAATTCTACGTACTATTTCTTGTTTAAACCCATAACTTCCCACTGCTTAGTGAAGTTTTCGTATATTATACAGGGTTGTAACAAAAAACAAATCTGTATGTATGAAATTCTAAAATGATCGTAGATATGTTGATGGACCTAGAAACTTGAAATTTTGCACATAGATAATTAGATACCCTATACAGTGTTGAGATCCACCCAGGAAGGTTTTTTGTGTAAACTCTTAGAAAAACAACCGGGAGCTCATTTTACAACCTGAGCGTACGCCGAAATACATAAAATTTCTCTTATACCGCCCCATTGCAGTTAAAAAATAGTCCACCTGGCTTTTACACCCCAAACCTATCACAGAAACATTATTTTTTTGGGGAGTAAATAACATTTTTTGTATATTTCTAGCGCGTATAAGCCTTCCATTTTCTTAAATACTGGGTTTACTTTAAATATTACTTAATCATATTCTTTATCCTAATAAACTATATAATTATGTCCAAAACTGAGCTTTATAACTCAAAAACCAAAAATGTTATAAAAAAAAAAATTTGAAAATATAGTTTTTTAGCTCGCCTGAAAAGTTGAGTTTTGGCGTTTACGCCAATCGAGTCTAAAGGTATCGATATCTGTCATACTACTACGACTGCTATCATTATCAGTCTCTCGCTGGTCATCAGTCCGGTTAGAGCGTGAGGTAGCTCGTCGCACAATTGATTGACTTCGACGACCTATGTTAGGTCGTTTTCTCCTCGGCATTGTAAACAGTATTAGATAATAATGGTTTCGTGCACTAATAATTGTAACAATAATGACAAAACACAGACAGAATGCCAAATCAAGTTTAAATAAAAAAGCGCTTGAATGACAAATATGGACTCAATGTTGCCAAATCGAAACTTGAATTTATGCTAGACCTAAATGCGAACTTAAATCTTTAAAAGTATATTTCTGAACGCACGCGCGGAAGGTTTTTGTGTATATTTTTTTTTAATTTTATGCACATGTGTTACAGAAAACTCATATAAACCGAAGCGAAGCGAGGGCGGGTCGCTAGTTAAAAATAAAAAAAAAACATACGATTGAACCACATGATAAAACGTTGTTATAAAATGAGGAAAAAATAACACAATTTGAGATTTAAGACTTTACTGTAATATGTACGGTCACGACCGTTAATTTAGGACCCATTTCAAAAAAATATTGCTTGAAGTCGTCAGTGTCATTAGGGATGCCAAATCATTTGTAACTTATAGGACACTCTACCTTATTGCTTGCTGTAGAATGTCAGATTGACTTTGGACCTAAGGTGGGTCACAAGTCACAATCCACAAAAAGGTAAGGTAAGGAAGGTAAGGTTTTCGTGACTGTACCTACCTACGACACTATAAAATCAACGGGCTAAAAGTAAAGACCAGTGTTCAGTTTAAATAAAAAAAACAATTTAACTTATTTATAGTTAGGTAAAATATCATTTTATTATATCAATTATCATCATCATCATCATTACAGCCCGTATTAGTCCACTGCTGGACAAACGAAGGCCTCCCAATGCACGCCGGATTTACTTTGCAATAAATGAACGTTTTACTATATAGTTACCTAAGTACAATATTTAAGATAATGCTTACCAATGTAGACCATTTTAAATTTGAATATAATGTGTCTCGAACATATGCGTAATCTTTTCCCGGAGGGAACTACTTGTCAGTCGCTTGGTCTGGACCAAGCAACTGACAAGTAGATAAAATATTTTTCCACTCTTCTATTTTCAAATATGCTTAAAATATGATTTAAGCAATTTGAAAATGGCGGGAATACTGACTCGCTACTTTTTTTTAATTTTCTCGTTCAGTGTAGGCAAAGATAATACCATTCAGCCATGCCTTTAAGTAGACCATAATGAGCTAACGGCTGTAAAAAAAATGGCGGCATAAAATTTTGACATTAAAACTTACAAGTACGAATCTACAAGCGATCAAGTTTACAAGTCCTGTTGGTTTTTTTTGATAATAGTACATTGTTGTAGAGGCTAGAAAGTAAGCAATGGATGGACGAGTTAGTCGAAAGTACGAGTCCATCTATTGCATTTATGGCCGAGGCTTAACACAGTGCGTTTCACGACTACTGCAAGGAAATAAAAAGAAATTCTTTAAATAAACTTACAACACACTAAAAAATCTTTCAAAGGCGTTTTTTAAACTGACGACTCTGACCGTGACAGAACTATATTTCAGACTAGCTGTTCCCGTGTCCACTTCGTTGGGCAAAACATTTTTTTTGAGTTAATAATTTTCCCGCTAATTCCCGTTCCCGTGGTAATTTCGGGAATTCCTTTCTTAGTGCACCTCTACGGTACTTAAGCTACGTCCCTTCCAAATTTCAAGTGCCTACGTTTAGCCGTTTAGGCTGTGCGTTGATATGTCAGTCAGTCAGTCAGTTTCTCCTTTTATATATTTAGATAATTAAAAACAGACATATATGGCTGTATGGAATCCGATTCCTTTGCCTATCCGTGAAGGGATGAATATTACTTTCTCGTGAAGTACAACTTGTGAACGTGTAGACTTGCGAGTTTTGACAAACAGGGCACAGATATTTGTAATAATGTTAAAATTTACAGGCAAAATGCTTGTAATACAAGGCTTGTAAGTTTTGATAAACAGGGCACAGAGGGCTTACGCACCCGCAATCGCAATCGTTATCATGTTGACAGTGCGAAGGTGATTCTGCACAAAAAATGAAAACAATTGTTCCCCTTTGAAACCGATTGTGTTATGATTGCGATTGCGTGTTTGTTATTCTGGTGCGTGAATAGGTCCAAAGAGCCCCAACTCTATTTCAACCTCAGCGAGGTAGGTATATTATGCCCCACCATGAAAGAAAATGGAAACAGGATATATTTCCCGTGGAGGTTTACCGTACTGCATAAAGATTTATACCTAAGTTACTCGTATCTAGAGTCTTGGACTACTAGAACAATTTCAAAATTCAAAATATTTATTCAGTACACAGGCCACATGAGGTCTCTTTTACACGTCGGTAATATAGGGTGAGTCTACCAGCGCTTCGGACAAGACCATCATTGCGAAGAAGAAGCGCCGCAAGAAACTCCAGCAGAAGGTCATTTTTTCAATCATAATAATATAGTACTTAAAACTAAGTTACATTAAGTAAAGTAAGTTATATTAGGTAATAAAGTAATAAATAATAAATTCTTAAAAGTACCAAAAATATTTGTTTACAAATGTAAGGTCAATAAACCTTAAAACTTGATAAAAAAAACTTTGAGAACAACACGACGAGGTCTCTACGTCAAAAAGCCGTAACTAGAATAATTTATTTAAGTAAAAACAAGTCCTTGCAAACGTGAACAGACCGGACCCCACAAACAGCACCCGTTTACGAGTATGACGCGTATCTCAGCCATCGCCTCTCTCAACCATATGTTCGGGAAAGTGGCGACCCGATCAACGACGCCGCCGTAAGCAAAGACCTTTGAGCGAGCGTGACATGCTCATGCTGCCGGACAACAAAAAAGTAATATTGTGTGAAGAAGCTGTCCGGCGAGAAATATCACAGTGTGTTCTCGTTTAAAAGCGTCTTGTACACACAAGAACTAGTAAATATACAAATAGTAAACATAACATTGACTGTTTGAATATACAGTTTGCTTAAAGGCTATGCTTATCCGCTTTGAATATAAGTGACGTATCATCAGCAAACAAGACTATTTCGTGTTTATCGCGCACTACATATGGGAGATCGTTAATATAGATTAAAAATTAGAACGGGGCCAGGATAGAGCCTTGAGGCACTCCCATAGAAACAGATGACCCAGAAGATTGTGTTCTGTTAATGTCTACCCGCTGTGTTCTGTGAGCAAGGTAACATGTAAGAAGATCAAGGGCACCGTTTTTGATGCCATAGTAGCTTAACTTCCGCACTAACGTAACATGATCAACACAATCAAATACCTTGGACAGATCACAAAACACTCCAATTATATCCAGTGATTTCTCCCAGGCATCAAAGATATGTTTTACCAAAGTTGAACCAGCATCGGTAGTAGATCGTCCCTTGGTAAATCCGAATTGACTGCTATGAAGTAGCTTATATTGATTAAAGTATGAGGATATTTGATTAAGAATTAATTTCTCAAAAACTTTACTTAGTGCTGGTAGTATTGAAATTGGTCTAAAATTTGTGGGGTCTGATTTTACCCCTGACTTAAACAAGGGTATGATCTTACTATGTTTCATGAGATCAGGAAATACTCCAGTATCAACACACTTGTTAAACATAGTAGCTAGGTAAGGCGCAGTTGACTCTAAAATGGAGTTAAGTACTGTAACTGAGAGGCCCCAAAGATCTTCAGTCTTTTTGATATTAAGAGACCTAAACGTTTTTATCACAACTTTAGAGGTGACATGATAAAATTTAAACACATTCGTGCATTCCTTAACATTAGATCTTAATAATATTTCAGCCTTATCAGGAGATGATAGTAAAGATTTAGTGGTCTCCAAAGGTATATTCGTGAAAAACCGCTCGAATTATTTTGCCACATCAAGGTCAGAGTTTACTAGAGTATCTTCAACTTGCAGGCTGTAGTGCGGGTCTCTAATTCTAGTTCTACCGGTTTCAGTGTTAATTACGTTCCAAACGGGGGTTTTCCCTTCAGACCCACCGTACCCCTGGCCATACCCCTGGTGGTACGGTGGGTCTTTTAAAGTTAAACGGTACCACCGTATGTGGGTGGTAGGACCTTGTGCAGGGTCCGTCTGGATCGCTACCACCATCTTATCCATTAACCTACCGCCAAACAGCAGTGTTCGCACTGTTGTGTTCCGGTTTGGGGATAAGACAGCCGGTGAAATTACTAGCATAGAGGCATGCCATCTTAGTCCTTAGGGTTGGCAACGCATTTGCAGTCTTAGGATTGCATTGCAGTCTTGTGAATGCGAATGTCTATGGGTCACAGTTTCCACTTACCATCAGGTGGCCTGTGTGCTCGTTTGTCTTCTCTATGCCATAAAAAAAAAAAAAAAAAAAAAAAATGTAGTGACCCTAGTGATGACCTACCTATCTCTCGCATTGATAAACTACATAAGTAAGTAATAGATGCATATTCCAGTATGTAATGCGATGTTACATAATAATATCTTTTCAATTGAAACCTTTTCTGTATAATTTTTTAATCATTTACCTAACCTCTTCCTTTTTTATTCGTGTTTATATTTTTATTCTTTTAAATGTCAGTCAAAATAATTTGCATTTTCAAACCATTTGAATTGAATTAAAGTTTTGCGAATAATTATTATTGTTGTTGGAAAATATAAAGTTATTACGGAAGATAAAGTGACCTCAATGGATATACATTATATTCAAATAAATGGTGGAACCGCCGTTCTACATGGTAAATACCGTTATCATCGGCACAAGACTTACACAGATGGCTCCACATTATGGCGGTGTTCATCATACAGAAAAATTAAATGTAGTGGCACTGTCACGATTTCAAAGGTAATGGTTATAATGTACCTAATGGTTATTATTACTATTATGGTTTCTGTTTTACTTTAACTAGCCGACTGCCTGCTGTTTCACCGTAGTTTTAGTTTCCGCGTATGTATATCGATATCAAAATGGTTTACATAGTTTCTAAAATTTACCACCAACCTACTATTTGTCTCTTATTCTGATGTAATTTGTTTTATTTTAGGACAATACGTTCATCAAAAGCAGAGATCATTCTTGTGAAATTGATCCATTCAGTAATGAAATTTTGAAGGAAAAAATAAATCTCCGAGAAGTAGTTTTGGCATCTGATAAACCCATTCAACAACTTTACGACAAGAAAAAGAATGATTTTAAAAACTCGGGAATGAATTTTGCGATTGGGGAATATCCTCGGTATGAAAACGTGAAGCACTTTCTTCAAGATGCTCGAAACAAAACGGCACAAGTTTCAAAAACTATATTTCGAGATTTGAGAGAAATCGAAGTGCCCATTCAATAGGTATC
Organism: Acleris laterana; assembly: GCA_963966035.1. NCBI lineage: Eukaryota > Metazoa > Arthropoda > Insecta > Lepidoptera > Tortricidae > Acleris > Acleris laterana. The sequence continues at coordinate 45,521,760 of OZ014438.1, forward strand.
ATGATTTCATATTGGCTGATTATTACTGTGAGGAAGCACGCAAGAAAACCCGGATCATGGTTTTTTGCTCAAAAGAATCCCGATTGCTAATTCCGAATACGAAGGAATATTTTTTTGATGGTACATTTTACTGTTGCCCAAAACCCTTTTCGCAAGTATATAATATACACGGTGATATAAAGAGTGGTATGGAAACGGTTAAAGTAAGGCCCTTAATATTCGCACTTATGTCGGATCGAACAGAAAAAAGTTATTTTATTTTGTTTAATATGATTAAATCGCAATTACCAGAGTGGAATCCACTAAAAGTTCACACAGACTACGAAAAAGGTGCGATAAACGCAATTTTAAGAGTATTTCCAAACAGTACATTACGCGGGTGTTATTATCATTGGACTCGCAACATGTGGAAGAAAGGGAAGTCGTTAGGATGTACCAAAAATAAACCGGGACGAAGAATCGTTGCTCTAGCAAGTGCCTTGCCTCTTCTTCCCGAGCTGGAGATTCAACAGGGTATGGCATACATTAAATCTGAAGCTAATGGAATAATACAAACATTCAAATTTATAAAGTACCTAGAATCATTTTGGTTTAAGATTCATTCCCCGGCAATAATTAGTGTGTTTGGTGAACGCCACAGAACCACGAACATTTTGGAAGCCTTTCACTCAAAGATAAATAAACTGATTAATAAAAACACTGTCACGTTGATGCGATTGCTTCAGGTCCTGAAGCAAATTCACACCCCGGAGTTTGTTCCAAAAAAACGACGAAAAGATCAAATAATCAACGATGATTATATTATGAGCGTACAGCTTGAAATTGTAAATAAAGAGATATCAGTAGGCTACGGACTAGAAAAATTGCGTACGTAAATCTATCTGTGTGACATCTTTGTTTTTTAAGTTAAAGGCTTCCAGAAAGTTCCGAAGTAGGTTATACTGAACATATAAATATTTATTTAGTTATTTTTAAGAACTAGTTTTGTGTATTTTGTTTCATTTTCCACCAAAGGGTGCTTATCTTATTATTAATTTTACCAAGCAAAAATATATGTGAACTTAGAAGAAATATAGTTAGCTTCCTACAACCATGAGTGTTTTTATTACTTTCAGCTATAGATGTCGACATCACATCACTAGTACTCAGTGGTACCGTTTAACTTTAAAAGACCCACCGTACCTCCAGGGGTATGGCCAGGGGTACGGTGGGTCTGAAGGGACGGTTTTAATCTTGTTGTCAGATTTATAAATTTTATTCGAATAGTACTCGGACTTCGCAGCAGCACAAATCTGCTTGAATTCCTTAGAATAATTTTTGACGTACTCTAGAAACTCGGGCCTATGATCGACAGATAGCATACAACTCATACAATTTGTACCTCTTTTCATGAATCTCCGGTGTAGCCCAATCATTAAATTTCGTACCTTGCTTGGCTTTTACCTTTTTCAGACAAAAGCATGCATCAAATTCCTTAATAATGCAACTAAACAAAGAAGTACACAAAGTATCCGGATCTTCCCCAGTACACGACATATAACTCAGTTGGTTAGTCACCTTATTATTAAATAATTCCAATCGATTTTCAGTAATTTGTCTAAAGGAAGCTTGCTGGTCGCTGGCTTGGTGTTCCCCTTAAAGGAAGCTTGCTGGCCGCAGTGATCCGAACTTAAAATATTGATTACGGATTTCAGAATAGGGTCAAAATTACTAAATATATTATCAATACACGTAGCACTCGTTGCTGTAATTCTTGTTGGCTCATAGAACAGATTGACTAAATTGAACGATTTAAAAGCACTCAGTAAATTAAAAAAAACAAAACAAAATACGGGGTCTGAATTGACAGACTTAAGCTATATTAGGGATGGAAACGATCACTATTATAGTCGGGTGATAATATTTTTGCCTGAAGAAGGTTGTATGGACATCATTCAAACGTATTCCCACCCGATGAAATCAGAAATGATTTTCATTAAAACGTTGTAAATGTACTTAATTGTTCATTGCATCACAATCCGAATCAAAAAACGTATTCGTCATGATCACGCCGGTCACTTTCTCATTATTTAAATAACAATACATACTTATTGACTTATTGGGTGGTTCACATTTTGGTACATTAATCCCTCAGTATCGTTATTTTCATCCGAGACGAAGAAAAAACCAGCTTCCTTTTCATTTTCGAAAATTTTACAAAACTCAAATTAATAACACGAATAAGTACGCACTTAATAATAGTTATGTATATAACTGTTACTTAATTAAGCTTCGCTCTGTGCAGGCTCCTGCCTGTCATTAGAGCGCTCGCAAGCTCGCGCTCAAACCTCGGCACTTGTAAATTAAGAAGTAATTAAATTATGAACCGTTGCATAGGTACACAAGTTTTTCTACAAGCGTAAAATGATACTGACAAAAATAAACAGTGTCTAACTTTTCTTCTATAATTTCCTTGATTTTTCTGGCAGCAAACTACTAGTCAACGAAGTTATTTTCATTACTTCGATTAGCGTTAATAGTTCGTGAAATTAATATAATGCCATACGAATCGCCATTGCTGATATCTATAATGAACGTAATCATGGTAACCAAATAACAATGGTTTTATAAAAAATATTTTTTAACAAATTATTTGTCTCATAATTGATTTTATTTTTAATCTACTTCATTTTAATTATTATTATAGAACTTATATTACCATGGCAACACTCTATATAGAATTGTTTTCTCGTTTCGGTTACGCTACAGATGGTATTCTGATACCGTTAACGATATCAATACTAGCGGTTTATAGTAGGTAAGTGAGTAGAAAACATGTTTAATAAAAATCGTCTTTCGGTGTTCCCGTACTCGTACACTCAGTGCGGATGGGACGCGTGACGGGTCGAAGGTCTAACGGACCCCATCCCGCACTGAAATAAATAAAACAAAGTATGAAATATTATCAAAATTTAAGAGCTATACATAAAACAATATTTTTAATACAGTTGCTCAAAAATGGGTACATTCCGTAGCTGTATATCGTCCGGAAAGTTCGATATTCCGCACTAGTGCTTTTTACTTTTCCAATTTTTTTAAATATAATTTTGTTTCTACTTCCAAGCCGTGCATCCGACCAAAGAGTTTGCATGTTCAATCATTTTTGATTATGTCATTTAGCATTGAAACTATAAATATAGTTAATATAATTTTAAATATTAAAATTACATAAATAAATACATACACTCACAAATTATCTAGGTAATATTAAAAAAAACAGCTCTCATCAAGATGGCTGAATCTGAATGAATATTACGAATGATCGGATAGTTGAGTATTAAGGTGGATTCACGTTACACCATGCCGAAGCCGGGCCCAGCCCAGCACGGTGTAATGTGAATCCACCTTTATGCGTTACCACTGGCTAATAGAGTATTTGTGCTTCTTGATTTTTAAATAATATAGGTAATTAAATTACTATGTTTCTTTTTTTTCTTTGATTTGGCTGAATAGTCACAACCATTGCCATTATGAAAAAAGTCTGTCAATTAAAAGTAAAACCAAATCCCGCCTTTTCAGCTAACGATTAAATATTGTTGTGAAAAAATGAGCGATTTAGACGATTGTGAAATACATTTATTGTAATTTTTTCGCAGATGTATTAAAAAACGTCGTTTGATATACGTGCGGAACTGTCATTTTCACTCGTCCCGAGTCTTGGCCCTCGCTTGCAGCTCGGGTCAAGACACCTCGGGACTCGTTTGAAATGACATACTTTCCGCACTAATATCAAAATGTACTATTGTCTCCGTCGTACTCCCACGATTGGCCAAAATTACGCTCCCCGCACCGTACGAAAGTCTCAGTGCCGCTCACAGGGTTTCGGCCACGCATGGTAGTGCTAGCGGTACACCCCGAATTTCAGTAAAGTTCTGAAAATTGTTTTAATGGCATGAAAATCGAAACACATGAGCTTTAGGCCATAAGAATCAATTTGACGCGTATCACGAAAAAAACAATAAAGGAGAGGGATAATGACGTCATATTGTTTTAGTATGGGCAAAACACATGTTTTGATCTGAAACCTACCGTGTGTGGTGTCTAATGAAAGAACTTACTAAGCCAATTCTAAAAATATATCACTTCAATATATTGCAGTCACTTGTTTTAAATTAAAATAAAAATCATTTTCAAAACATACCAAGTTTGGGCTCGTCCAGATATGATGGTTGAATCATTATTTGTAAAATATACCAAAAATGATATGTAATAGCCTCATATATAATAGCCAAGAAAGCAATTTTGAAAATATTTACATTTACTTAGTACTCCAAAACGTCGTCAGTATCGGAACAGCATACGAGGACGCTCTTTGCTTCGTTGTCAACTATGGACTATTTTTTTTCATAGGGTCGTAACCACTATTTATTCTAAAACCACCTTTAACTTTTAATAAATACTCTTTCCATTTCTGTTTACTTACATATAATTTTGATAAATCAGGTTGTACTTTTTTATTATGGAAATACTGTTGTCTAGCTTCAGTTGAGGAGACTCCAGTTCTTTAAGAGCTATTTTTATTGTAGACATGTTCTCAGCAATGAATTTTAGGTCGTGTTGAATATTTGCTTTAATTAAGATTCTGTTACATTTCTAAACAGACGAATTTCCGAACTCCGGTAATGATTATCAAGTACTCTCTTTATATCATCGAAATACTCAGCGTAATATTTTGCTTACTTCTTTTACCTTAAGAAGCTCCATATTAACTTTTTATAGTAAGTACTCGTAGTAAGTAGAGGATTTTCAATGAGGACATGTATAAATATATATCGACATCAAATCCTTGAAACGTGGCCAGAGTTAGTACACGTCTCCTGGGAACCATTCAAATGCGTGGGAAATAGAGATCACGATTAGAAAAGATACAGCAATAAGCGGAACATTCCAGAACTAAGCTAATCTACTTTCATATAATTTTGTCATCGGTAGCAATGCGCAGTTAAAACCGCTCATTCCCGAAATACCAGAATTTTAAAATACCAGATTCTCAATATACTTGAATCTCAAAAAATAGCATTTAAATTTCGGTATCGTTGATTATGCTTACCTAATATTTCGAAGCTGGTGATTTGGGAATCAGGTAGAGAGAGTAGTCTGGTATTTTGAAATTGTGGTATTTTGGGAGTGAGCGGTTAAAACCTTCCAGCAACGAATAATCTAGAATTCTAGATCGTCCTCGGCGGGACAAAGTTAATTAGTAATACCGGGGGAGCGAAGGGCACGCAAACAAAATTTACTTGGACGTCTAAATTTTTTAGTAAAATTAATAAAAGACCTGAGTAAAATATTTCATTATTATATTAGATATTCCAATATTATATTATGTAACCACATTATATTAAAGTATAATAATAATTTAGAATAAGTGTTCTTTATAATTTATTATAATATTTCCTATATCGATAGCTTATGAGCTGCTTTATCAGCCCTAGGCGGGTTGACGTCGGTTTCTGGGACACCCTGTATGTCCAAATGTTGAAGTCCATTTTTTTAGTGAATCCTCACACCATGTTGTGTCCGAAAATGCCCCATGTATGTTACGCGATTTTTCGTAGTTTAGAAGTTATGATTTTTTTATGCGTATTGTGAAATTTTTGCCAAAACGGCTTAAAAAAACTTATAACTTCTTTCATCGTTTTTTTTTTACAACGTGCTCGTCTTGAAACATTCTTTAAAACGTCAAATAACTGACTACACTTAACCCCAAACGGTTACCGAAAAAAGGGTCGGAGGAAGGAAAGCACGGAGTAAAATTTTCATAATTCTCGTAAAACTCAAAATAAATGTAAACTATTTTTAAAAACATCAGCGGTTTATCAGCTTACTAAATAATAAAAAAATGTGTTTCTTAATAGTCCATTTTACGCTGAAATCGGCATCCAAAGTCGGAGTCCGCGGCGCTCGAGCGCGGTTGTGGACTTACAGTTGCGGGCGGGACGGTAAACATTTAGATAGGTGTACTAATTTTATTATTATTATTTTTACAGAATATTTTCAAAGTGCCCTCCTGCTCTTACAGAAATACAAAGTCTGCAACGTCTTAAGAAATTATTCTTAACGATTGTGTGTTTTCTTCTTTGATCTTTCTCTCGGCTATCCTTAAGGATTTCGGATATATTCTTAACGATTGTGAGTTTTCTTCTTTGATCTTTCTCTCGGCTATCCTTAAGGATTTCGCTCGTACTATTGTATAATTATTCATAAACTATTTTTTTTTACTAACCTATTTGGGTGTCCCACTGCTGGGCAAAGGCTTCCCCTCTTTTCCACCTTTCGTCCCGATTAAGTGCATGCTCCCGCCATTCGCTTTGAAACGCGTCTAAGTCATCCCGCCATCTCCTTTTTGGTCTGCCTCTGCTCCGGTGGCCATTTTGCGGGGTCCATTCGGTGGCATTTAAGCTTAACGGTCTTGGTACCCACATCCGCAATACCAGTTTTGGAGCTCAGTTCGGTGTTTTTGATCTTGTGAGTTCTGCGAACACCGAGTATGCTGCGCTCCATAGCTCGCTGGAAATTATAAGTCGGGATTTTTGGGCTTCAGTCAATGACCAAGTTCGGGCACCGTAGGTTAGAATGGGAAGAATACAAACGTCGACGAGTCTGTGCTTAAACCATAATTAATATCACTAACCATATTTTATAAAAAATCAATTTATTGTAAGAAATATTATAATTATTTTTAACTCCCTTATGTCCGTTTCATAACACAGGTAGCATTGAATAGGACAATGGGTGTCTTGAAACGGACTAGGAACCAATGCCATACTTTGAGCCACATGAATACTCAATGTTTCACAAATTCTTTGCTTTTACAAAGTAACTTTAATTCAAATAAGTCCAACATTTTGGTACAACATACACTGAGATCATAAATTAAACAATTACAAAAAAAAACCACATAAAATATTTAACCTCTCAACTTCTTACTTTTAGTTCCAATTTGGCAACAATAAAAGTAGGTTTTTTTTACACAATAATACTTATCAAACACTTTGGTAGAACTCAAACTGATATCATACAATTAAAAGTTACAAAAAAACAACATTAAATAATTAGACTCTCAACTTCTTAGTCCGTTTCAGCGCGAAGATACCTGTCCGATTCATGACGAATCTAACCTAAAAACATTTTAACCAAATTCCAATAATTGCTAATATTATAATTTATGACACACCGTTCCGTATCTTCTTGAGTATATGTCACAACAATTACAACCATTATAATTGTAGCTTAAGTTTTTATCGAATTTTAAATCAGTTTGCAAATATACGATATTTTATTCAAGTTCGTGCGATTCAACAATGTGCGAAAAAGGTGAGCTAAATAATGGCCGCCGGGACCTGTCATCATTGTGGGCTTGTCTATGTTCATCAGTGTTGCCAACAACCAAAAGACATGAATATTTTTGTTCAGATTTTTTTAAGATATTAATAGTGTCCGTTTCATAACGCGTCCGTTTCATTGCTTATTCTTCCTACATTATGGGAAGTTGACATAATAAATTAGACATTATAGGAAAGAGGCGTTTGTTACTTTGAGAAGTAGACCTTTTAGGAAACAGACAGAACGAGCCTGAGCCCGTTTAAAGGCCAAACATTTTAGCGAAGTACTTACTATACGGCTGACACTCCAGCATACGTAAACTTCGGCAAAGAACTTAGTTTAGCAGCTGTGCAGCAAACCTTTTAACAGGGCCTTTACCAGATTCGCCAAAATCGATTTTGGAATATGCAAGCGATTTGCGGACCCGGATAGGTGATGTTTACATTCGTGAACATGGACGAATAGCGCGATGAAAAAAAAAACGCAGTTTGACCAAAAATCTAACCATCAAGGGTTTGAGGAAGGTTCATTCGTTTGGCTGCATAAACCCGTGTGACAAAAAGGAAAATCTCCAAAACTATCACCTAAATGAGAAGAGCCGTATGAAGTAATCACTTAAATCTACGATGTTATGTATTGGATACAACGAAACCAGCGAAGTACCTGCAAGGTCGACCACGTTGACCGACTGGCAAGATACTACGGAACTAATAATGCCCAGAACGAAAATGTCTTAGGAGGGGGTAGCGTACGCCAGTGGAAGGCGTCTAAGTTTCAATTGTGATTTTTGGTATCCATTTCTGAGTTAGCTCTAATAACATACTAGAATATCAAAATAACGACCTTTTTGCCATTGTTTTCAAGCGCCTGAAACACTCCGTTTCAAGACCTTTCTATCAGATAACGCCATTACCTTAAAAGCCATTTTCAGGCGTTTTAGGATCTCTTATGGGCCTTTGAATTACATTTCACTATATAGCGAAGGAATAGATTGCAACTACATAGAGCTACTTTACAACATATACTCTAAACTCTCAGCAAAAATTAAACTAGAGCAGGAAGGAAAATATTGGAACATATTAAGAAAGGTCCAAGGGGACCAGATTACACCAAACAATGTTCAGTGCTGTGCTAGAGACGATATTCAGAAACTTAAATTGGGAAAACGAATGACTGGTTGTCGATGGAGAACACCTGACTAATTTACGCTTCGCCGATGACATCGCAATCTTTGCACAAAAACCTGAACGACTACATAAAATGTTACAAGATCTGGTAAAAGAAAGCAAAAAGTGGGCTTATCAATGAATATTTCAAAAACAAAGATTATGTCAAACGATACAGAATAAACAATATTTATAGATGACGAAGAAATATAATATGTCTCAGAATATATATACCTAGGGCAGATAATGTGCTTCGAAGAGCAGACCGAAAATAATATTAACAAAAGGATTGCTCTTTCATGGAAGAAGTACGAGTTACGAGAAGTTATGAAAAACAAGGACATCAATATTCATATCAAAAGAAAACTCTACGAAATATCAATCCTCGCATGCATCACATAAGGGTATCAGACTTGGGCTTTACGCAAGAAAGATGAGACTAAATTAGCGATACAACAGAGAAAAATGGAACGCAGTATGTTAGGAATTAAAATATCAGGTAAGGTAAGAAACGAGGATATTAGAAAGATAACGAAAATAACCGACTTTATAGAACGAATAAGAAACCTGAAATGGAACTGGGCTGGGCATACTTGCAGATTAAAGGACAACAGATGCACGAGTAAAGTCATACAATGGTTTCCAAGAAATGGACTGAGAAAGAGTGGTCGACCAAAGAAACGATGGGAAGATATATTTAGAAAGCGTTGCGGAGCCATGTGGTCAAGACTAGCCAAAGATACATGGATATGACTGGGGGAGGCCTACGCCGAAGAGGCGACTTCCATAATAAATAAATTAAATATGAAATAATAATTATATAATCGTTAATGTAACGTAATTATTATTTTTAATTACAATAATAATAATAAATTTAAAAATTGGATCTGATTATAGTGTTAGTTTTCTTTTTTATCTAGTGAATTTTTCACCAAGACTAAAAGAGATTGCAAGATTTTAAAGAGACAGCGATACTGAGAACCTTCAAGAAGCGTGAGAAAATTATCTATAACCCAGAAAGCAAGAAAGAGTTGATGCGGTGGCAAACAGGGGCACAAATTTCCCCAAAAAATTCAAGGTCATTATGAGCTGAAAGGTGATCTTGATGTTTGACTTAAAAGATAATTCGGTACATATTAACAAAAGAAGGTTAAGTATGCTAATGTTGAGATAAATAGCATAGTTCTCCGAGCTATTTATCTCAAAGAAAAAATAAGAGAAAAATTGCCATAGGACATTTTATAATTTTATCACAATATCCCACTCACAGTGCTCGAGTTGCCAAGGCAAGATATGTGGTGTAGGGGTGGATTTATAAAAAAAAACACCCTCCCTTGTATATAGACTTGGCACCAAGGAACTATTATTGGTTCCCTAATCTAAAAAGGGCCATCGGAGAAAGTGATTCCTGATGATGAAACTCTGAAGGTGGCAGTAAATGAATATTTTGACAGCAAAGAGTAGAAATATGTTTATGAGGGCATCAATATATAATACTTATGTACTGAGCGATCGTCTAAATCTGTATTCAAAGACATGGTGATAGTGTAAAATATATTATATCACAGTTATATCTTTATTTTTATAACAATCGTTCCGAAACATTAGGCCGCTTGTAGACGTCCGTTGTTTTCACCGGACAACAGAGCGTCAGTAAACGGATATTCTTGTAGACATGTAATGTTTTTACCGGATGGATGTTAGCTTCGAGTGCCGTCTCTATGCTTCAATTTTGAACTGGTCGTCATAGAGTTTGCACGTGTGTGATAATGTCGAACAATAAGAAAAAAAACTCGTATGGGCCTACTGTTTGTACAAGAAGAAGCCAAAAGAAACAAAAAACGTAAAAGGTCATTATGGATGCATTCCCGGGTCTTGTCCCACAGGACAGGCCTATTCCAAAATAATATTATCAACACCCATTTTTAATTAAAAGCGCAAGTAAACGGCGGCTAATTTACAGAAAACGGGCGATACGTCCGGTACCGTCTACATACACCAATACACCTGCATGGAAGACCAGTCTTTCTTACGCCGGACCGGTGACCGTCGTACCGAAGTAAGACGCCGGTGCATCCGTTGTCGGACAGTAATCCGGTGCGTCTACACACATCTATCGTAGGTCCAGCAAAAATAACAGTCCGTTATCCGGTGAAAACAACGAACGTCTACAAGCGGCCTTAAACTTCCCTCGTAATGTGTCACTTAATTGTTCGCAGCATTCCAGATGTGGACGCAGAGATAGTCAGACTTATAAATTTAAGTTCTATGAATGCCTTGCGTGTGGATATCAAAATACAAGAGGAATGTAGTATAACGAATGAACCCAAAAACTTGTTAAATTATGATAATTCATTGAAAAAAACAAAAAAAGAGGGAACAGGCGCTGTTAATGACGCGAATCTAAGTTATAACTTGATGATACCAAACGTAATTATCTCGGATGTTGGTGGTAAGAGAGAATCGATATTACAGGGAGAAACTTATGAATCTGACCAATTGACTATTATAGATACAGACAAACCGTACACTGATGATGTTCACTTTCAAGAATTAATTAATTGTTCCATGCCGGGTAGTGGAGAATGTTCTCCAGATGGAAGACTATCTAGTGTGGATTTGGAAATTGATGATGATAATGATAAAGATACCAATTCAGATATGTCAATGATAAGTAATGATTTAAGTCTAATCTTTGAAATCATGGATACAAAACCTGGCGATGTGGAAGAATATATTGAAGGAATAGGACATATTGACTCTCCTGATGCATCAAATTCTACTAACATCAACTCTGAAAGTATACATGGTGAATCAATAGTAGATACTCTCTTGGCCATGATGGAAACACCTGGCGACAATGAAACATACACTGATGATACAACCTTATTTACTTCTGACACAATCTCAGCAGTGGACAGTCAAAATCCTAGCTTGGAGAAAAATAATGAATCAAAAACAACATTATTTACTAAAGTCAAAACAACTAACAAGACAGAAATTGATAACTTTGGATTTGAAAATAAAGTTTTTTGCATCAAAAATGACACTGTAGCAAAAAAATACTGTTGCTTAGCTAAATTCGAAGGTAATGATATATCTCGAAAATCTTTTAAAATAAATGAAAAAAAAAGTGCACAAAAAGTGGCTCATACTGATAATGGCATTAAAAAGCTTTTTATGTCGGAAACTAATGAAGAGCAACAAAATGTATACAAAAAACTTAAACCAGAACTTAAGGATGATACCAATCCTATGGTTAGCATTGTGGTTGATCCACCATCACCATCACATAGTGAAGAGAAAAAAAGTGTCGAAAAATATCCTAGTGGTCTGACATCCGTTTCAAAAAATATTTTCGCACAAGGACCTGAAACCATGAATTACCTAGAACCTATTCTAGATCCAAACCGGGGAAGGAGACAGTCTGACAACCCAAAACTGCTGGGGTCAGGCCTGGAATATGGGAAATTTCTCAGCTGTTCTCCAGCAGCTAGCCGGAGAATATCCTGCGGAAGTTTATTGAAGCCTGGGGAGCCAAACAAGTAAGTTCTATAATTATTCATATTAATTTTTCTAGACTCTTTTCAATACTTTACTTTGCTTTAACTCTAGCCAAGGCCAACTCCACACGAAATGAAAAAAGCTATAAATTTTCTGCAAGCACTGGTTACTGTTATACTTCAGCGTTTAAATTCCCAAACATTAAAAAATCCTTTGCCATACCACGATTTTGCCGAATGCCTTCACGCTGAAAGCCTTATACATATTTGTGACAAAAAGCTTTATTAGCCGATATTATAACAAATTGAGTTCTAGGTAAAGATTTACCCCCTTACTTATAAACGTGGAATAAGCTTGGAATAGTTTATGCCATGTTTTACCACTTTCTGTCAGATGCAAATGTCACATTGCGAATTTCACTATAACAACAAATAAATACTAAAAACAGAATAAAATAAATATTCATGCGTTTTTTGCGCGATATTAATAACGGCAACTGGTATAGTGTCTAATGTTGTATAGATACGGAACCGTTCGTGCAGCAGTCCGACTCGCACCTGGCCGTTTTTTTTTAATTGGGCTTAGGCTACACCTAAGTCAAATTTTTTGGGCTGGACCTTTCCCAAAAAACATTTTAGCGACATATAGAGCTTAAAGTGAAACAAAAGCGCGATAATAGCAGCTATTGAATGTAATACTAATAGCGTTACGAAAGGTTTCTTTGACAGTGTCACTTAACAGCATATAATCGTACTAATATTATAAATGCGAAAGTTTGTGTGTGTGTTTGTTAACTTCTTCTTCACGCTGCAACGGTGTGAGGAGCATGCGTCAAAAACGGTACTGATACGACGCGTCACTGCGATTCCGTACCGTCGCCGTATTCTAAGCAGCGGTGTCGTCGCAGCTTTAACCCGATTTGTATTACAAGGCCAAAATATGTAGGTACAGTGGCAAGTGACTCAATCATCGTGTGTTGTGACTGTAAATGCCAATGAGAAATTAATGATGATGATGATGATGTAAGAGAGAGAGAATTACTTAAGTATTTTTCTCTCTCTTTCTCTTGCCTATTAACACACAATACTACTATATATGCAATTCCACGCTCTCGCTTATTCATCTATAACCTACTTTTAGCAGACGCTTTTACCGTACGGCCGGCCGTCGAGACAGCTGTTAGCCTACGTTCGACAGTCACTTCCTTTATTCAGCAGTCAATACGGCTTAGGGAATGCAATTAGCGGCCAAATTTTAAAACTGGTAAATTACTTTGAAAATGTTGTAAATATTTATTTACTACACTAATAGTTTAATACACACTAATAGTTTAATACACACTAATAGTATGAACACAGTTAAAATATAAATAATCACTGTATCGTTTGGTTGCTTATTCATTGAACTAAGTCGACGATAGGCTTAGCGCATCCTTGGGGTTTGTAAAAACAAGTCTATCAAATACCATAATATAGGAAACCTCTTTCGCGCTAAGCGGTTCTGGTCCCAGCTTCTACATGAGACATTTTTTTTTTCAAGACTATCTGTGTTTTGTACACTATTACAGAATTCGCGGTTTAATGAAATCATACCGTTAATACCTCTTGCCTTACGATCTTTGCAATTTTTTAGTAAAGCTACCACATATTTATTGCCCCGACTGAGTATCATTGTATAGTTGCTCGCATATCTGTAGTCAGATCATTTTTTTAACATATTACCGTTGGTGTGGCCTAGTTGTCACCGGTAGATGAAAATCTAAATTCGCCATCTAATAGTATAACCATCCCTCCTAACATACTTTGGTTGCTCTTAATGTCCATCATAATTCCGTCGAATCAGCGTAATCAGTCGAATAAATAAAAAGTTCAAGATGGCGGCTACTTTTTCTCATGCTGTCAACGGATTCGTTGTCGGAGACCACACAGCTCCTCAGATATCGATTTTGGAAGCAATCAGTCGAATAATTAAAAAGTTCAACATGGCAGGTACTTTTTCTCATGCAGTCGACGGATTCCTTGTCGGAGACCGAACAGCTCCCCAGATATCGATTTTGGAAGCCATCGGTCGAATAACTAAATAGTTCACGATGGCGGCTACTGTTTCTGATTCCGTCAACGGATTCGCTGTCGGAGACCACACAGATAATTACTTAATTAGATTTCGATTTCGGAAGCAATAGGTAGAATAACTAAAAAGTTTAACTTGGCGGCGGCTTCTTTTTTTCTCACCTTTGGAGGAGATATGCATATTTGACATATTTCATAACCTAATAAACAAATGTCATCCTATAAAAAGCATTTTATTTAAGAATACCTATACCCCGTGTGGTTGCCGGGTTAGAATAGTGCCACTCCATATCTTCCCGTGGATGTCGTAAGAGACGGCTAAGGGAATAAAGGCGTATAGTATTGTTAGGCGATGGGCTTGCAACCTGTCACTGATACACTGGTAAACATCTTAGCCTAAGTGTGCAAAATGTGGTTACAGAATTGTCAACAAGTTTTTAGAGTTGTTGGTAATTCTGTAGCTCTGCCTACCCCACTCTGGGAATAAAGGCGTGAGTTTATGTATGTATGTATGTACCTATTGTGCCGGTAGGCACGTTTAGCACACTTTACACAGTCATATCATCGTAAATATTTCAGTAGGAATTTACTGTACTGGAGAATACTTCTTAAACTTTAGTTTATTTTACTGAGTACTGTGCCGGTAGGCACGTTTAGTAATTGTTATCGATTCACGTATTGATGAATTGCATTTAGAATTAGACATTATCTGTACGTGTAGCTAGCGCGCATTAGTTACTACTGAAGTAAGTTAACGTTGTATATATACGCATGTGTAATTGTAATTAAATTAGATTGTAACTGGCTGACAAAGTGGTTACTCTCTCACCCCCTACCATTATGAATATCTCCGGTACAGTGGTGACCCCGACAAAGAACACCATGCCGACTGAACAATGATCGTTGCTACCCCGCTCGACGTCCCACCAATATGGGGTAACCTCCGGTACCATTAAGAGGGTGTATTTTTAGAGCGAATTTTTAGACGGCCCAAGCTGATTAAAAGAGAACGAATAAAATAAATATTAGTCGTCATTTCGCTGGCGTCATTTCCATGGTGATTTTACCCACCGAAATGACGCAATGACACCGAAATGATGAACACAATTTTATTTCGCTTATTCCCGAAATACCAGAATTTTAAAATACCAAATTCTCAATATGCTTGAATCTCAAAAAATAACATTTAAATTTCGGTATCGTTGATTATGCTTACCTAATATTTCGAAGCGTGGGAGTGAGCGTTTTATTTCGTACAAAATTTACTGAAAATATTGGTTAAGTGCAACTTTAACACTTTCAAATTGTGTTTCTTAATTGTGTTATTACTAAGACAAAAACATTTTGCGATAAAATTACTCAATATCAATACTAAGTAAACGTAACTTTTTCAAAAGGGTCCAATAATCAATACCTGAACAACCTGTATACCTTTTATCTAGCAAAAACTGTTTAAAATTATATGTTATTTGTTAGCATAAAATTAGATAGTTAATGTTTGCGTTACATTGAAATATCTCTTAGGGCTATTGAAAAACATAAGATCAAAATGAAATAATCTATAAAATATACAAAAAACGAACTCATAAAGCTTAATCATAACTTTTTTTTTATTTTCAAGGTAAAACACCAACACCAACAATGGCCAAAACAAAACAAGATAAAAAAGAGCAGTTAGAAAAAAAGAAACTTGCTGAGAGAATAAGGAAAAGTAAAATAAAAAGTAATCTTGTTCAGTATGAGTTATTAAAAAAGAAGGATAGAGAAAGATATTATAAAACAAATCAAGTAAAAAGATAGTCTCAATATTACAACTTACCACCAATCAAAAGAAAAATATAATATGATAAAGATTATAATATTTTCATGCTATTAGTTATAGAAACAAAAAAGACCATAGGCAGTTATATTTTATGTTAATTAGTAATGAAAACGAAATGTCTGATTTTGCATGTGATACATATATGTTGCTGTAAGCAAATTTAATTTAAGCTACATCTAAATTAATATTGTTAGATAGATGGACCATTACAAATAAGAAGACTATTTTTTTTTGTCGTTATATATTTGGATAAAAATACTTTAAGTACTATAAACCCTTACAAAATATAAAAAATGTAACGTTAAAATTATGATTGTTCTTTGTCTATGTAAGAAAATGTATCCTCGTAATACTGGGATTCATATCAGTGTTATATTATGATTTTGTGATACTCTTATATGCAGTCTTATTACGTAGTATTTAAGAAAAAGTATGTTCCTAAATAAAAATATAAGTAAGTATTTTTATTTAAAATCGAATTTACAGAACCTCACGATCTTCATATCACGGTATTATAAAATCATGACAACAACAATAAGTAGTTGTATTTTTAACTAAATATGAAGACAACAAAAGTATAGTCTCTTTTAATTCGATTATTTCAAATAAGATGTTTTATTTTCTTTCTAAAGCGATCAAGGGACCAATATTTGTTTTTTTAATTATAATTATAATTTTGCTAAAAAGATATTCCTTACATCGTCATCAGCCACAAGACAATGTGGATTAAAAACGAATTAGTTGATTTAAATTAAAGTATTTTTTTGATATTGTTTTAATAAATAATGTCAAATTATGCCAGTAGATATCGAATTGATGCTTTTTACACTAGTTATTAAAGATTCGTCATTTCGGTGCTGGCCACGTCATTTCGGTGGTACATTTTTTTCCAAAATATTAGTAACTGCTAAATTATTAGTCTATGAAGTGCCCTAAAAACCATAGCAACCCTTATGTTAATCTTCATCCAAACCAGTGACTTTACATGCTAAAATCTTGAAAAAAAAAACCCACCGAAATGACGTGAAAATATTGTTTCAAAAATTCACCCATGAATATCTCCGGTAAACCTATTCTTACCTTTCAACGTCAGCAGGGAGTTAAAAAAGGGAAAGCTCCGGGTTTGAAAAAGCTGTATACGACGCAATACACTCGTGGCATCTTAATAAAGAAAGAATATAAAATGCAGAGGAAACTATTCGTCTCGAAGCGACACTCGCGACTGACAGCACTGCCATTTCCGCTTAGCGGTCTCGTAGAGGCGTGCGTCTGTGTGAGTGCGTCGTTTCGAAGGTTTATTCGTAGTTTATTTACTGCTTTAGCTATATATATAATATATATACTGTGGTTACGAGCCAAAATAGTAAAAAATGCCCTTTTGTCCCTGTGCCACAACAGTTTCAACAGTTACAAAAGTTAATTGAAATTTGGAATAGTTTGCTTGCCCGCATATTTTAAGTAAAAAATAATAAATTTGATTTAGTAATAAAATGTTACCTTACACAGTCAAATAAGACTGAACGCCAATGTCTTGTCAAATAACACATAAGGCTAAGGTTAACAAGCTGGGCGAGAACGGCGAGAAAAGAGAAAAGTGGCGTTAAGTTAAATGATGGTGATGACGATACATACCGCAGCAAACTAATTTTAGATAGGGATATATTATTCCGGCAATGTCGAATAGACACCGTACAAAACATTATCTTCACTTTAAAACATAAAGTACAACAAAATAAAGCTTATTGGGAAATATTTACAAGAATAAAACTATTGTTAGGCGATGGGCTTGCAACCTGTCACTAATACACTGGTAAACATCTTAGCATAAGTGTGCAAAATGTGGTTACAGAATTAACAACAAGTTTTTAGAGTTGTTGGTAATTCTGTAGCTCTGCCTACCCCACTCTGGGAATAAAGGCGTGAGTTTATGTATGTATGTATGTACCTATTGTGCCGGTAGGCACGTTTAGCACACTTTACACAGTCATATCATCGTAATGTATGTAATAAAACTCAATACCTGCCTACTTAAAAAATTTCAAACACGACGTTAAAGTGACTAGGTTCATAAATGATAACTTGTTTATGCCGGTGACTGTACTAAACATTAATATTTTACCTACTGTATATTTGGGTCGATATTTTCAACATTTTCCATTTCACAATCTGAGTAACAGCCTGACATAATATATCATAGTCAGATTCGTCAGTGCTTTCATTTACATTAATTACAATCCTATCAATGTGATCATACATCGAGTGTTCCTGTGACCGATATTCATTTTCACATTTGTTGGCATGATCACAAACTTTCTTCCATTCATCCGGGCCAATCATATTTTTTTTCTCATTTTTTTGTTTTTACTTTACCCATATTCATGTCTATGTTCCTATTTGATACGTAACCTTTTATCTGTGACCATATATTTTCAATAGGGTTGAAGTCGGGATGGTATGGCGGTAACCTTAACACTTCGTGCCCATGTTGATGTAAAATTTTGTCAATGGAATATTCTACAAAGTTTTCTTTATGTCGACAAATAATTTTGTATAGTTGTATTTTAGAATATGATGAATCATGGGGAACATTGCATTTTTGTAACCAGGTTATCATAAGCGGCTTTGCGGTATTAGAGTTGGGCGGTGGTTCTACATATTTATTGTGACTAGCAGCATTGTCTACTACTAATACAGAATTTGGAGACAAGTTAGGAATAAGTTGATTCTGTAACCATTTTTCATAATTGACATTATTCATGGCATCGTGATAATCACCGGTCTTATCCGGACTTGTACAGTCGACGCTATAAATATGTTTACACTTTAGTACCTTGTCTATTTAGCGTCATGTTTAAACTGCCATTTGAAATTGTCATAGCGGGTAAAGTGACGAGGTACTAAAGTGTAAACATACGAGGTACTAAAGTGTAAACATATTTATGGCGTCGACTGTACATAAGTAGAGCACCCGGTACAAATCCCTTGGCACTACCTGCATGTATTATAATAAGGCGTTGACCTTTTGACATTAACTGTTTCACTCCTTTATCCGTAGAATCGATCCAGCACTTCCCTGTTAAATGGGATGTATGAACATAAGTCTCGATACACAATATCCCTGCCTTCAGATCTGTACTTCCTTATTAAGTCCAGGTACTTTACTCTTTTAAGTCTAACGTCACCTTTTTCCATCAGCATTTTTCTATTGTTAGTAATTTTCTTGAATAGAAAACCCATTTGGCGTAGTATCTTTCTTAGTGTAAAATCACAGCCTTTGAAATTCATTGTTTCTATTAATTTTGACTTTAGTGCTCTTATTGTAGGGACTTGTTTATAAATCAGATGAAAGTTATAAACCATTCGTCGTATCACTGCGTTATTAAAATCATCAAGATCTAGATAGAATATCTTGCGTGTCTACCCAACTTAATATTGTTTGTGATGGTATTTTTATTTTTTCTATATTCTTCTTCATGGTTCAAAAATTTTCTTATTGTAGGTTTAGATATGCCTGTTGCGTCCGAAATTCGCTGTTGAACTTTGCCAAAATACTCTGAGTTATTGCTATTTTTGAATTTGCTATTTTCTGATAAATTAGAGAGAGTTATTGCTATTTTTAAATTTGCTATTTTTTAATAAATACGGGTATATATTAAATATGATTATTTGGACTGGTTTTTTTAACGGTTTTCAAGGTTTCGGCATGGTAATAGAACGTTTTTATAAGTAAACTGTAAATATAATCAAAACTATAGCAAATATTTTAATTGCGTGTTAGCCACTCTATAACATATTGGTCTGCTGATGCGACTATAAGATGGGTTCTGAAGCTAATTGAGAGCTCACGATAAATACGAACTTTTCCGATAAAGTACGAAGGCATTTTGCACTACATCTGTATTTGTACCTACTTTGTTTTAATTTTAGTTTAAATATCAACACATAACCGTATAAACATACGAGAGTTATGTTAAAAAGTCATTAGACATAAAAGTATAAAACCAAGTTTAAAGTCAATATATTACATTCAGGGGTATTAAAAACTCTTTTTAAATAAATGTTAAATTATAAATAAGTACGTTGTTTATCTACTTATTACGCACTAGCGACCCGCCCTCGCTTCGCTTCGGTGTATGTGAGTTTTCTGTAACACCCGTACATAAAACAAAGTTTATTATATATAAAAACCTTCTTCTTGAATCACTCTATCTATTAAAAAAAACCGCATCAAAATCCGTTGCGTAGTTTTAAAGATCTAAGCATACATAGGGACAGACAGCGGGAAGCGACTTTGTTTTATAATATGTAGTGATTAAAATAATAGTACAACACAAAAAAAAGATGGTGAATCCTTTACAATTGCGGCGACGGACACGCGCAGGATGCGCCAGAGGGGTGCGGCGTTTCGGAGTAAGATTGCGTTTGGTCACGTTTTGGAAGCGCTCTTAGTGGGTAACTGTTTTTCGTTACGAGTTTGGTTTTAGTTTTGGTTTTCTGTTATTGTTATTTCTTTCGTTTTCATTGTTTATGTTATATGTTGTTGTGGTGAAGTGGTAGAAGAATGGAATAGGAGGCAGGAACGTCCCATATTGCTACTACAAGAATATTGCTAGAACAAAACATCAGTTACCAAAAATGCAACTAAAATACCAACGATTTTTTTTTTTAAACTGCCCTAGTTTAACTTAACAACCAACTAAATTTGAACTATAATAAATATATATTCAATCTTAAAATTAAAATTAAAAACCGCAATTCATATAAAGAAAAAAAAGAAAATGTTTGTAAGCGTCAAGGTTAAAACCTCTGCAGCGCAAAGTGGTTTGACTAGATGAACGCATTACCGGTATCATAATACATTAGCTAAAGTAAAAATACATACGTTACGTGCCCCCAACACGTGACATGGAGTTATTTTTTTTCGTTTGCCCCTTAGTGTGGGTTGCCGTTGGATAGGTCTTTCAAAAATATTGCGGGCTTAAGACCACTTTTCAATTAAGGGATCCGTTTATGAAATATTAAGCTTTAAGGCGCAAATTTTTGTTAGAGTGAAGTGTCATCGCCCCCGCCCTCCCTCCGTCCGTCCATCTACAGCCAAAACTACAAATACTAAAATTCTGGAAAATGTCTTCAATGAAAGTGCTTATAACGAATTTAAAAGTAAAACTATGACGACTAGGTAAACTTAATCAATCCCTGAGATATCTACAGGCGACTAAAGTGTTTATAGGTACCTACTAAAAATCTTCAAAGGAAGCACCAAATAACTGTTTAGTTTTGAGCTAGATGGTTGTGTCGGTCGCGAGTCGCGCGGCTGCGGAGCTCTGCGCTGAGCATGCTCCGAAATGCTCTGGCGCGGTGCTTCACTTTTATGTTGTTAAAGTATTAAATAAAATTACAAGGTTTTAATATGTTTTTTTACGCGTACTAAACATATTATTATGTAAAATCATCCATGCTTCTACAAATACTCCTTACTAAAAAGCCTGTGTCTTTTTCTACCAAGTGACATTGATTAGCATTAATCGTAACCCTTTACTCTTCTTTCCTATGTATACATGCAAGGTTCGTTATTTTTGGAGTACTAATACTACTTAACTGAAGGAACGATCATTTGGTTTGTTGAAGTACATACTTCTGCGTGACGATGGCTTAGCAAATTAAAAACAGAAAAGAAAAAAAATATCTGATCATCTATTACAAAAATAACATAAAATACTACAAAAAGTTTGTATACTTGACTTTAGTTAAAAAAAAAAGGTCTATTCCCACTAGTTCCATTGACAGATCCATTGATGGAACTAGTGGGAATTTTGGTTCCCACTAGTTCCATTATTTAAAGGTCTTCAGATAATGGAACTAGTGGGAATGATTTTTTCCCAGTAGTTCCATTTTATTAAAAAATAATTTATTCTCAAGAAAACCGTTAATGAAAAAATTGCATTCAATACAATAATAATTTATAATATATTCGTATTAATAATATAACATATTCGTCATTTTATTTTACTTTTTTCTTAAAATTAAGCCTTAAGTATCAAGTAAGTAAGTATAGATATAGGTAAAAAACTTAAGTAAAGCTCCTCTTGCATGTAGTATAGTAACTCATCTGTATACATATAGACCGTTCGACATTCTTTATTTGAAATTTGACGTAAATTCCATATAACAACACACAACACACACACAACTACATGCAAGAAGAGCTTTACTTAAGTTTTTTACCTATACCTATACTTACTTACTTGATTCTTAAGGCTTAATTTTAAGAAAAAAGTAAAATAAATGACGAATATGTTCTTTTATAAATACGAATATTTTATAAATTATTATTGTATTGAATGCAATTTTTTCATTAACGGTTTTCTTGAGAATAAATTATTTTTAATAAAATGGAACTACTGGGAAAAAATCATTCCCACTAGTTCCATTATCTGAAGTCCTTTAAATAATGGAACTAGTGGGAACAAAAATTCCCACTAGTTCCATCAATGGATCTGTCAATGGAACTAGTGGGAATAAACCAAAAAAAGGGAAAAGAAAGGTCCACACATTGCCTGCTTAAAATGGTGTTCGTATTTTTTAAATTGCATGTTCAACCATGGTACAACCTGATGACTTTTAGGTTAAAGTTTAAGTTATTTAAGTCTAGTTTCTTTGATAAACTACCTAGATTATAGTTTAGGGAATATAATTTCGCCCTCTGTTATCTACTTTCTTTCTTTCTTTTGATGTTGTTTACTTTATGTGACTCATGTATCAAAAACTTTCAACCCATTATGCAGTTTAAAGAACAAGAGCAGTTTTACGATAACCTATGGTTTGATATAAGGCTATATT
This sequence comes from Acleris laterana, assembly GCA_963966035.1. NCBI lineage: Eukaryota > Metazoa > Arthropoda > Insecta > Lepidoptera > Tortricidae > Acleris > Acleris laterana. The sequence continues at coordinate 45,544,526 of OZ014438.1, forward strand.
TTGATTTCTGATTTTATTTATGTCGATGATGACGGCGACATTTTTATTTTTTAAGGAAGTTTTGGGACTGTGTTTAATATTATCAACAATTGTAATATATTTTCTCGCATTTTAGAAGAAAAGTGCTCTTCAAGCTTCGGCCGGGAAGGGCGGTTGCCGGACTCGTGTCGTATATAGCGCGGCCAAGACACAGTCAAGGCCGCGCTAAGTCATACATGTCCCGCAACAGCCTTTGTCCGGCTCTGCAGTAATGTACTATATTTTTGAATAGACATTCTGTTACCTGTGTTATTTATCTAAATTGTTTTGCACCAGCAACAACGATACCTAATGATATCCACCATTGATCATTATATGTACCGTATTCAAGTGCAGAAATGACTATAAAAGCTTAACCTTTCTTTCAGACTGACCGCTTCATTATCATCAATTTGGGGTGAGGGAGGTGTAGCCGGAGGTGCAGGCGTTTCTTCAAAATCTGATGCAAACGACCGCGCTAAAAAACTGCCGATTATAAATCCACTGGTTTTTTTACCGACCTGGCCCCATGAGAAGCAAGGTCTTATAAGCCAGTGTCTATTGGCTAACGCCGATGCTCTATGTGCTGCAGTGAGTCCTTTGATGGACCCGGATGAAACACTTACTGAAGGGTTTTATGAAAGATCTGTTATGAATAACTACTTTGGTATTGGAATCGATGCTAAGATATCACTAGATTTTCATCATATAAGGGAGGAGTATCCCGAGAAGTGCAAATCACGTACAAGAAATTTAATTAGGTACGGCGTACTTGGATCTAAGGAGTTGGTCAACAACACGTGCAGGTACGTTATATTTCTATGTTCTAACTGCACTATTAACATACTTTTTTTTTTAAATGTTATAATTATCGTTTTTAACGTTGATAATACGATAACATACCAAAGGCGATATTATATTTACCTCGTTGAATAGTGACCTGTTGACCTGTTATCGTATTGTCAACGGTTTGATAAAAACAATACCATAGTTCAATGACGTTTTTTTATGTTTTTACCGCCTATAATAATGGTCTTGTTCATTTACTTGTAAACTACTGTAACTGGCGAAATCGTTCGTGAAACTCCTATCGTCAACGGACAGACAAGGACGCGAAAGTCAGCGGAGGCGGTATGAAGTGTGCGCGCGGTGGGGGCCGTCTGACAGCGGACCGTCAGTCGGCCGTCGTCGGTGTTGGCGGTAACTTGTGCAAGCGCAGCCGCTACTAACAAAACGAATACGAGATTGCTACGTAAAGATGAGTCTGCCGATGTACAAATTTATTTTAAGAGCCCACGGCACTAAACCTATATTTATTAACAAGGGAAAAAATGGAAATGCTGCAATGCGAAAAACGTGGCACAGCTTTATTTAATTTTTTTATTCATAAGTCATATAAATACAGGAGTGGTTTTTCTTACACAGAAATTGATGATCTTTCAGATGAGATTTGGATGTGATATGACTTATAAGTTGTGTTTTCATTTGTAGTACAAAAACCTACCGACCAATTTCAAGAAAATACTTTAGCTTATTAGAAAACACAATAATAGTAATGAGGGCGCCAATGTTCATCCGGCGTACACTCGGCGCAGTCTTAAGTACGAAGCGTCGCTTATCATGCTGTTGCCTCTGATTAGGTCAATCAGGGAGGACTATACGACAACGCACTGCTGCAAGCCCCCTTTGCAGCAGTGCATTGTCGTATTGTCCTACCGCTGTTCCGAAGAATACTTAATACAGGTCCTGGAGGGAAACTACTTTAAATCCTTAAGCTAGCTCATTTTACTTAAAGGAGACATTCCTTTATTTTTGAAAAGAAACAAATCTGCATTAAAAGATTTTTTTAAACTCGCTTGCTTCGCCCGGGACTCGAACCAACTAAAATTTAAAAGAATAAACACTCTTTATTTTATTATACTAATCGGTAGTATTCATATTCAGGATAAAGTTTCTCTAACAAACATTTGGTCTTAAAAATAAAAATAATCGTTAAATCTAACATCAACTTTATTTTACTATCAATTTTGTAACACTTAAATTATTTAACTGATAAATTGTTCGAAATGAGCCCCGTCGTTCCGGCTACACAACATTAGTCGCCGTTGAAATTCATTTCTTGTAGCCTTCAGCAAAGTGTTGTGGTGTATGCCCCTAATAACATTTTCTACCGCAATCCTTAGCTCTTGAACGGTTTCATAGCAAGTTTCATAGTAAAATAAAGTTGATGTTAGATTTAACGATTATTTTTATTTTAAGACCAAATGTTTGTTAGAGAAACTTTATCCTGAATATTAATACTACCGATTAGTATAATAAAATAAAGAGTGTTTATTTTTTTAAATTTTAGTTGGTTCGAGTCCCGGGCGAAGCAAGCGAGTTTAAAAAAATCTTTTAATGCAGATTTGTTTCTTTTCAAAAATAAAGGAATGTCTCCTTTAAGTAAAATGAGCTAGCTTAAGGATTTAAAGTAGTTTCCCTCCAGGGCCTGAGTTTAATTTCCACACTGTATATAGGGTAAAGTCACCAGTGATCAGCCAAAGACCAGTAAGACCTTATATAAGTGCGAAGAGTGGAACATAATAAATATCTTTTATACCCTTCCCACTCATAGAAAGTATATACAGAGGCCGACTATAGGTCTCTGGCTGAGCACTAGTGACTTTACCCTATATCATCCGGTTAAAAAAAAAAAAATAAAAAAAAAGTAGTAGGTTTGTTTATTTATACAACTAGTTTTAGTGTCGTGGGCTTCCCTACTAATAGAGAATGTCAGCCAGCTTTGATCTTTGGCTTTCCGTATCCTTCATTGAAAACAGAAAATAGCCATGAAGCCGTTTTTTCGACACGTCAAATAGTGTCTGAGATATTTAAATTTAAACTTCGTATGCGGGCTTTACTTATGCTTCGAATCCTGGCGGCTAGCATTCAGGGATGATGACGTCATCATATCATAGCAGTATATCAGTTCCGTCCGCGCAACTATTAAGAGCGGACGCGTTTATTGTTGGCACCTTGCTACACGTTGAAATATTTTCGAATCTAATTTGCGATTGGTCAGTTTAGTAATTTCGGATTCCTTGTCTTTCTTGTGACATTCTTACGGCCGGCTCCACCCAGTGGGCGGTCTTGGAAAGGGATAGTTGGTGTTTTGCGAGCTGTTGGATTTGAACCGGCGTCATAAATAGTCGGCGAAGCCAGTGCTTTCGCCGCTGGACCAGACATCGACTCTCCTACAGTGGCAGAATAGACTAGACGACTAATTATTGTCGGACCGCATAGTGACGTTGGAGTCGTTCGTGAGTGCAACATCGGCTACGTCACAGTGCTACGAAGTGCTACGAACGTGCTACGCAACGCCCTACAACTTCCGACCTCTGCTGTGCTACGCAGTGTAAGTACGGTATGGAAAGGGCTGATAGTGCTGATATGATTTGTTATGCATGTAACGGAGAGCTGTCTGTGGGTGAACAATACCTGCAATGCATGGCGGTAACTTGCAGTAAACTGTACCACTATCTGTGCACGAACAAAACCCTTACATCGGTTGAGAAGGACTCTTGGGTGTGCCCTGAGTGCTGCATCGCGAGTAAAAAAGTAGGACGTAATTGTGACACCCCTGTTTGTACGCCAGTCACTATTAAGAATGTTGTAAGCAGGAATAAGAGTGAACCCTCTCACCCTACGCCGCAGTCGACGGATGACTCTTTGCTGGCGATGACGCTGGAATCTGTATGTACGCCGACTGTTAGGAGTGTTGCAGGCAGGAATAAGAGTGAATCATCTCACCCTACGCCGCAGTCGCCGGATGTTTCTTTTCTGGCGTTGACGCGGGAATAGCAGCTTGCACGGGGCCAAATGACTTTGCTGTCTAAACAGCTGGCGGACGCTGTCTCTACTATTGCGTTATTCCAGGAGGCATTCGCTGACAGTACTATTAAGTTCGAGGTTGTCAACGAGAGGGTGATGAAACTAGAGTCTGTGGCTGCTGCCCCTTGTAAGTGCGGCACAGCTTGGCCACCACTACCAGGTAAGGATAACCCGAAGCCCATAAATAAGAGCTAGTACCGCGACATTAAGTTTTCCGCAGCCATCAGTACAGGCGAACCTGCAGTAGTTGCGAATGCTGTGTCACCGGCGGAGGAGCTGCCGACTGCCATGCTGGCTGTGGCACCGATAAGTGAGATGCCGCGTGGTGATAGTGAAGCACCAATTGTCGATGAGACCATTGATGGAGAGGAGCTGGGAGCGGGGGATTTCCAGGAAGTTTGTTACCGAAAGAGACGTTTTACCTCCGTGAGAGGTACCGCCAGACCAGATGTAACGTCACTTAAGGCAGTGGAACACCGCAAATACATCCACCTGTGGAACATGATCTCGGGAGCAGATGACATACGAGCGTATCTACAAACACTGTATCCAGATAGCACATGCACTGTTGAAGAGCTTAAGCCCAAAGGGGAATATAAATCCTATAAAATAGGAGTTTCAACGGAAATGTTTGCAAAGTGTATGTCCGCAGCGGTATCCATGGCCTGATAATGCTAGAGTCAAGGCGTGGTTATTTCGTAGACAGCAAAACCACGGGAATCCCGCAGGCCGTTCCTAAGGTCCAGTTGCATTCGAAACAGATGATGAGCTTAGACGTCATATACCAGAATGTCAGAAGCTGAATCCCAAGTTACATAGCTCTTAATATATACCCAGCTTTTTTACAGTTGTCGCAAAATTAATTTTCTCAAACATGATATATAATGTCGGCGTTATGTTAGTTATTTTAGGCTTCAAAGTGCCACGTTCCCGACGGAACAACTCGAGAGAACTGTAAAGGAATTTCATACAAAATTGAAGGCCTAGGGCGGGAAGTAATTTTTTTTTAATTTTAATATGGCCATGACAGCTGGTTTTATGAACAGGCTGAATAGCTGAAAATCGTTTTTTTTTTTGTATCTATCTGTGTGGTTCGGACCAAAAATATCCGCGTTAATGCCTATAACACACGAACTGATATTAAGAATACAATTCTGTATGATTCAATGTGTTGATGAACAAATTAAATATTGTCTACACGTAAGTCACCAGAGACCATAGATAATATTTAAAATCCTCAGCATTTATTTTTATTAATTATAGAAATTAAGATTCTTAATATCAGGTTGTGACTGTGTATAATGGCCCTAATAAGGTCTATTAGAACACAACACAAGCGAAATAACAATTCGCAAAAAAAAAACATTATGGAGGGATGGGAGGGAAAATTAAAAAAACTTTTGTTCTGTAGCTGGATTTTATATTTGTGGTTGATTATTGTAAATAAAATTTCAAAATGAGTTGCGATGATGACAGCGACGAAGAAATTAATTATACTCCGCCGGAATTAAGGGCGGAAGCAGAATTAGCTATTAATAACTTGTTGCCGTCAAAGTCGAAGGAGAAATACATGAATACATATCAAAATTTTATAAGCTGGAAGACTGACAAAAATGCCCATGGTTTCACAGAGAATGTATTTCTGGCTTATTTTACGGAACTAGGAAGAACCAAAAAATCCTCGACATTGTGGGCAATGTACTCAATGCTTAAAGCAACTATACAGCTTAAGCATGATATTCACATAAAAGATTATGTCAAGTTGGTTGCGTGGTTAAAACGCCAGTCTACTGGATATAAGGCAAAAAAATCAAAAATATTTACATCCGAAAATGTCCAAACATTTATAAATGAGGCACCCGATGAAACATATCTGGCCATAAAAGTAAGTAAATATGCCATTCGGAATTGACCATAACATACTCGTAATCATTCCTAATTGCTTTGCTTAAGTTGAAAAACTTTATTTGTATAACTAAATCTTTGTTTGTATATCTTATGTATAATATTATTTGCTACTTAGCCTAAATAAAATAGATAAAATTTAAATGTATTGTTACAGCAACATAATGATATTAAACACATAATAATACAAAATTACTCTTTTATTTGGTGTTTTCTATAAATTTGTTACATAATACCTACCATACCTGACATAATTATCAACTTATTTTCAGGTTGCTTTGATCTTGGGCATCAATGGTGCATGTATAGTGCAGTCATTGAAGCATTATTGCTCCGAATTTTGTTACTGTTAACCGAATTGCATACAATTTTGGAATTAGGTTCATCTTACCCTTAACTTCAAAAGTGAAAATGATTTGAACTCCGCAACCACCCTGGGGGTGGTTGCCACCCCTTCTCGGTGGTGTTCCTTTTTTTTTAAATAACCTCGTATATCGATAGAAAGCCTAATTTTAAGCAAAAAATCATCTATAAAGTTTTTCGAAAAATCCAATACTTTCCAAATTATTGGCAATTGAAAATTCGCAATTTTTTCACGTTTTTCATCGGTTTTTTGCAAATATCTCCAAAAATATACGTTTTATCGAAAATTTTATAAAGAACAATATTGTAGCTGGTAAAAAAGTGAACAATTTGGTTTTTTATAAAGTATTCTAAGTGCAATATTAAGCTAGATATTAAAGATCAAAGCCGTTTTTTATTTTGTCTGAAATTTAATCGATGTGGTCAATGTCAGTCTCCCCCGCGCGCCCGTTGCGTGCGGTCAGAGCTAGCGGTTCGTCCGTGTTATGTTAAAAATGTCAGACATATCGCAAGTATTGAAGTGTAATAACTGTAATATTGTGATAAATGAGGTGTTGTGTTTTGTGCAGAATAGACATGAAGTCATGGACATTAATGGCCTAGTGCAAATTTGTGTAGCAGCTTTTTCTAAAGAAGAAATTGTGTATGCAAAATCGCTACTGTTTCAAGCAGTTCCCACGAAACTGCGAAATATACAGCGAAAGCAAGAAGGGAAGTTGAAACGAGACATGGAAGATATAATTAATGTGTTTAAAAATACCATGGTTGAAATAATTCCAATGTTTGTCGCGCATAATCTTAATAAATTGCCCGCGATTACGTTCGATCATGTTGATTGCTCGAGAGTTTTGAAGGAGTTGATCGTGCTTAGGGCTGACATAGATAACATTAGAGAGAATTATGTGACGAAGGAACAGCTGGCCCGTGAAAAAAGTGTTCAACCTAATATGTGTTTGGTGGAAAACGAGTACAGGGACATAGTTCCTTCTGTTTTGAAACACTCAAATGATGGATTTGTTAACATGCGCCGCGGAGGTTACCGACACATGAATTTGGGTAACGATAGCGGGCCAATTAGTATGATTCATATTCCAGAGAAATCGTTAATATCATCACAATTTGAATCGCCGTTAGATATGAGCTTGCGTGAAGTATCTCGTCCCGAGACGCAACCGTCTCTTTCTCCCACGCAGGGTAATAGTATAGCCGCACCGCTTGTAAGTGACGAGCAAACCGAGTGTGAACAACTGTTTGATTCGGCAGCCGGGAAGCGGCCGCTTGACACGACGTTACCCGAGCCTGTGTTTGAGCTGCAACCATCCCTTTTTCTCGCGCGGCGAGATAGCCATACCATCCCACCACCTAGTAACAAACGAAACGAGCTTATGGACGTCCGAGAGAAATGTACTGAGGTCTCGATCACGTCGAGTGCGCCTGCACCTGATAATGCCTCGACCGCTAAGCGGGTGTGTGACTCAGTGTCAGTAATAAACAATGATGTGCCTATTAAATCTTTTTCTCAGGTGATGCGGGAGAAGGGTGAATGGAAGGAACCGTCGAAAGACAATAAATGGACAGAGGTACAAAGAAACAGATTTAAAAACAGGTTTATTGGGAATAAAGGTACAGCAACTGCGAATACAAATTGTAAATTTAGGGCCGCGGATATAAAAGTACCACTATATGTTTACAATGTTGATAAGCAGGTGACATCGCATGACATTGAGGAGTATATAGAGAGGAAAACGCGAGTGAAAGTGATAGCTGAGAAGGTACAGGCTAGGAAAGAAAGGAGCTATCTCGCTTATAAAATTTTAGTACCTCATTATAAGCTTTCTACATTTCTAGATGATAATCTTTGGCCAGAAGGTATTTCATTCCGCCGATTTATTGAATTTAGTTCGAGGAGCACGAAGACACAGATGGTAAATAAAAATCTTAATAATAACAATAATGTCGCAAAGCGATAATGAGCCTAGGAATAAGTGTAAACTTGTCAGTTTTAATTGCAAGTCAGTGAAGCGGTCAATAAACTGCGTGCGTGAATTATGTGAGGGTGCTCACATTATTGCGCTCCAAGAGACGTGGTTGCTACCAGACGATATACCTCTCTTAGGCGATATAAACTCGGATTTTGGTTTCACGGGTGTATCGGCGGTCGACACAGCGGCAGGGCCTCTAAGAGGACGCCCATACGGTGGGGTAGCCTTACTGTGGCGTAAAAGTGCATTTCAGTCAGTGTCGGTAGTGAAGTGTAAAAGTGTGCGTATTGCGGCTATTAAGGTTGTTTTGTTAGAACGTTCTTTTCTTGTATTTTCTGTATATATGCCAACGGATTGCATGGATAACTTGCCTGAATTTACGCAGTGTTTGGGGGAAATTAGCGCTATAATTGATAATAACAATGTAGAATCAGTTTTTATTTTGGGAGATTTTAACGCGCACCCAAATGAATTATTTTGGAATGAACTTATGAGTTTTTGTACATATCAAGACTGGTTGTGTGCAGATATGTGTAAATTAAAACCACAAATAGCTAACACATATACTTTTGTCAGTGACGTACATGGATGTACGAGGTGGTTAGACCACTGTGTGGTCACAAAAGCGTCTTGGGAGTCTGTAGAAGATGTAACAATAAGGTATGGTACATATTGGTCTGACCACTTCCCTTTGGAGGTTACTTGTAATTTGACGGTTCTTAGGCCTAAATCTAACTTTGTACAACAGGTTGTTAATAAAGTAATCTGGGGGGAAAGGGAGTCCTCACAAGTAGATGAATATCATATTTTGTGTAACGAGCAACTGAAAAATGTCGATTTTCCTGAGCAGCTTCGTCAGTGCGCCAATAATATCTGTAGCGACACTGAGCATAGAACTGTGATTGATCAGTTGTATGGCACTATTATACGTGTACTAAGTGAGGCGGCCGAGAAGTGCTCCAGAAGCAGGGCGGTCAGAGGTAAGCGTCATGTTATTGGCTGGAATAAACATGTGAAATGCCTGCACGGGGAGGCGCGACTGAGCTTCCTGAACTGGGTCATGCTTGGCAAACCGTCCCGAGGCCCCACTTATGAGCATATGTGTAATACGAAGAAAGCTTTTAAAGCTCGACTTAAGTGGTGCCAAGGGAACCAGGAACAGATCAAAATGGACATAATTGCGTCACATCATAAGAGCAAAAATTTTCGTAAGTTCTGGAAAGAGACCAACAAGCTCAGTCCACGGTCGAGTCTCCCTGTGAGTGTGAATGGTGCAAATGAGCCCAACGGGATCGCGAACTTGTTTATGGAGCATTTTAAAGTTGAGCCTGCAGTGCGCCCGTCAGTGGTGGGAGTGTTCAATGCCCGCAAACGTCGTAATGCATCAATGGTTAGCTTCACAGTGACCGATGTCGCAGCCGTTATAAAGAAGATGTCAAGAGGTAGGTCCCCGGGGCATGACGGGTTGAGCATTGAGCACTTGCAGCACGCGGGAACCCACTTGCCACGGGTACTGGCGCTTTTGTTCAATCTGTGTATAAGGCACTCCTATCTGCCTGCAGATCTGATGCGTACGGTAGTGGTTCCACTCGTGAAAAATAAGACGGGAGACGTGTCTGATATGTGCAACTATAGGCCAATATCGTTAGCCACAATTACAGCTAAAATATTGGACTGTCTGCTTGACCGCATTTTGAGTAAGCACCTTGAATTACATGATACACAGTTCGGGTTCAGACCTGGACTATCCACGGAGAGTGCGGTGCTGTGCCTCAAGCATACAGTCCAATATTACACAAAAAGGAGCACGCCCGTGTACGCGTGCTTCTTGGATCTGTCCAAAGCTTTCGATCTTGTCTCTTACGAAGTGCTCTGGCAGAAGTTGCGGTATGAGACGGGTCTCCCTGATGAAGTCACTGAGTTGTTCCACTACTGGTACGACAACCAGAGAAATAGTGTCAGGTGGGCGGGAGCATATTCTGAGGATTACAGGTTGAGGTCCGGAGTGCGACAGGGAGGAGTTACGTCGCCTACGCTTTTCAACCTGTATATCAATGGCCTGATCAGGGAACTCAGCGGTGCCAAGGTTGGTTGCTCGATTGATGGTACTTTCATTAACAATATCAGCTATGCTGATGATATGGTGCTGCTGACTCCTGCGATCAGCGCCCTTGGTAAGCTGCTCAGGATTTGTGAGACGTATGCGGGGGCCCATGGGCTTAGGTATAACACGAAAAAGACCGAGCTGTTAGTGTTTAAGCCGAGGGCAGGTTCTGTGGGAACTGTACCACCGGTATTTCTCTATGGCAACGAGATAAGTCGTGTCTCTCAATTTAAATACCTGGGCCACTGGATAACCGACGACTTATCCGATAGTGCTGATATGGAGAGGGAGAGAAGAGCTCTATCTGTTAGATGCAATATGCTCGCCCGCAGGTTTACTCGCTGCTCCAGAGAGGTTAAAATCTCATTATTTAAAGCATATTGCCAAAATTTCTACACGAGCAGCCTGTGGGCGAAGTTCACGCAGAGAACCCTGAATATCCTAAGAGTGCAATATAATAACGCTTTCAGGATGCTAATGGGGCTGCCGCGATATTGTAGTGCATCCGGTATGTTTGCGGAGGCGCATACCGATGGCTTCTACGCCGTTATTCGCAAAAGGGCCGCCTCCATGATGTCTCGTGTACGTGGCAGCCCTAATAGCATCATGGCCGTTGTTGCCAGCAGCCAGGAATGCCCTTACCAGAGGCATTGGGTGCGCCTGCACGTGCGGGGCGTTTAGGGTAGTCTGGGCTGTTGCGCTGGCAATTGACAAGATTTCATATTTTCAAGACTTTAATTTTATTCGTTTTATACATACTGTTTGGAAGGAGGAAGACACTAATAGTTTTAAATTTTCTCTAGAATGAATAATTATTTTATTATTAATTTATTAAGATGTACTTATTCTAAAAGGGCGTAACTTCATTTCTACGACACAATGGACATTATTACGTTAGTCCAATCTGTATATAAAAAAGTATCATGTCAACCGATAATTCTCTAAGTATCTATCCATCTGTCAATAGTGTCGGTGTCAAGTTTGAAGTATGACAGCTTTTTTTCTCTTGAAAAAGGCAATGGTACTGTATCTGTTCAGGCATGGTATTGGTAAAACTCGATATTTTTATTTACTTATTTGTAATTTTGTAATTAAAGAAAAATAAATCTAAATAAATGTTTTGCCGTGTTCAGGAGGCAAAACCCTTTCGATTCGTGTAGTAGTTTGCGGGTGTCACCAGAATGAAATGTTGTCAATTGTTATTTTTATTTTTATTTTTATTATTCTTTATTTTACTTTTACTTTTATTATTATATATTTTTATTTTTTTATTTTCTGTCTTTCGTTGTAAGAATTTGTATCGTACTAACCTTATAGTTCTTAAGTATTTTGTATAACTAACACAAGTATGGATCGATGGTATGATCTGAAATAAATGATTTCAATTTCAATTTCAATTTCAATGCCATCTAGCGGCGAGCAGATGCATTTTATGCATTCTAATAAAAAAGGGTTTTGTAGTGCTTGAAATAAGCTTTAAAATGAGCACTATTAAAAGTCTTTTGCACGTAAAATAAGTGAGCTGTATTGCAAATAAGAGGAGCATCTAATGTTTTTTCTTTTAAATCAATGGGTTTCATAAGTGCCATTTCCACCAAAATTAAAATTAAACGTATTCTGCCTAGAATTAACTTTATTATGAAGAGTTTGATAGATTGTATCAGTTTGGCTGCTTCAGGACACATAGTTTTCAAAAAAGTCACGATTAAAAAAAAATTCAAAAATTTAAATTCTTAAAACACCCACCTTTTTTTCATAATATCTCAAAAATTACGACAGATACACGTCGCTGCTTAAATGCTAAAGAGCCTCAAAACAATAACAGACATAGTTTGATTTAAAACTTAAAGTATATAGCATTCCGAATTTAAATGCAACACAAACACATTTTGATTTGAGGCCCTTTAGTATTTAAGCAACGACGTATAAAAGTGTAGGGATGACAAATTTAGGTATTTTTCTGACAAACAATTTGGTTTTTTTGTTTTTTTATCAAACAAAAAATGACGGAGATATGATTGTTTAAAGAGCGCGTGGCAGCGCAATCACAGCCTCTCTTAAGCCCTTTAACCCTTCACCGTTTTTGAAAAAGGTTTTATACTATATATAGCAAAAAAGGATGTTGTAGCTCTCTTAGTTACCTTTACAATGGTTTTTTATAAATTGTGATAGCATGAAAATTGAAGGAGTTATGGTCCAAAAACCTATCATATTTTTTTCTACTTAGTAACTGAAAATTTCGGAGGGTGAATATTTGGAGCAATGTGAAAGTACGCAGTATAATAAAGACCCAAAACTATTGTAATGTGTATATATATACATAATATGGCTCATATATTTTGGAAACGTAGGCATGAATACATACCAACGTTCTTATATGGGTATTCAATAAATGGCAATTTTTTACTCTAAATTAAATTATTTTTAAATATGTAATCATATATATTTACTGTTTTAATTTAGGGGTAGTTTTAAGGGTAGAAAAGCTCAAGAATATGATAATCATTTTCGAGAGTGTGGAATAATATTTAAATCTTTTTCATTTTATCAAAAAAAAAAAAATCAATTTTTTATCAAGGGGTACTTTTCAAGGGTTGAAAGGGGGTTAAAAATTTGATAATTATTATAGAGAATATAAAATATTACTTACTCTATACTTACATCTTTATATGTCATACCAAAGTATTTTTTTGTGATTTTTTTTTGTGGTTGTAAGATTTTCAAGGGGTTGAAAATGATTTTAATATGAGGTAATTGTGTTAGAAAACACTTTACAATTTCACCAGTCATCACACATTAGACATGTTTTCTAGCGATAAAATGGCTCAATGTCAATTTTTCCATTAAGGGGTTGTTTACACCCCTTAAAAATAATAGGCGGAGTTCAGATCATTTTCACTTTTGAAGTTAAGGGTAAGATGAGCCTAATTCCAAAATTTCATGCAAATCGGTTCACAGTAAAGAAAATCGGAGGTGGGTAAGGCCACGGAGCGTTCGAACCGCCCCCGCGAGTGTGTTACCAAAATAGACTAAAATTTATATCCGTGGCATTTATTTTTAATTACAATAGGTAGCTATGATTACGTTCTTACATGACACCCGGAAAATAAATGCTTCTTGTAATGTTACATGTATTTTTTTGGTAACACACAAGCAGGGGCGGTTCAAACGCTCCGTGGCCTTACTCAGGTAAGACCGTATTTTTCGCTTCAATGACTGCACTAAATAGTAGAGGTATCGAGTTAACTAATATCACCACCAAAGATATTGAATTTCATGGTGACATAGTGATATTCAAATTACGAGACACCAAGACTAATATAAATTGATAGATCATTTGTGGTAGGAAATGAATTTATGGATATTTTCAAAAAATATTACGCTCTTCGGCCTGATGATATCAAAACCGACAGACTCTTTCTAAACTACAAGAAAGGAAAATGTACAAGACAAGTAATTGGACGCCACACAATTCTATCTATGCCCAAGCAAAACGCAATGTTTTTAAACCTAGATAGCCCAGACCTCTGTACTGGACATTGTTTCCGCCGTACGTCAGCAACACTCCTTGCAGACTCTGGAGCCAATCTTCTGGTGCTCAAAAGGCATGGCGGTTGGAAATCCGATAAAGTTGCGGAAGGGTACATTGAGGATTCGGTTGAGAATAAACATTCAATCACTAAAAGTATCACCAAGAACATTGTTGTGGCAACAAATCCTCACACAGCCAAGTCTCAAAAAGATGTACCCCGACCATCATCAATTTACATAAATCCACAACCAGGCTGTTCCCGTGACCCTCCAGTTTACATTGAGGATCCACCGCCAAAACCTCCTATCATACATCCAGCTGCTCATTTTCAACCACCCGTTCTTCACAGCCAACTTCATGATACACAGACACCACTCGGAGGTTCAGATCCTCAGCCTCCTTTGCCATCTCAGCAGGGTCAACAGTCAACTAGTCATACTACATTATCACAGCCAAGGCTAGTTTCGGAAGTTCAACAAACCAAAATCAATGTACCTGGAAAAACAATAACAATTTCAATAAGCAATTGCCCCAATATGTCGAATGTGTCATTTAACATCAGTTAAATTTGTCAAAAACTTTGTAAATAATCTGTTTTAAAAGTAATAGTTAAGTACCTTATAAAGTTCTGTGCACTAAAAACATCTCACAGGCCGAACTCCATGGTGATATTACTTAAGACTACGCCGAGCGTACGCCGGATGCACAGTGGCGCCCTCATTACTTTAATTGTGTTTTTTAATTAACTAAAGAATTTCCTTGGAACCAAACAAAATGTGTTTGTAGCGCAAGTATAAACACAACTTATAGGGTATATCATATAGTTTAATAACAATTCACCTTCGAGTTATTAACTTAACGAAAAAAAGTGGCCACCTTTTCCCGTTAAGCTGACTACTCAAAGGATAATTGTTATTAAAGTTTGTTACGTATCCCATAAATTGTGTTTATACTTGCGCTACAAACACATTTTGTTTGGTTCCAAGGAAATTCTTTAGTTAATTAGAAAACCCAATAATAGTAATGAGGGCGCCACTGGACGCTCGGCGTTTGCTCGGCACAGTCTTATAGTATTATGTAGAACACAACTAGCTATCTTATACCTAGAAGATGCTAGGTTGTTTTATTATTTCCTTGTAGAACGTATAATATGCAATAGATGTATGATGATGTATTAATTATTTGATAAATAGTTGTAATGTTATAGTAGTTTATGCAATAGTTGTATAAGAGAGGTCAAAAAATATGAGTGGCGTGTGTTACGATGTGACCCGAAGGCGAACATCGTAAAGGTAAGCGCCACGAGTGTTTTTTGACTTAGTTATACACCGTTGCATACAATACTTTTTCTACGACTAGGTTTCAAATGAAATGCAAAACTAAGCGAAAAAACTTACAAACGAACGAACGAAGTAAAGAACAACAAACGAGCGGGAAACAAGAAAATGACAAAATATGTGTCTATGGTTTACTTTGTTTTTAAATTGACGGAATGGAAAATAGAATTATTTACAATTCCAAAACATTTTAATTTGGCCAATCAGAATACTTCATCAAATTAAATCCACCAATCACAATACACATCGACTGTCAAACGGAACGATAGGTTCTTTTAGGTACGTGTTTCTCTTTAACTAATTTAAATCTTTTAAAAAAACTTTGTATTTCGTATCAACCAACCAGAATACAGCTATTTTAAAATCGACCAATCAGGTAACTGAAATCATTTCTCAAAACATTAGGTGATTTATAGTCCCTATTTCACAATCGTTAAAATATGATTAAATCGATTGTGCAACGCTAAGCTTTGGCAGCTGGCCGTATCGATTTATCTCAAAAACGCAAAAGTGCTGTTTTGGGGCATAGACAAGATAGACTTTTCTCTGGATTATTCTGCGGACATATTATGTATGTTCTTATATTAGTGTTCGTGACTATATAAATGACAGATAAAAGTACAGGAGTAGGAAAACTTTATTTATTGTATTTTAATATTGCTATAGTTAATGAAACGAAAGGTTATAATGTCAGTCAGATCAGATGTCACAATTGACAAATGTCGTACCGTAAAATGGGGTGAATAGAGTTTCGCGGGGTGAATAGGATCACAGCCTAAAATAAAGCATATTCGTCTAATTATAAGACTGAGATTTTAACGTAATTATCCAAAAGTCTTGTCAATGTAACACTGGCTCTTATTAGTAACAATTTATGACATATTTTAGATTGTAATTCTATTCACCCCGCGATACTCTATACACCCCATTTTACGGTACCTGAAGTTTCGTTAAAACGTGTTCTCTTATTAGCGATCCGCAGTACTATCTAACTTAGATAGAATTATTTTAAATTCAACCCAAGTTATAAATATAACGAAAAAGTAGAATATATTAAACGACTTTACATAGTAGCAAGCCTAAATTGTCAGTAAAAAACAGCGGCAAATTTGAAAAATCACGGCTTGGTAATACCGTGTCTGAATTATTTTTGCGATAAGTATTAAATTTGTTTTTTGAGTAATGTGTTTTATTATTTCATTGCATATGTTTGAGAAAAGCACTATACATACCTCGCCGTGAAAAGGGGTTGCCAGCCTCGTAACTATCCGACCTCGCTTCGCTCGGCCGTCTATATGAACTCGGCCTGCAACCACATACTTCCCGGCGTCTGTAGTAATGTACTATAATTGTTGTTATGTTGAAACAGTTTTCTATAGTACTTCTTAATTTGGTAGGGTTATTTCGGTGTGAAGTTAGCGGCCAAATGTTGGAGTCAATCGGCCGCCAACTTCACTCCTGTTTCAATTTATACTTCGTTTTTATTAGCATTAGATAATCATATGACATTTAGCAACACGGGATATATGTTTTCCTACACCAATGTCAAATGTGTTCAGTCAATGATATTTTATATTTAGATACGTTATGCTCATACTAAACGCATTTAAAACCCGTCGCCAATTACTGACTGCTACGTTGCCATATTTCTACAGACAAAGACGGCAATCCTTAGCGAACGCTATTGTCAGAAAGAGGTAAATAGTGGTTTCAAATTGCTGGCCATTCCCACCAAGACAAGTGTTCGCTCACGGCTGCCATCAAGCTACCCGTCTTTATCGCGCTCATGTGATATCTAATTGTGGGTGTGAGATATCATGTTTCTCAGGTTTCACGGTGACGCCGGTGCAAATTAAACAAATGGCGATGTAAACAAAATGTAAAAAATATTTACGGTAGTTACGAATGAAATGAGACATCCTTTCTTACTGTTTCAGTCACAGTATAATTTCGGCAGCCTCAAAACACACAAGACGAAATTTTTTATGAAATATATTTGTTACTTTTCGGTAGTAAAGTTTAATTGTCTTTGATTTAACTACCTTACTTTTAAAGGAACGCTTTGGCGCGCATATGACGTATCTTAATATAATAGTACATTGTGTATTAAGGGTGGTAAAGAAAGAATTACAAACGAGAGTCTGTTAGAAGCCCGAAGCCGAAGGCTGAGGGCTTTAATGACTCGAAATTTGTATTTCCTTTACCACCCGTGTAACATACAATGTTTTTCATCACAATTGCGAGGAAATAAAATAAAATCAGACAAAAGATCATATTTTTAATTTATTAGCGGCAGACTACATCATTGTCTGTGACTTACCACAGATAATGTCAAACGTGTTCGGAGTCCGATTCTAGTGACATATGAGATCAATAGTTTATTACAGATGTAGTGCAAAATGATTTTCCTTCGGGAAAACTCGGATCTCAATCGGAATACGATGGCACCCGAACTGTCAACCAATGATTGTATTAAATGAGTGACGTTTTCATGTCCATTAAAATGGAACTTTATTGTTTAGTGTCAAATGACAAAGTGACAAATGACAGCATATGGCACTGTATAATATAGAGATGTTACAACCACCTTCAATAACTTTGAAAATACTCAGTTTTATTGCCATTAGTAAACAAAACATTATCTTCACATTAAAACATAAAGTACAACAAAATAAAGCTTATTGGGAAATATTTACAAGAATAAAACTCAATACCTGCCTACTTAAAAACAGCATCTACTAACGGGGCTAGTATGAAAAAAAAAAGTCATTAGCGTCCCTCTCGCACCTAAGTAAATAACCCGCGTGTGAGAGGGATGCAAACGACATGAAGACTTTCATACTAGGCCCGCTATGATGCTTATAGGTACAGTCACCGTCATAAATAAGTAATGATTTCTATACCTTGTCGCTTTTAATCGTTGGACAATTTCGTATGACATTTCAAACTGACGTTAAAGTGACTAGGTTCATAAATGATAACTTATTTATGCCAGTGACTGTACTTAACATTAATATTTTACCTACTGCATATTTGGGTCGATATTTTCAACATTTTCTATTTCACAATCTGAGTAACCGTCATCGATCATATCATAGTCAGATTCGTCAGTGCTTTCATTTACGTTAATTACAATCCTATCGATGTGATCATCCATCGAGTGTTCCTGTGACCGATATTCATTTTCACATTTCATGGCATGATCACAAACTTTCTTCCATTCATCCGGGCCAATCATATTTATTTTTTCTTCAATCAATTTTTTTAATGTACCCATATTCATGTCTATGTTCCTTTTTGATACGTAACCTTTTATCTGTGACCATATATTTTCTATAGGGTTGAAGTCGGGATGGTATGGCGGTAACCTTAACACTTCGTGCCCATGTTGATGTAAAATTTTGTCAATGGAATATTCTACAAAGTCTTCTTTATGTCGACAAATAATTTCGTATAGTTGTATTTTAGGAAATGATGAATCATGGGGAATATTGTGTTTTTGTAACCAGTTTATCATAAGCGGCTTTGCGGTATTAGAGTTGGGCGGGCGTTCCACGTATTTATTGTGATAAGCAGCATTGTCTACTACTAATACAGAATTTGGAGACAAGTTAGGAATAAGTTGATTCTGTAACCATTTTTCATAATTGACATTATTCATGGCATCGTGATAATCACCGGTCTTATCAGTAGACTTGTACATAAGTAGAGCACCCGGTACAAATCCTTTGGCACTACCTGCATGTATTATAATAAGGCGTTGACCTTTTGAGATTAACTGTTTCACTCCTTTATCCGTAGAATCGATCCAGCACTTCCCTGTTAAATGGGATGTATGAACATAAGTTTCGTCCGTATACACAATATCCCTGCCTTCAGATCTGTACTTCCTTATTAAGTCCAGGTACTTTACTCTTTTAAGTCTAACGTCACCTTTTTCCATCAGCATTTTTCTATTGTTAGTAATTTTCTTGAATAGAAAACCCATTTGGCGTAGTATCTTTCTTAGTGTAAAATCACAGCCATTGAAATTCATTGTTTCTATTAATTTGGACTTTAGTGCTCTTATTGTAGGAACTTGTTTATAAATCAGATGAAAGTTATAAACCATTCGTCGTATCACTGCGTAATCAAAATCATCAAGATCTAGATAGAATTTCTTGCGTGGTCTTCCCAGCTTAATATTGTTTGTGATGGCATCTTTATTTTTTCTATATTCTTCTTCCTGGTTCAAAAATTTTCTTATTGTAGGTTTAGATAAGCCTGTTGCGTCCGAAATTCGCTGTTGAACTTTGCCAAAATACTCTGAGTTATTGCTATTTTTGAATTTGCTATTTTCTGATAAGAAATACAGGTACCTATATATTAAATATAATTCCTTGGACTGGATTTTTTAACCGATTTCGAGGTTTCGGCATGGTAATACAACCAATACAACCTTTTTATAAGTAAACTGTAAATATAATTAAAACTATAGCGAATATTTGAATTGCGTGTTAGCCACTCTATATACAACGTGTTACAAAATACCACGTAAAAAATCTAATTAATTATCAAAGCCTAAAATATTGTCAACCCTAGTAAGCTGTCATGTCAGGGAACCGGAGTTAGCATAGATTATTTTAACAGAGAGGCCTACCTACCAATTTAATAATTTTTCAACTTAAATGGGTTTAAAACCATATCCCGACGAGCGAGGTTGTGCATTGAACAAGGCAGAGCTCACTTTGAGCCGTTCCTGTAATTTTGACGATCTTCACGAAAAAGTAAGTGCTAGTTTAGGTTTCTTCGTAAGTAGTTTAGGTCTTTTAAAATCTTCCAAAACTCGATTTGTAATATCTATCTAATCGAATTCTGTACATTTTGTTAGCTAGTATGTCTCTTAATCGTTTCACGAATTAGGTAAAAATGTACATAAACAATCTGCGTAGTTTACTCTTTAATTTTACTGAAATAGGGTTTTCACATCAATGAAAGCAATAATGGTTTTATTTTTTTTGCCGGTAAGTCATGCGGTGATAGTACGGTTCTCAAATATTGTAAATGGACTTATTATAAGGTACCATTTAACTGCCTTTCGGCTTTACGGGTATTTTTGTAACACCTTGTATATATTCGTCTGCTGATGCGACTTACCCCTACGGCTGTAAGATGGGTACTGAAGCTAATTGAGAGAGCACGATAAATACGAACTTTTCCGATAAAGGACGAAGGAAAATCATTTTGCACTACATCTATATGCGAGATTGTTAGGAAATAGTATTCAACTGACATTTCATCTCGAATGAAACTTCGTATCGAATGGCACAAGAATTGGGGTCCTGACGTATTGTGATAGTTTGAGTCCACGTATAATATTTAAAAAAAAAAGCTATTACGCACTTTAGTTACGTAATGGTAAAAAAAGGCCCGCGGGTATTATTTTGGATTTACGGTCGATTTTTCTAGCATGTTAGGACACTATTTACGAGCAAGTGTGATGAAAAATATCATTGTGTGCAGTGCGTTTTCCCTTGTTGTTGTTGCTGTTGACTTTATTTGTTAGGTACACTTATTCAGTTCAAGAAAAATAATAAAGCGAGTGCTTTGGTGTATTTTTAACTTTTTGTGATTGTCCCCGACGTGTCGACGCTTGAATCAAAATGTTAAGACTTACTAATAAGTAATTAAACTTTTACTTTTTAGAGGTTTTTTACAGACTGTTTTGAGTCGGGGGTTTTTAAATTTTAAGTTTAATTTTTGTTTCACCCTTTATAAAGTTTTCCAAATTAACAATACGACTACGTACGGCAGCGTCTCTTTAAAGACAGAAATAATAGGGGGTTAATAACTATTAAATAAAAAGAGGGGTGTTAAAAGTTTATAACGTGTATCTCTTTGTTTATGTATCTGAGTGTCCGTTTGTGGCATCGTAGCTCCCAAACGCGTAGGTAAACGGATTTGGAAGCATGGTTTTTTTAAATAAAGCTACAGTTAGTTAGATAGTTCTTAGCAAGATTTCATAAGATGTTTAAGAGATATCAGCTCTGAAAGTAGGTGTCGCCGCTACATCGGGGGCTTTTAACCCCCCAAAAGCTCAATACTCAAAAATAGCTGAACCGATTATGATAAAACATGTTTATAAACCACTGCCAAAAAACCTGCTTTCAAAAAAAAAGACCGCATCCAAATCGGTTCATCCGAGAGAGCTACGGTACCACAGACAGACACACAGACACACACACGTCAAACTTATAACACCCCCTCGGTTTTGCGTCGAGGGCTAAAAACAGGCAATACGTGAAATGTCATCTTAGTCTACGGAACAAAAAAATAGACGGTTCCTATATTATTTTAAGTAATTTACTAATAAGTAGGTTTCCAGTAGATGCACTGTTTAAAATTACTAGAATCAATTTTACAAAATCTGCATTTTGAAATTACTTATTTCAGGCACCTCGGTCAACGATTACAGCTTGAATGTGACGGGAAGAGGATACCACTACCTGAAATACAGGGAATCGTTGTGCTCAACATTTCATCGTTTATGGGCGGTACCAATTTCTGGGGAAATACACGAGAAGGCGACATTTTTTTGGATCAGTCTTTTGATGACCGTATTTTGGAGGTAATTAATTAAAGCAAATAAATAATCAACAAAAACCATCAGCCACGGTAATATAACAGTTTCTATGTTGACAATTAGGTGTTAGCAGTATTTGGTTCGGGTCAGATGGCGGCGTCCCGTATCATGAACCTGCAGAAGCATCGGATCGCTCAGTGCCGCGAACTGCAGATTAACATCCTGGGCGACGAAAGTGTGCCGGTGCAAACAGACGGCGAAGCTTGGATGCAGCCTCCCGGTTGTGTACGCATCATTCATAAAAATCGAGCGCAGATGATGTGCCGCTCGCGTACCCTTGAAACAAGTTTCAGGTTAGTTTTACACGAACCAACCGTTTGATAGATGTGTATGACGTATCATGTAACAAAGTATAATACTAAGAAAGTTGTTTGATGCGCAGGGAATGGGACGAGAAGCAGCAGATGAAGGCTGCTGCTGGTGGGGCGCCTCGGCTGACGCTGCACACACCCTTTTCCAACGCGGAAAACGTGGCGCTCTTGACCCTGCTCAAAGATCTTATCGACCTAGTTGAAAACGTCAGTATAAGGGTATCTCCTAATATTCCGATGTAATTGAAACGCTTGTTGATAGATAAGTGGTACCAAATACGAGTAATAAACTGTAGTGCGCATATTACGTAGGTGTAGTCGTCTAGTCGAGTTCATAAATATGTGTACACTTTAGTATAGATAAATTATCAACATTTGTAGTGGTTGTACCGTTCGCATGATAAGGAAAATAATTTAAAGTTTTTCTTAATTTAACGAGGTTACACATAGGTACCTTAAACAAAGTGGAGTAAGTTTGTTCTTTTACCAGCGTATCTATTAATGACAGGTTGCAAGCCCACCGCCGAACAGATTTTTAATTTACTTCAAAATCTCGTAAACTAGAAATAATGGATTGATGGACAGAACGTAACATTTCTTATAGTCTGTTGATGTACAAAACAAGTTTGTGTGAATTAATTTAACAAAACGAGTATAGATAAATGGTTAAAATATGCGTTACTCAGTAAAAAGAAGCTTATGAAGCTTGCTGCCTGTTTTATTATGATTAGTTTGATGCACTCAAATTTGCTTCTGACTTCATAGTCGTTGTAACGGAATAAATTCAATATAAGTAGCCCTCTCTTTGCTCACTAACTACTTATATAATGTTATAACGTAAACGTTAGTACATTTTTTGTTTAGTGTGTTCAAAACAAGTCTGTTTATTTTATTGAAATGTTACTGTATCTCAATTGGAAAAAGAATAGGTTTAGGTTCGGTTAGAGTCGTGTCCAGGCCAAACTACGCGGAACGCCGCGCCTCCCCAGGGAGCGGGACATAGGGCGACTCTCCTCGCTTAGGTCATTATGAGTTACATTAAAATTAAATATTAATAATGAATATTGACTAATCATGCTTTATTTGTTATACTAGCTTTCCGCCCGCGACTTCGTCCGCGGGGAGTCAGAACTTCTGTTAAAAGTATAGATATAGTTTACATCACCTTCAAAGGTTTTATTTCTAAAGTATAGAAAGTGAATTTTAAGTAAACGGTCCCCATAAAAAACTTTAATTTCATAGCTCTAACTTTTAAAACAACAAAATTGCTATACAAAATAAATTCACTGCCTCTCTTTCATCATTACAGGTATAAAAAACACGACCTTAGGTTAAATAGATATAGATAACTTAGTCATCTAGGGTTAAGTCACCCGTGGCGGGCCAGAGACCTGTCGTCGGCCTCTGTCTATACTTTGTATGAGTGGGAAGAGTACGAAATATATATTTCCATAGCACTCATATAACGTCAACAACTGGTCTCTGGCTGACCACGGGTGACTTTACATAAATTACTTAATTTCTATTAGCAGAAGATTTTCAAAAACACCTTAGCTGAATATTTTCATTAGGTAATTATAGTAGTCTCAATGGACATTTTCACAATTATATTAAACGAAAAATCCTTAATTTCATGTTTTATTTCAGAAGTTTTTCAGTGGCATCTTACATTATTAGAATCATTACGAGTCAGCAAAGTTTATAAACTACTTTGCGCCTTTTTTTTAAACGTGTTTTTAAGTAAAGACATAACGTTTGTTTCTCCATACTAGGTTGGTTTTTCACTTTATATAGAAAAAACAACTAAACGACAACTGTTATTACCTAAAAAGCTGACTGTAAAATAAACGAGCAAAAGAGTTAGAAATCTTCGCTAATTCGCAATGATTCTAATAATGTAACAGACCACTGAAAAACTTCAGAAAAAAAACATAAAATTAAAATCAAGAAAAACATAATAACCGATTATAAACCTCAATATCTCCGAAACTAATAAAAATCGCTGATCATACAAAGGGGTTAAATCGATAGCTTTTTAGCTGCTCTATCAGCCCTGAGCAGATTGACGTTGATTTTTAGGACACCTTGTATAATCATACCATACAATTTTCTACCCCCCCCCCATTTTACCACGTAAGAGGTTGTTTTTCTTCAATCGCCGAAAGTATATTTTTTATGAGTATATTGCCATTTAAACTTTAAGGTTTTCAATGCAAATATGCATTGAAAACCATTTCTACCAAGTTTCAAGTCAATTTTAACATATTTTTTTTTTCTCGTACAAACTTTGCAACCCCCTTTCATACCTCTAAGGGTTGAATTTTAGCAATCGCTTAAAAACGTATCTCATTGCTTGCATTGAAAAGCATTACTACCAAGTTTCAAGTGTCAATAAAAATATTTTTCAATACAAACTGTCCAACCCCCTTTCATCCCTCTAGGGGTTGAATTTTAATTATCGCTGGAATACGTGTCTCATTGATTGCATTCAGATCATTTCTACCTAGCTTCAAGTAAATTTGATCATAAAAATATTTTTTCTATACAAACTTTGCGAACCTTCGTCCGCAAACTTTCATCCCTCTAGGAGTTAGTTCAATTAAAGTAATTGCTGAAATACGTCTCATTATTTGCATTACACAGCATTCCTACCAAGTTTCAAGTCAATTTGACCATAAAAATGTTTTTTCGCAAATAACCTTGTAACCCCTTTCAGCCCTCTAGGGGTTGAATTGTAGTAATCGCTGAAATAACTATCTCATAGCTTGCATTGAAAACAATTTCTACCAAGTTTCAAGTTAATTTGAACATAAAAATATTGTACATACATTAAGGCCCGGTTTTATAAAGGCCCGTTAGTAAATATGTCAGATCAAATTTGAGTAACTTCATACAAGTTTTGACATTCCTGACCGAAATTTGATCTAACGGATCTTTATAAAACCCAGCCTTAATCACTCCTGTTTCCCAGACGGGCAGGCAGAGACCAAATCTTTCCACCCGCTACCATCCTGACAAATCTCTTTCGCTTCTTCCACATTTGAGCGAGTTATATTACTTACATTACCAAAAAACATATCTAATTGCTACTACAGAAAACTCAATTAATTAATCGAAATAAGCTTATGCGAAAACTAACTTTTTGCGAAAGTAATTTATGCGTAAGTCATAAATTACTACGACTCGGTATTCGGATTTCAGAAAATATGCGTAAAACCAATCCGGCTACAATTGGATATACGTGATATAATTCGGCGACATCAATTTATGCGAGAACAGTTGCTGCGCAAATACAACTCGGCTTGAACAAATTAAGCAATGTTGAAATATGACTAAAAAATATACGTAAACAGGGGAACCGAAAAATACATGTTCCACAATTTGACAATTTTGGCTCCTTTGAGCCTGCTTGTAAGTGACGTGATGGGTGGACTGCGGGTTGATTTCTCAAAGATCGGTATTTGAATTAACTTACCCTTGTGTAATGAACTAATGAACCACAGGCATCTCCAAACGAACATCGAACAAACATTTATTATGCGATTGAGCGTCTGCCCGCCTTATGCGATATACATGTATAACAGGTACAATATGAAATGTGAAATGGAATTACTTGGAAGGATTTTTAGTTTTACGAGTAGATGATCCTTGTACAGATTCCGTCCAGATCGCCTACACCATCTTAGCTTAAAACCTACCGCCAAGCAGCAGCGCTCGCATTGTTGTGTTCCAGTGTGGGGATAAGATATAAACATATACTTACATCCGGATTAATAAACGCGCAATAGCTAAAGTGTACTTTAAATATTATGCCATTTGACATTTGAATTTGACAGAAAGTAACAAAAAACACATTTTTCTACTCCTGTACTTTTATTAGTCTTTTACATAGTCACGAACACTATTATTAGACCAGGGTCGATAATTTTTAAAACCAAAAAAAATAATAGTAGGATGAAACCCATTAGAAAAGGAGGAGAATATTATAAAAATAAAAGGAAAAATAATTTACGGGCGATCTGAGGTCGGGAAGGGGGTGGGAGGGTAAAAAACGGTTTTTCTCGATTTCCGGCAAAACTAAAAGTCCTATCGAAAAAAATTAAATGGCAAAGTTGTAGGTAATAAAAAGATCTAAAACTTTTGTATTTACACTTTTTTCACATAATCTCAAAATTTATGTGAAAAATCCAAAAAACCAAGTTTTTGGTTTTTTATTTTTATCTTTTACAAACATTGTTTTTTTTTAACGAAATTTGGTGAAAACTTACCTTTTTATGTCCCAAATACGCTGTAATTTATTTGATTAAAAATATTTATTTTTTCACCTTATTTTGAATTAAGGTAAATGCAGCTATTAACGACCCTCCTAAGGCAATTATGAAATTGATCATACTTATTAAGAATATTGGTAGCCGTCACAGTATTTTTATTATTTTTATATGGTAATATTGAATGTTGGGTTTATATTTACCACATTAAATGCTTCAAAATAAAGCATTTTCTTGTAAAAAATAATTAATAAAGTGGGCAAGTCGAATGTTTCTATTACCGACCCATAGTAACGGCTGTGAAGCTATTAACGTTTTTTTTGCAGCTATTACCGACTGTAAGAAAATAATATAACTTTAAATGATGAAAAACACTTTAATCTTCATAAAATTTAAACAACAATTGTAACAAATTTAAAAAAACAATACACGTTACAAGTGTATGTTTTATATGGTCATCTGCTTACATAACCATTAAAAATAATCAACAATAAAACAACACTTAAGGAACTGGAAAATTCTCTAACATCTATTTATACTATTGAGATCCTATTCATGCTACTGCAATCCAAAATAAAAATATTATATACTGACTTATTACTTAAAATTACGATCACAAAAATATTTTATTCTTTATGAAATAAAAAAACCTATTGTGTACACACGTTACAAGTGTATGCTTTATATGGTCACTGTATACCTCTAGTAATAAAGACGTGTCAGATATTTTTGCTACCAATTCTGGATAATATACAATACAATACAATAGAATCATAATAATATAATAGTATAATATTATTATTGCTGGTGACTGTAAATCAAAAAAAATATATTACTTAACATGAAATAAGTAGGTATATTATTTTGTGTAGAGTCGCTAATAGTTACTTTTTGTTGCTATTACCAATCCACATGGGTCGGTAATAGCAACAATGAGTAACTATTAGCGACCCACATGGGTCGGTAATAGAATATGTAGGTATAATAGTAAAATGTATTACCGACTTATAAAAAGTACATAATATTTATAATCGGTGGTTTCCTGACTGTAAAAGAGACCGCGATTGATTAAAGTAATACAACATTTAACTCCAAAAACAAAAGTTTAATTAAATAATGGTTAGTTAATTATTGTCTCTAAAGCATATCGAGTATGAATAAAGTAGTAATTTTTCACAAATTTACAACGCAAAAACAAGAAAACAACACAAATTATTGTATATCGCTAATAGATTTATACAAAGGCTGATTGTTTATTATTATGATGGTTTATACAAATACTTGTAAAATTGTTAAATATCAACAGTAAATATATAAAAACTAAACTCTACGTGGCGGCCATTACCGACTCATGGGTCGGTAATGGCTGCAACTACTAAAATTGAAGAAGCTATCACCGCCCTATTTTCAATTAAAGTTTTATCATATAAAGTGACGTTTTTTCAATAAAATGCATTATAAAATCGAGACTTTATAAGTAAATGAATACATTTAATACAACACGATAATTGTAGGTATCACTTATGTGCATTAAATGTCTAAGGCAGAAAAGTTGGGTACTTACCTGCAGGAACAAGAGCCAGTACGACAAGACCTGCGTTTACGCCGGCCACACAGAAACTGATGTATTTTATCTCCTTTTCGCAATGCCACGCACTCTAAAGTCAGGTTATCCGATGCTCAACGAACAAACGCATGTATTTTTTCTATTACCTGTGGCTCAAACAGTTGCAGAAACGAGACCTTTTGATGGGCTACAATTTTTCGTAGGTCAGTCAGGTATATCTACTCAGGTATATATAATTTATCTTAAAATAGTTATAAATAGGCATCTACGCATATAATATATTTATTATTATATATATATACACGGTATTTCGTGGAGAAGTGGGGAAGGGGCTAGGCGGGTCTGGGTCTTACTACATACATACCTACTATTATATACTATATATTTCGTAGCAGCTGTTACAACCGTTAGCCTAACCAGTATTCGATATATTTTTAATAACAAACTTTTGGCCGATTTCCATATATATTTTATACATTTTTAATAGATTTATAATAATAATATATTTTTTATACATTTTGACATTTATTTCTTTAATATTTTTTTTTTCATGGGAGTTTATTCACGATAAAATAGTGAAGGCATTATTAATTCGATTTTGTCTTTTCAGATTATCAGTATGGATGATTGCATTTTCTGAGAAGATTTACTGTAGTAACATATATATTTTTTTTCACCATCGTAAAGTAGAGATTTCAACGAACAGAAACCATACCAACTTTTTGAAAAAAGCTGATATTTTGACGGGTGAATTTTCTATTGGAAATTAGGGTGTTTTTTCGATATTAATTCAAAATAAGGTGAAAAAATAAATATTTTTAATCAAATAAATTACAGCGTATTTGGGACATAAAAAGGTAAGTTTTCACCAAATTTCGTTAAAAAAAAATAATGTTTGTAAAAGATAAAAATAAAAAACCAAAAACTTGGTTTTTTGGATTTTTCACATAAATTTTGAGGTTATGTGAAAAAAGTGTAAATACAAAAGTTTTAGATCTTTTTATTACCTACAACTTTGCCATTTGATTTTTTTCGATAGGACTTTTAGTTTTGCCGGAAATCGAGAAAAACCGTTTTTTACCCTTAAAAACTCACCCCCACCCCCTTCCCGACCTCAGATCGCCCGTAAATTATTTTTCCTTTTATTTTTATAATATTCTCCTCCTTTTCCAATGGGTTTCATCCTACTATTATTTTTTTTCACTTTTTATTATTTTTAAAGGCTTCTACCCTGGTCTATATAAGAACATAGATAATATGACTTCAGAAAAGTGTATAACTCTATTCCCCATAACAGCTCTCGGTGTCGTAAAGTCGCCCTAACGATACGCCACAGATTACTAAGTGTAGCCTATTAATCATATTTTAACGATTGTGAAATAGGGACTATAAAACACCTAATGTTTTGAGAAATGATTTCAGTTATCTGATTGGTCGATTTTAAAATAGCTGTATTCTGATTGGTTGATACGAATTACAAAGTTTTTTTAAAAGATTTAAATTAGTTAAAGAGAAACACGTACCTAAAAGAACCTATCGTTCCGTTTGACAGTCGATGTGTATTGTGATTGGTAGATTTAATTTAGTGAAGTATTCTGATTGGCCAAATTAAAATGTTTTGGAATTGTAAATAATTCTTTTTTCCATTCCGTCAATTTAAAAACAAAGTAAACCATAGACACATATTTTGTCATTTTCTTGTTTCCCGCTCGTTTGTTGTTCTTTACTTCGTTCGTTCGTTTGTAAGTTTTTTCGCTTAATTTTGCATTTCATTTGAAACCTAGTCGTAGAAAAAGTATTGTATGCAACGGTGTATAACTAAGTCAAAAAACACTCGTGGCGCTTTCCTTTACGATGTTCGCCTTCGGCTCACATCGTAACTCACGCCACTCATATATTTTGACCTCTCTTATACAACTATTGCATAAACTACTATAACTTAATAGTAGTAACTCACGCCACTCATATATTTTGACCTCTCTTATACAACTATTGCATAAACTACTATAACTTAATAGTAGTTTATGCAATAGTTGTATAAGAGAGGTCAAAAAATATGAGTGGCGTGTGTTACGATGTGAGCCGAAGGCGAACATCGTAAAGGTAAGCGCCACGAGTATTTTTTGACTTAGTTATACACCGTTGCATACAATACTTTTTCTACGACTAGGTTTCAAATGAAATGCAAAACTAAGCGAAAAAACTTACAAACGAACGAACGAAGTAAAGAACAACAAACGAGCGGGAAACAAGAAAATGACAAAATATGTGTCTATGGTTTACTTTGTTTTTAAATTGACGGAATGGAAAATAGAATTATTTACAATTCCAAAACATTTTAATTTGACCAATCAGAATACTTCACCAAATTAAATCCACCAATCACAATACACATCGACTGTCAAACGGAACGATAGGTTCTTTTAGGTACGTGTTTCTCTTTAACTAATTTAAATCTTTTAAAAAAACTTTGTATTTCGTATCAACCAACCAGAATACAGCTATTTTAAAATCGACCAATCAGGTAACTGAAATCATTTCTCAAAACATTAGGTGATTTATAGTCCCTATTTCACAATCGTTAAAATATGATTAAATCGTTTGTGCAACGCTAAGCTTTGGCAGCTGGCCGTATCGTTTTATCTCAAAAACGCACAAGTGCTGTTTTGGGGCATAGACAAGATAGACTTTTCTCTGGATTATTCTGCGGACTTATTATGTATGTTCTTATATTAGTGTTCGTGACTATATAAATGACAGATAAAAGTACAGGAGTAGGAAAATAAGTTTATGGTCCGTTTATGAATGAGGGGTATAGGTACATAAATTATGTGGAATTGCATATGTAGAGGTTTGTACTATTTTTATATTAAAGAAGTACCTAAATACAAAAATAATGTCAGTGTCAAATTCTAAATACAAAATTCTAAATAGAAAATCCGGACAAACCAAACACAGGGCAAACATTTTTCGGACTTAAGATTGATAACCCTCCAATAGATACGGTATATTTTTCTGTCGATCACACTTTTTTTATTAAAAGTATAAGTCCAGTTTAAGTGACGGCCCGAGTGACGGTACAACCCTCCATGATGCACGAGTCTGATTGGCGCAGAACCATCTTATTAAATGATGTTTATTTTACGTGGATGTGATCAGGTGAAGCTATCGCGCATCAGTGACGGAGGCGCGTGCGGTGTCGGGTCGACGGTTTTGGCGCTGGCGCGGAACGCGACGATGCGCGCCGATGCGCTGCAAGACCCGGAGGGGGGAGTTATGACTCCACTGATGATGCGACGTTCACTCGCTGCCTTGGTACGTATCGTAGTACTATCTTCATTCCAACAGGTGGCGGCTCCGTAATACCAACCAACACCTCCACTGCGCTCTCCGACAACACACGAGCAACACGTAGTTGGTTGTTTGTTGCATTCTACCGTTTAACAATAAATAATGTTGTCTAAAGCCAAATTTCTTTAGGCGAACATGTTTAACTCATTGAAATGCACAAAATTAAATGTTGCCACAGTAAGGCTGTGAAAGTGACGACAAATTAATACTTAATTCGATTTGAAAAGTATTTTGTAATAAAGCTTTTTCAACTTAATAAATATTTAAAGTAGGTAATGGTCCCGAACGGAACGCAAAAAGTACTTCCGGATCCCAGACTATAAATATTACGGGAGGTCACAACAAATTTGGTAACGATATCCGAAATGGATTATGCTAGGCTGGCACGCTGGCAGGATAGAGGGCAACTCTCTGACTCGAAATGTCGGTCTGCCTGCGCACACTGGTCGCGTTATCTAGTTAGGGCGGGCGGCTGAAACGTGTTATCGTTCCCAAAAATACCTTAAACGGAAATGGCTGAATGTTGTACATAAATTAGTAATAGTTGTACTCATGTCAAATATTCAAAAACTGATCTAAATTTTGGTCGCATTAGTGAGAAATTCACGGTCAAAGATAGTTTTGTGACCAAAAAAATGATAAGGGAAATGGCTTAATGTTATCTATGTATACTACACTTTCACTCACAATAAAACTAGAAGAATCCATGGCAAACACCGAGCGCCAGTACAACTACAACATTTTAATTAAATGCCATATGCAACAAAAAACATTATGGAAAATAGTTAACCAGTACAGGGGGGTTATTATGACATAGCAATGCAGTTCTGTTTACGCTGAGAGAAAAGGACAGAGCTATAGCAGTTATATAGCACTGTCATTTTCTCTCAGAGTAAAGTGAACTGCATAGCCATGTCATAATAACCCCCCAGGTCGCAAACCATGGACGCGACACTGCTGCTTGCACATGCTTAGAAACAATACTGGCTCGACCCACAAATCTTCTAAGCAGTTAGCGAATGAAGTAAACAACTTTTTCACCTCAGCAGCTCAAACAAGCAGGTTTTGCTGCTTAAAAACAGTGAGCAAAATTCAATTTTGCTGCGAGCGAGAGGCAAAGTAGCTTTTTAATTATTTTTTTTAAATGCCGTGAGCAGTGCTGGGGCTAGGGAATGCAATTTAACCGGTTAATAACCGTTTTTGTATCAAAATAACCGGTTAAAACCGGTTATAACCGGTAATTTGCATTCCCTAGCTGGGGCTACTCACAACATTCGAAAAAATTTAACTTCACTTTGTTCTGTCACTTTCACTTCGATAGGAAAAAAGCGAGAGATAGAAACAACTTGATTCGAAGTTCGATTTTCAAAGGCCACACATAGTAGGCCCAAAAAGAAACGCATGTTCGGATGCACACATAACCGTAAATTGCAAATAAAACTATCTGTTCAAGTTTGAAATGTGTTTATTATAACTATTTTATACAGTAGGTACAATCATTTTTTTTATTTAATGTTTTGAAGACAAAATTAATGAAAAATAAGAAGTTTATCATGTATCTTCATAATTTTGTTATCGTTTTAACAATCTTTAATTTCGTGACATAAACCGCGGGGGCAGTTTCAGAACGCATTTCAAAAATAGCGGGATTATTGTACTTAAAAATAAATAAATGTAATGTAATGTAAATGACGATGTAATTTTTGTTAATTTGTCCGCCATAGCCAATAGCCATAGACAAGGCCTAGTTAGGTTTTTTTGAAAGCCACAGACTACATAAAGCTGTATAAAGTTGTGTTTGCACTACGGCATTATCAAGTTGAGTGACAGGTTTTATCTGTTTCATGTTTATTTTTTCCACTTTTTATTTTATTAGTGTTTTGCTTGTGATTGATGCATATGCGATCGTGTCGTTATTTAGTCGTGTATTCACCAAATGGTCACAACGGAAGATCTGCGTTGGCCCTACCAGCTTCACGCTGTGTTGTTCTCGCTGCTGAGGTGAAAAGTTGTATGTCTCACACGAGACCAAAGTTTTTACGTCTCGTATCTTTGAATCCTTCGCTTACTCGGGATTCAAAATCATCACTCGCAGCAAAAACCAACTTTGCTCTCTTGTTGAACAAATAACTATTTTTCTCCACCGCATCAACTGTGAATGCACCGACGCCTCCCCGTCAGGCGCCGCGCACTTGTTATGCATTGTTGTCGATTATATGAATTTTAGCAAGATGTTCAGGTGTACAGGAATGGCCCAATCGCATTCTCATTAAGGTACTGGTGACCCTCTTGCTAAAATTCAATTTAAAAAACCAAGGTCTGGACGGAATGGTTGGCTGGATGCCATTGAAATATCTACCCTTTATGATTGCACTAGCAGACCAAAGCTCCTGCAAGGACCTATGGAGATACAATTTCGGTAAATTTAAAAGATCATGCGAATAGTTTTTAAACGGGAAGATATCTCCATCCAAAATGGCTTCATTAGCAAGACTATCAGCTTTTTCATTTCCTCTGATGCCACAATGACTAGGTACCCATGCAAATACCACGATGTAACCTCTAAGGAAGCATTTATGCAATTTCTTTCTAACTTCAATGACCACTGGATATGATAAGCTTGATTTAACGAATGGATATTTACCCATGGCCTGGAAAGCACTGAAAGAGTCCGAGAAAATAACAGTGTTTTTAAATTTTGCTAGCAAAATGTACTCCACGGCTTTAAGTAAGCCAAACGCCTCTCCGGCTAAGACAGATGTTTCAGAAGGAAAATTGACCTTTTTGTATGATTTTGTGTTGGGCGTGAAATATGCCAATACCAGTAGATTCAGAGGCAGACCTTTTAGATGCATCTGTGTAAATATAATGTCATTCTGGCCAGCGTCCAGACACAACATACGTAAAAACAGTATTGGCATTTTGTTTGTCTATTTTTAAATCGTATACAATATCTGGTGTTAAAAGCAGAGATTGATAGATACATGTATACAGGGTGTCTTGAAATCAATCGAAGAAATTTTAACCGTAGATAGGGTGGATGATTTGGATCATCTCTACATTGGTAACTTTTTTTTAAGTTAATATTTGACTGAGTTACAGACTGATTTATCCTGACGATGCTCTCAGTGTGCTCCATCTTAACTAATTCATTCATAACCCATACACCGGATTGACGGGGGCAAATATGTACCAGTGCTAGTGATTCATTAAATATCGATTAAGTTTATCGACAATTTTTTTCGTGACATATGGATCTTCTATTACTTACAAAATAAAGTTGTAAATACCTTTATCTTCTATATCTAAATGATCAGCTTTCCATGAAGATAAACGATCTTTTTCTTTCGAATCATTTTTAACCGACTTAAAAAACTAAATGGTTCTCAATTCGTCGGAATACTAAAGAATATTGTCGTACTGAATTAATTTGTTATTCAATGTAATTTCAACGGTTGTCAAAAGTGACTCGAGTCCAGAGTCAATGTCAGATACCGGTTGTTTGTATTATAAGAGGTTTGCACATAATTAAAAGTCATTCAAACTAGGCCATTACTTATTTTAATGATGATCAAAAATTGCTTTATATCGTTGTCGATAAATTTTGTCGATATTGAATCACTAGCACTGCTACATTTTTGACCCCGTCATACCGGTGTATGACATAACATGTGTCACAACGTAATGTAAATAAACAAGTTGTTCCATATCAACAAACTTTCTAATCACGGTCAAAAGCTCCACGGTGTTTAGAAAACTGAAAATAGACTGAAACTGAACTATAATATGAATGAAAAGATGATCTCTGATAAGGGCTATTATGTGAAATAATTTAAAAATGAAACTTACGATTACGATGTTTACTCACACTCTTCCCACACTCGCACAGGTAAAATAGCACTTGTACTCGTAGGTACATTAAAGTTATTTTATTAGATCATGAATCATGGATTTATTTCATTGATTTCTACCACCATCAGGGATAACTATGAATACAACACACAATAATTAAAACGAATCAATAAGTTGTTATTGTCCTTTGACAGTTCAGCATAGTATTTTTTTAAATCTTGTACCATTGAATACTTTTTATGAAAAGAGGTTTAGGTTTAGGTTTTGTAAAAATAAAATCGTCTCTACGCGTAAGTTTATCCATTCCATGGCCTAGGAAAGGTTGGTATTTTTTGTTCTCTATGGTAAGTGTGACATCATAATAAATTATAATCAATTATGCGACGGCCTTTATATCCATGGACAAAATATTTTGCATTCGGGCTGTTGGCTACTGCCACAAATACCACGCAGATCAATACGGAGGGCAATAATCGGATCGTTCAATCCATGTCTATCTGAACTCTATGTCTGAGTCTATGAATTTATGGCTGTCATTTTAATATTATGTCATTGTTATGTCATTGTTATGTTATTTTGAGATATTCAAGTCGTAATTATTTTTGCTGTAAACCGGTTATACGGGCCACTTTAGAACAGAAAAGAATGGTAAATGGTTAGATCTCGACAATAATATAAGAAGGACGATAATATTATGATCAGTCTTGGCGAAGCGTGAACAAGAGATCTAGTGAATTCACATTTAAAACCAGCTAGTGTTCAAATTGCAAAAATGAAAATACAGTAAGTTGCACTAATGAAAATACAGTAAGTTGCAATAAAATTTATAATTATTTTAAAATGTTAGTCAGATTTCTGCTTACATGGAACGAACTGTTTGGTTACATACCATGTAAACAACGTATGGTGTCAGGTCATTGACCTTTAGAATTTTGACGTTAGTTACTACGAACGTTTGTAGTAGTATAGTATCAGCGTCAAAATGTCAAGGTCGAGATATCGGTTGCGATACATCAAGTAACAAAATGAATATAATTAATCCTTCTTTTTTTTTTACATTAACAGAAACAAAAATGAACCATACCCCCGTGATCAGAATCGTGCGAACTATTACCCCGCCAAATATCTCTTATTCGATCCAAGACACCCTGTATAAAGGAAGTGTCCATGAACTGTGAGAAGGCGCATCTAAAGAATTGAACTTTTGCATACTTTTTACTAAATAAGGAGGAGGTTTATGAAACCAGAACCTTGATCTTGCAACGTGTGAAGATAAACTTTTTAATTTATTAAGAATGGTATGTGCAGAAAATTGGGCAGCACGATAAAAATATTTGTCAGACAAAAACTGTCGCCTTAGCTGTAATGGAGGGTCACAGCATAAAGCATTTATCGGACTCGACTTCATAACTCCTGTTATCAGCCTAAGACATTTATCTTGGATTGCATTTAATCTTTTA
Source organism: Acleris laterana (assembly GCA_963966035.1). Taxonomy (NCBI): domain Eukaryota; kingdom Metazoa; phylum Arthropoda; class Insecta; order Lepidoptera; family Tortricidae; genus Acleris; species Acleris laterana. The sequence goes on from OZ014438.1 coordinate 45,581,068, forward strand.
AATCCTGCTATAGGTACTACCTGGTTCCAATATAAAAGTGCCATAATCAAGAAGACTCCTAAATACTCCTAATTAAGGCATTGTAGATTCACTTAAGATAAAACGGGTGGGAACCCCACCAAACTCCAGCCAGGCATCTAAGAATATTCAATATTTTCTCACATTTAGCTACTACGTATTCGCAGTGAGGAAAGCCCGTCAGTTTGGCATCTAAAACAATGCCCCAAAACTTAGTATGATTAACCACCGGAATAAGTTCATTGTTAAAAATCACTGATACTTGGGGAGTTATTATTATTGTTATTCTCAACATTATTATTTTTAAGTGCACAACCATTAGAAGGAGAGGGTATATTGTACTCCCTGATCAACTGCTTATGAGCGTTTTGATCATACCCTTTGGGTAAATTAGGAGGCAACTTTGGTTTTAGAAAGACTGTTTTTTTGTAGGATTTTTTAATTGGATGACTTTAAGAGGATTCATTAAGAGGTGTAATTTGTGGATGACAAACTGCTTCTGCATACGATCTTATTACAGGGGGATGTAGTTTTAATGCCTCAGCATAAGAGATGCAATTGTGCGCCATACTGTTTTTAATTTCTTTTTGACGGTTTAATTCAGGGCAGGACCAGCTAATGGCAAAATGATGCCCACTGCACAAACAGCAAGATGCATCCTCAGGTTCAATATCACAAGAGTTGCTTGTATGGTCCTGGCCACATTTGAAGCAACGTGGCTTTGATCTGCATTGTGTCTTGGTATGGCCAAAGCTGCAACAGTTGAAACATAGTTATAGCACATAAAGACCCGCTTCGGTAAAGCCTGGCCATCGAAAGTTATTACCACAGACTCTGAAGGCTTCCATACAGGAGCTCCAGAGGTCTGTTCACCTTGAAGTTTAATCCGCGAACTTTAATAATATTACCGCAACCTATGGGCACATTGATATTATCCTTAACTTCCTCAGGACCCCAGTCCTCGGGTCCACGTATAAGACCCATCCTTGTCACATTAAATGTTGGAATAAATGCTTTCAATTTATTGGAAAGCAGTGTGGCATCAGTAACAAATGAATAGGCCTGCTCAAAGTGAGAGAAGGCCATTGAAACGCGATTTCTCCCAATTCTTTTAACACTACCGTTAATTATGTTTTTGTAATTAAACTTCCTTAAGAAGTTGCCAAAGGTAACCGGGTGCAAAGTGATATTATCATTTGGGGATACCTCAATACGCTGTATGTGTGTGTACCACATATGGAGCACAATCGGTGGGCTGGTATTGAGTCCTACCAATCGACAACTTTTGAGAGGGGTCTGAAGGTGTGGAATTGGATGAATCAGGATGGGATTGAGGATCTACTTTCGGTCGCATTTGCAAGCCTTTGGGTTTGCATCACTCGAATGTTTCGTCTTTTTTTTGACAATGCTTACAAATTATTTTTTGTGAACGACTGCGTTTCAAACGAGACTTAGTTTGCGTCGATGATGCATCTGTATCCATACTTGATTCATTTGAAATAGTTACATAACTCGCCGGTTGAGTAACCAGCGATGAGATAATTTTGATGCCCCCAGTGTTTGGGGGCTCATTCTCGTGCATAATTACAACCTAAATTAAGCACTTATCAGAGTATTACTTACACTAAAAACACTAAATATATACAAATAAGGAAAATATTTACAAGTTTATAAACTTATCTGATTATTTCCATTATTGTTATTATTTATTTCCATGAAACGGATTCATTGCAGTTAAATATTATCGAATTACGCTAGTTAAAATTATAAATGGCACATAAATAATGCGATAAACATCTTGCGTCACGATGACATTAAGTTGTCATTAGTATTTTACTCTTAAATACGACAAACTGATAAGAAAACTCAAACATAATCGAAGAGTTTGAATATTACATTAAAAACACCGATTGAATACACAACTTGGTCTCACATTCTGCTGATTTTTTGTAGGAAGTACCTCCTGGAAAAAAAAAATATTTAGGCAAGTAGTAGGCCAATGTATGGCATATTTTGAGAAAAAACTTAGGGTGTCACTACTTCACAAACACATAAAAAAATATGTTTATTTTTAAATTGGTCTTTTTTTTCTATTTTTGTACGATAACTAGTATTCGTTTTTTGGGTGGCGATGCAAATATATCTAAAGAACATTATTTCAAAATTTGAAGCACATCGCTTGAATACATCCAGAAAAAACCAATATTAAAAAAAAACAATTACAAGTAGGATGTTCATACTCGGCTAAAATATTCTTCATTACAAGAGGTACTAACAAAAACATCCCCGAGCCCATATGATGTAGATGACTTACTATGGAAACCCGGCCTTTGAGATTTTCGTTGAACACAGCTTAATCAGAAAGAAGCCCAACATCTTGGCCCGGATTTTTTAAATTTTGCTATCTTGTACTGTAGCTTCTTTTTCCAATAGTTGTATGAAATAGTAAATGGTAGGCTTTTTCAACAATCTTGAGTTTATGCGGCGGTGCCAGTTTGTAGTTCTTACGTTTTTCCGGTAGGAGCTAAATGTTTCACACGGAATTAAGTTCATCCTATGCTGTATGAAGTAACTGTCGAATTTTGAGAATTCCTCGCATTCAATCACTCAAAACAATCTGTGATTTTGACTTCCAGAAATATTTATTTTAAAGCTTGTATTTGTGCGATTTTAAATTCACACGTGTAATGTGTAATACAAACTTTACATTGATCTTTTAGAGCCTTAAACATCCTGGCGCATGTTGCGTTTTATTGGGCAGCAAAATATACACCAATGGAGCGAATTTCACAGCGTTGGCCTCATCAGATTATATTGATGTGTAAAGTGTAGAGTTGAAAAATAGTAGGAGTTACCCTAAATGTGCCATCTCCACTTAACTTTTTGTATATTTTTAAATGCTCCTCTGGCTAAACCATCATCATCATTGCCTTGGCTGTCGTCAAACAAAAACATATACTCAACTAATTTACTTTAGTTCAGTTTAATTTTTGCAAGACGGTTCTGTCTACATATAGATATATTTTTCTTGACTTGATAGAGAATCCTTCTGGGAAGGGACACGCGCACGGGTTGTAAAGGGGAAAACTGACTGACTGATCGATCGACGCATAACCCAAATCGCTAGACCTAGACACTTGACATTTTGTAAATAGATGCCTTATAAGGTGGTCCATTAAGAAAGGATGTTTGGAATTTGCACCTATTAGCGATTGAAATTTATTTATACGTATCTCAGCCTTTTTAATAATTTCAACCCCGACGGGATTAAAAGGGGTAAAACTGACGGCCTGATCGATCGACGAGCTGTTCAAATTAACTTTTGCCAGTCATCATTCCCCTCATTGAAACGGGTAGACAATACACAATCCCACACTGTTAAGGAGAAAGCCGATCTCTTGGACTTTCTCTTTGCATTAAACTCGAAATTGGACGACCAGGGAAACATATTACTATCCCATGGTGTAGCAGCACTATGCCTGCAATCCGATTTATTCAGCGGGATGTATGTAGAATCCTTTGTGACTAGGCCCTTTTTTGCCCTTATTAGTATCAAAGACCCGCCCGTTACTTTGCTTATTGTCTAAAACATGTTAAACATCAAAACTATAGACGCAAGACGATACTTTAACTAAAAGAAATATAAAAATAATTATTTACAAGCCGAAATTATAACTTCATTATAACCTGCAAATAAACTTTTGACAGTTGATGTAAACTTGACACAGCGACACTTGACGTTTCAATTTGCGCGAAGCATAGACAATGTAAGGTTAAATCATCATTATAGCGCACACTGAGGACATCGTAGAATCGACAGCACGTTTTTCTGTTCTAACTCCTTTTGTCTAACATATTTTGGACGCTAACGCCTAGGCGTTCAATTTTATAGAAAGGAAAACGCCTGGAAGCGTTGGCATCTTGTCTGGACCCCCTGGCTACATCCTTGACCTTTTGATTTGCTTTTGACTGGATTGGTTTTTATATTGATTTTAAAAAAAAATAAGTCTTACACTAGTCACTCGTCAAGACTCTTGGGCTGAATCCGAATGCGGTCGGGACATGACGAGACGGAACAAGATCGAGCGAGACAAGATGAGGGCAGTATGTATAGACTCGCTCTTGGCCTGTTTCGGGATATCTTGACGAGTGTGTACAGCTGGCATAAGACTACCAAAACTAAAATTGACACAGGAATAAAATAACACGAAATTAGGTAGTTAACCTTGCAGAATATCTTTCCGGTGGCGAATGTACTAGTCCCAAAACGCACTATTAGTCAATACACTCTAATTTCAAAAGCCCCTCTTCTCATAAGAAACTAGGCCCAAAACACCATATTTCCAAAAAGGCTCATTCTCGATTTACACGAGAACCATTGAGAACTAGTCCCAAAATACACTTTTCCCAAAATACCCCAAATTGTGTTCACCTGTAGGTGGCGTAATACTTCATTCTCATAATGCATAGTTCTCAAAACACTCTTGTTCCAAGATACCCTAATTTTTTTTCTTTTATTTTTGCTTTCAAAATGTGCATTATTTAGATGCTTTTGAAGATGCGTATTTACTAAAATAGATACCCAATTATTTCCCTAAAAGGACGTCAGTGCCGTCAAGATTTAGTGTTCTTTAAGTTCATAAATGACATAGGACATTTTTCTTTATTTCACTTTTCTAACATTATTACGAAATCTTAAACTGAGCATGGCCCGACATTCTCTTGACTAGGTATGCATTATGAGAATGAAGTACATATTACGCCACCTACAGGTAAACACAATTTGGGGTATTTTGGGAAAGGTGTATTTTGGGACTAGTTCTCAATGGTTCTCGTGTAAATCGAGAATGAGCCTTTTTTGGAAATATGGTGTTTTGGGCCTAGTTTCTTATGAGAAGAGGGGCTTTCGAAATTAGAGTGTATTGACTAATAGTGCGTTTTGGGACTTGTACATTCGCCACCGGAAAGCAGAATATACTTATGTCAAATATCAATTCAGACTGTTGTGATTTTTGAACGGGTACAGGTGGAGAGCTGCCAGGAGCTAGTGAAGCGCTGCAACGAGGAGGGCGTGGTCGACGCCAGCGCGCTGCGCACGCATCTCGGCCGCTGGGAGCTGTGCGGAGGCTACGCTTTTATACACGTCGATGAGGTATACCCGTATTTGTTGGTATTTTTCACACACTACACTTGCTAAGTTCTATTCAATGCAGAAACCAGTGGTCACATCACTTTAATTATTATGTTAGGGCCCGGAATTTTAGGGGCGACTTTTGACAAGTTGTAGGGAAAGAACACCGCTGTTTATCGATTTTATCGACAATTCGATGGCTTTTTTTATTTATGTCCTTATTAGGTACTTCAAATCTTCCGATGATACATACTCTTTTCTGCGGTTGATAGTGAAAAAAGTACGAAATATTGGAAAGTTTTGAACGTTTAAATAGCTTTATTGAAATCCGTATAATTACGAAAACCTATACACACACACAAACCACACAAACCTATACAGATACAAATAAGTAAATCAACTATCGATTTGTCGATAACATCGTTAAACAGCGGTGTTCTGTCCCTACAACTTGTCAAAAGTCACCCCCAAAATTCCGGGTCTTATTTCATTAATTATACACAATTAACTTTTGACCGCGACTCCGTCCCCGTAGAAGTCGTTACCACTATTCCCTTAGACACTATCCAACTTACCGGGATGAAAATACCTACGCTGCTGCGCGTCTCCGTGAACAAACCCCTGGTCGGGGCCGCGGCAACATTGCGTTCGGTCACGCTTGGCTGTCCAGCGCGTACCTATTTAAAATATCGAGCGACAAAGCCTTCACCGAAAGGTCTTATATACCGTTTAGTACACGGGAGTCTAAAAATAGTGTACCTACAAAATCCGGAGCTATTTTTTTTCAAAATACCTTCGAAGTTGAAAAGATAAGTACTATCTAATTCATAAATATGAGTATACTTTAGTACCTTTTCACTTTAATCACTATGACAATTCGGATGCACCTCAGATCATAGAAACAAGGGATATATGTTATGGGGCGTGGTTCGAGACGCCTTGATATGGTCAAAATTGACATATCGGCACGACGCGTGTCAAGCGTATATAAAATCAAAGGGCATAACATATCAAAATCAAAATCGTTTATTTGTATAACACAGGTAAATTACATAAGGTCTTAAACAGTGTCAAGTATCACCATGTTACGCCCTCAGGCATACAAATTTAACATGCAGTTAATGACTCCGCACACTATACATGCACAGTCAAAGAGATAAATATATGTATATGTGTCATAAGAACTTCAAATCAAATACCGATTTCATTTGTGTGACATGCGTTTCTAACTTTTGTTTGACAGATAATTTTTTTCTAATTGTGAACAGAGGCCTTACGTTGAAAATTGAAATTCTAAGTAACGTTACGTATATCCCTTTATTTTAGATTTTGACTCGGATAACGAGTGACAGGAATGGAGCTAACGTGACTTCCAACTTCGATTCTTAAAGTAGAGCCCCAGACTGGTGCAACTTCACAAAGACTTGCAAAATATATGACTATATGACTTGTATATTTTAATCCGGGCTTTTTGCCGGCCATTGGATTGTTTCAATGTCGGTTTGACCTGCTAGCCACTCTAGTGCCACGCCACTGGGGATCTGTGAATGGAACCATTGTCCTGGGCCAAATAAACACGGCTAAACCGTGCGAAGCGTTGCTAAAAAACATCTCTTAGAATCGTCATAATTATATCGGGCTCCAGTCATCCTGCCGCTCACTTCTGCCAATTCCCAGGACCCGTAGAACGCATCCGACCCGAAATACCCAGACCGATTCTTACACTTGACCTGTTCGGCAATGTGTTTGCTTCGAGATATCGTTATTTTTTTCGTCTATGTAGTATTTTCCGACCATGTTTGTCCGATCTAAATGTCTTTCCATCCACAAAAATCACTTTATTATTTATCTCTGTTATCTCGGCAACACGCATCCTGATCCTTTTCAACTATACTATTCGAATTATCTCCAAAAGACTGACGTGGTGGGGCATATTTGAATCATGCATGTTTCATAATCAGTGATCGTTATCAACATCCTGTAATGGTAGCAAAGTATGGTTGACAAAAAAAAACAAATAACGAAGTATATTAAACATTATATATTTTACAAATTATGAGATTTATTTACATATTTATAACAACAAATCCAAATTATAGTGAATAAATGACTAAAATTTGTTCAACAGATTTGGCTGTCAGTCGTTCACGTCGATAGGAAAAAACAATTTTAAATAGCTAAATGACCTTTCTCCGTTAAGTCATTTTTAAGTCTTTAAAATATTGCACAATATTTTTATTCACGCCTTCCGGCATATCCACCTCTTTACCTTCAATCAGCTGCTGCACAACGCTTACAGTACTGTAACCCGGGTTTTTCTTTAGGACATATTTTAGTTTAAAATAAACTTCCTTGCCCTTGGGATGTAATCTCAACTTTGCCATTTTTTTTATCAAGTCCGCGATAATTTTTAATGAACTTTTCAGTTCTAGATTTGGATCCTCCAGCAATTGAATTGATTTGGCGATAATGTCGAAGTTTGTGTCAACGAACAATAAAACTGATTTTAAATTGCGATCACGGAAAATTTTCTTAGCGTCGACAATTGTTCTTGCTTCACGTGAATAAAATACGGGTATTGTGTCAAATCCATGCTGTCAATGTAAATACTGTGATCATACGTGCACTTTATGAGGACTCCACTAAAATACTTGAATTATCCACTCTAGATACGATATGCATTGGTTTATTTAGATAGACACGTCGCGTAGTGTAATTAGATTTTCAACTACAGTTATATTTTGATGACATTTTATAAATGTCATTTGACGTACACTGTTTTAAAAATATATTAGGGCGGAAAAGGTTTTGTACCGTAAGGATTTATATCTAGAGGTGTAATCTTTAGAAGGTATGTATTTTATGGTTAAGATCAAAAGTAAACAACCAAATGTGTTTGTTTTTTCTGCCAACCATACCCTTTGCTACCAAAAGTGGACGTTGATAACGATCACTATTCATAAACCATCCACAAATTTAATAATGTGACATCATCAACTTCAATCTTAAAGTTGCATAAAACATAAAAAATAAAAATATTCGTTTCAAGCTCTTGAATTATAGCCGATTTATAGACCCACACATACATAACACGACGCGTCTAGTGCGGGTCCCTTTCTCGCAGTATTTCCCATTTGTGAAGTGTATATAGTGAACTGTGTGGCTGTTTGTACATAATTAGGCAATAAAACACTCATGCTTTAAGACCTATCAATATGCACCAGTTACATGAACGAGCTACCGTTTGTAAGCTGTGAGCAAAATAAAACGACATTTATATATATTACTATATGACTTGTATATTTTAATCTATGATTTAAAATATTTATTTTGGTCTGGTAAGCAGTTTAAGTTTGTTGATACTTTTCATCTTATGTTTTCATTTCTTTAAACGCCAGCATAACGCCGAGTTGGAACCATTTCGTGCCAACAGGTATTTTAACTATGTCAGTATTTGGTTTAGTTTTGTATGACTGTTTGTCACGAATATTTTCTTCTTCCGTTCTTTCTTTCTTTCTTAAAATGGTACATATGTATGATATAATGTTATAAAAGTCAAAGTTGTGCTTGTTTGATTGTTTTGTATGTTGGGGGTAGTCTCTGGATCTACAGAAACGATTTTTTAATTAAATAGGGCTAATGTCCAGTATTAATGCAGGCAATTTGTTTGTATTTAAACCGGAGCGAAGCAAGAGTAGGTCGCTAATTGGTAATGAAGAAGAAATAATTATGTACTTAAACGGAGCCGGGACCTGACTCGATCTCGACTTTTCTTTGTCGAATTAGGTATTATTTTAGTTTGAATTGACAACATTTCAAAAAAAAAAGCATTTTTGTTTTTTCGCGATTATGGTAGCTGGTTAAAAATTAGACTACCCGTGTTTCTCGGTTTTTCTTTATTTAACTTAAATTCGTCGTTAATAATTTATTACATAAATAGTCATTAAAAAGACCGTATATACAAAGTTAGGAATACTAATGTCGTGATCTTAGAATGATATAAAAAAAAATTTAAACCGACTGTCATGTCATGTCACTTGCCATTCTTGTCAAGCATTCGTTGCCGTTCCTTCACGAGTTTGTTATTTTGCGTTTACTGCTATGCTTCTGCTTTGAGTTTCTTTCTACATAATGAGGACCGGAAGAAACCAAGATCCTTTTATAATTTGTTTTGTCCCAAGTTGCAAAAACGCGGCGTCAATAGAAATAGATAAGCACTTTTCATATTCCTCGTGCATGTAGATTGGAATGGTGTTCGATCCTAAATAAAAAGGTTCCGAAAAGTGCAATTTATATATGTGAAGATCATTCATTCGTCGACTTTGGGCAGATTACGGCTATCCGCTTTTACAAATCCTTTAGTCACTTTCATTTTAAATATCAAATTACGAGACTCGAACGAAAGCGTGTCGTTAGATTAGAAATCAAGTAATCCGTCAGACGGACATAAAAAATGGAAATGACATGCAGTGTTGCCAGATTTATTTGCACCTTCCCCCCTAGATGTATTTAAAAAACCCCTAGTTTCTAGAGTACGATTGATATAAAACCTCTGACGATTTTCGTATATCATATTTTTCTAAAATATAAGTATTATTAATTTATTACGTACAAGCTACATAATATTTACAGTTACTAAAATACTAAATTGATATAAAGTTTTTATTAGAACTTATTAGATACTTATTGGTACATTGAACATTACAAAATCGTAAGTATCCTTAAAATTTATCCAAAATGTCAGTGTAATAGTAGTGCTATTGACCGATTTTAAAAGTAATTCACCATTGGTAACAATTGTGAGAATCCTTCAGAAAATCCCCTAGACAAATTTACATACATACATACACATACATAAACTCACGCCTTTATTCCCAGAGTGGGGTAGGCAGAGCTACAGAATTACCAACAACTCTAAAAGCTTGTTGATAATTCTGTAACCACATTTTGCACACTAGACAAATTTAGTGGCATCAAAACCTCGAAAAAACCTCAACGACCTGGAAAAACCCCTAGGTTTTAGGGAAAACCTCTAAATCTGGCAACACTGATGACATGAGAGTTGTATATTTTTTTCAATTCCTATGGTAATAAATGGACTAAGGGCACTATAAGTGTATTCCTATCATTCACAATTCAACTATTTTACTGTTTTTCCTAAATATAATAAAAACTACTGCATAAAAAAAACCAAAAATATTTTTACTGTAATCAGCAGCGTAAAATCTACAAATGGTATTTTTATTTTACTACCTTAGCACATATGAATTGTTGTCATTTGGGGCGTTTTTATTTATTAATAAATATATAATTGTTATTTTCCTTAGATTCCTGAGACAGAGAACAGTGACCGGAACTGTTTGAGAGAGCGCCATATCGCTTCAGAGGGGGTCGGCTCGGCCGCACCGCAGTCTGCTCGTTCGTGGGACGTCAGTCAAGTGCAGGCGTGGCTGGAGTCTCTGCAACTCGGAGAGTATTCAGACACGTTTGCAAATCATGACGTGACCGGTCGCGAGCTAGTGACATTGACGAGGCAGGATTTACGTGACCTCAACATCACAAAAGTTGGTCACGTGAAGCGTATTCTCAAAGCCATCCAGGATCTGCAGTAACGCCGGCGAGGCTCCACGGTGGATGGCCGCCGCGAGAACAAATATTAACATGCGGTCACCATCAACATTACCAATAAAACAAGTGATTAAACTAAATTATTAAGAAAACACAAAAAAAAAGTCTTCAATAAAAATATAAACTATAGAAAATTGTAAGAGCAAGGTAGCTTAACTTAAATGTTCGTGAAGGTATTGCAGGCGGGAACAAGCAATGAATTACAAAACATGTTACTTATAGGACTGTAACATTTGCACTGTTAGCTTGTTCCCATTTGGATATTTTGATTAAAGTCCGTTTTCTTTTTAATAAGTTACTTTATTTCACACTTCAGTTTGAATTACTTTTTTGACTTTCCGACAAAATGATAGCATCCAAGATTCATGTGTATTTGGAATGGTCTATTTGTTAGCTTCTATTTGAGACCGATATTGTTATATTTTTTATAACCGACGACATTTTGAAATTTTATTTGTGCACCATAATGTCACTTCGACAGTTAAAAATAATCGAATGACACCTCATATTATATGTTCAAATCGGTCAAGCAGTTTAGGGTGCAGAGCGTCCCAAGAATTAGAATTAGACATGCATACATTTAAATAGAAAAGCATACCTAACCCTCTTTCAAGCAGTCTGGTAAAAAATACATCCATGTCTTTACTTCCTATTAAAATTTGAACGTTTCTTTATTGTACACGCCCTCGAACTGCTAAGTGAAATTGTATAACTATTATATCGCACCTTTGCGACAAAACTGTGACAACTTCTTTTGTCGCAACTTTGAAGATAGCACAGTTTTGTCGCAAAGGTGCGATATGTATTTCAGTCGATGAGTGAGCGCGCTGCCGCGGAAAGATGGGCCTATATAAACAACACAGATTGTGGAATGTGGGGCGAAGAATTCTTCATAATTATGTATTTAAATTTAAATGTTAAAGAACTATTTTAATACAGTAAATATCTAATAAAGTATAGGGAACGTCTAAGTAGGGACTTATTATGGGCAAAGTTTAAAACAATACGTAAGTAGTACCACAGTATAGATATAGCTAAAGCAGTAAAGAAGCTCGGCCTAATTTTCAAGATAAATGCCTACTCTCCAATTGAGCGTCAGGGTTGTCCCCTAAAATTTTGTAAAATTGAAAAAAGTTTTTGTTTAGTAGTAGTAGTAGTTAGTGCAAAATCGATGTCTGCGACAGCGAATCCCTTGACAGATTGACGAAATGAAGCCGCCATCTTGAACTTTTTAGTTATTGGACTGATTTCTTCCAAAATTGATATTTGGGAATCTGTGTGGTCTCCGACAAGGAATCCGTTGACAGAATGGGAAAAAGTAGCCGCCATCTTGAACTTTTTAATTATTGGACTGATTGCTTCCAAAATTGATATTTGGGAATGTGTGTGGTCTCCGACAAGGAATCCGTTGACAGAATGGGAAAAAGTAGCCGCCATCTTGAATTTTTTAATTATTGGACTGATTGCTTCCAAAATTGATATTTGGGAATCTGTGTGGTCCCCGACTAGGAATCCGTTGACAGAATGGGAAAAAGTAGCCGCCATCTTGAACTTTTTAATTATTGGACTGATTGCTTCCAAAATTGATATTTGGGAATGTGTGTGGTCTCCGACAAGGAATCCGTTGACAGAATGGGAAAAAGTAGCCGCCATCTTGAATTTTTTAATTATTGGACTGATTGCTTCCAAAATTGATATTTGGGAATCTGTGTGGTCCCCGACTAGGAATCCGTTGACAGAATGGGAAAAAGTAGCCGCCATCTTGAACTTTTTAGTTATTTAACTGATTGCTTCCAAAATTGATACTTGGGAATCTGTGTGGTCCCCGACTAGGAATCCGGTGACAGAATGGGAAAAAGTAGCCGCCATCTTGAACTTTTTAGTTATTTGACTGATTGCTTCCAAAATTGATATTTGGGAATCTGTGTGGTCTCCGACAAGGAATCCGTTGACAGAATGGGAAAAAGTAGCCGCCATCTTGAACTTTTTAGTTATTTAACTGATTGCTTCCAAAATTGATATTGTGGTGTCCGATAACGAATCCGTTAACATAATGAGTAAAAGTAGGGTAATGAACATTACTTTAGCATTTTAAGAAGTCTTTATTCTTAGTAAGTTATACATTTCGGATTGCTTAACAACTAACTCCACTACCACAGTATCAAATAAAACTGAAACTTAAACAAAACTAATTTATTTATTGCCTGCTTTTTAACCTTAGTTACAAATTACTTACTGAAAAATATTTTCGCGTGCTACGACATGTACGGAAAGCTTTATTGTTAAATTTTATAGTGTAAAAAAATTCTCATTCTAATGAATAGCTTTTTTAAATAAACTATCGCGAAACATGGACATGGCACGATGAAACTGACTTTGTTTATTTCTTTGTAGATTAAATCAGCTACTTTGCAATTTATGTGCTGTCTTTGAAAACAACAGCGAAAAATTTCATCCATTTTCTCGATGTATTGGACAAAATTATCCGGTGGTACAACTAGTAAACTACGGTTAGTATCTTTACTGTATTCTCTGTATCTCAAGTAGTGACTTTCAGAACTTAAGTTGTGGACAGTTTAATTTGGTTTCATGTATGATTTCAAACTTTGGCAATCGTTGTGGCGTTCAGCACATTTCTTTAAGAGATAGCCACAAACATAAAAAAGTGAGTTTTTTTCGGGAATATCCAGTTGGTTATATTCTGAGCATATAATTTGAACGGTGTTTTGTAGTTCTTCATCATTTGTACCGTGGACTTCTATTTCCTCATTTCTTGTTGCTTCGTCATTTCGTTGAATTAACTCGCTGCGCTGGTCTGAATGAGAAGTTTTCCCAAATCGTCTTCACAATTACCTGCTTTTGGAGGTTTTATGACACAGGAAAAAAAAATCTTTGAAAAGCTGATATGAACTGTCTGCTTGTGGGTTCTGTGGACAGACCATTCTTAGTTCTTATTTGTCCAAAAAAATTCTCAAGCCCATCTTGATTGAGCCTCCTTGTAAGTAAAAACGTGCATCCTTCTGACTTCAAATCTTCAAAAAGTAACAAAATAGAGGTAATTGTTATTTGAAACCCATGTATAAACTTCACCTTTGACGTCCCATCTTTTCCATTTTTCGGATTGATTAATAATAATAATAATAATAAATCATTTATTTCGAGTAAATTTACACTCATATATTGTTAGTAGTTCCTTAATCCTAATTGTTAGTAACAAATTACAAATAACACTAATTATAAAGGGCATGTAGCCCACAACAATGGCGCATGTAAGGGCAGTCTACTCTGCTCCCTATCATGCTGAGGATGATATTGGGGCTGCTCCGCACGCGGCGCACCAGGGACGCGGCCCGCTTGCGCATGGTGGTGTGAAAGCAGTCGACCCCGGCGGCCGCGAACATACCTGACGCGCTACAGAAGCGAGGCAGCCCCACTATCACCCGGAACGCATTGTTGTACTGGACACGGAGGGCTCCATAGTCCCGTTGCGTGTATTGCATCCATAGGCTGCACGTGTAAAGGGATGTACAGAATGCTCTAAACAACGTAACTTTTACCTCCCTTGTACAGCGCGCAAACTTACGAGCTATCATATTAGCCCTAACTGAAAGAGCCCTCCGTTCCCGCTCAACGTCCTTGTCATCCTTGAGGTCGAACGTTACTAAATGCCCAAGGTATTTAAAGGTATTTACCCTATCAAGAGACACACCCTTAAGGGTAATTGGGGACAATACAGCTGTTCGACTACGTCCGACCTCAAACACCATGTATTGGCTTTTGACCACATTATATTTTAGGCCATGGGATTCGGTATAAGATTCGCACACGCTTAACAATTTTTGTATACCGCAAACTGATGCACTCAGCAGAACCATGTCGTCCGCATAGCTTAAATTGTTGACACAAACACCATCAATATGACAGCCGACACGCATTCTGCCGAGCACATTGAGAAGCCCATTTATATACAAATTGAAAAGCGTGGGCGAACTCAACCCCCCCTGCCTCACCCCACACTCCAACCTGTATGGATCAGACAGTGTGTCCGCCCACCTAACGCTATTGACCTGACCTCCATACCAGTACCGAAAGATCTGTATAAATTCAGGAGGGAGTTTTATGGCTTCCAGTTTCTTCCATAAAACTTCATAGGAAACCAGGTCAAAAGCCTTAGACAAATCGAGGAAACAGGCAAAAACTGGTGATTTTCTAGCAACGTAGTATTTGATAGTGTGCTTAAGACACAGTACAGCACTTTCCGTGGATAATCCCGGCTGAAAACCGAACTGGTTGTGACTTAGCTGCACGTACTGGTTTAACTGTATGTTAAGCACACTATCAAACACCTTCGCTATGACAGTAGCCAGAGATATTGGCCTATAGTTACTGACGTCTGACAAATCTCCCGTTTTATTCTTAAGGTTAAAGAAACTTTATTCCCATAAGAATTACAGAAATTCGCTTACATGAGAATATTCTAAATTTATATACAGGGTGTCCCAGAATCCAACGTCAACCCGCCTAGGGCTGATAGAGCAGCTGATAAGCTATCGATTTAACCCCCATGTATGTTCTGCAATTGTTATTACTTTCCGAGATATTGATCATTTTAATCGGATTTTTTGTAATTTTTCCTTATGTCAGTGATACGAGAAACCCCTAAATTCATGTATTTATACCTTTTTTTTTCAGTGTTTTCTTGCATGATTAGGATCACTGTGAAATAAGGAAGTTTTTAAAGCTACATGCCATTTTTTTTTTCATTACATCTTTTTGAGTAAACACACAAAGTTTGTTTTTCCATACTTGGTGAAAAACAAACGCGGGGTTCCCTTAGTATGGAGAAAGTAACTCTGTGCGATTACTCAAAAAGTTGTAATGAAAAAAAAAATGGCATGTGCTTTAAAAACTTCCTTATTTCACAGTGATCCTAATCATGCAAGAAAATACTAAAAAAAAAAGGTATAAATACATGAATTTAGGGGTTTCTCGTATATTAATAATATATTATATTTCTTCTTGTATATTATTAATATATGTTAAAAATAGTAATGGCCCTAGAATGGATCCTTGAGGGACACCACAGATAATGGGAAGAGGTTTACTTTGGTACTCATCTATTTTTACCATTTGAATCCTGTTTGTTAGATAAGATTCAAATATTCCGTAAGCTGCTTCAGTCACACCTATGCTCCGGAGTTTCTTCAATAGTAGGGTATGACTAACCGTGTCAAAGGCCTTCAAATCAATGAACACACCCAGAGCTATGTTTTTTCTATCTATATTTGATTTGATGGTAGTTACCAAGTCTGTTGTTGCCGAAAGTGTGCTCGATTTTGGTCTAAAGCCATATTGATTTTTGGAGAGGAAGCCTAGTGATGTTATGTGCTTATCAAGACGATTCAAATATTTTTGATAATACGGGTAATACCGATATAGGGCGATAGTTATTTACGTCAGATTTTGTTCCAGATTTAAAGATTGGGGACACTTTCGCAATTTTCAGACTGTCAGGAAAGATAGCATCATCTAAACACTTATTTATGCAATGGCTTAATTCAGCAGATATTGCTTTTTTTAGACATTTCAATACCTTAGTGCTAATTTTATCTATACCTGTGCTAGTATTGGAGTCTAAATGATCAATATATTTTTCAATTTCGTCTGGGCTATTAGGATCTAATTTAGATAAGAAAACGTTTTTTACAAACTGAGTAGGTATTGTATGCGTAAGATTATCATGGTATTTGGGAGGAATTTTGCTAGCTAAGGTGTTGCCAACAGAAGAGAAGAAAATGTTTAAGTGTTCACAAACGAGATTTCCCTCAGTTATTAGGCCCTGGTCAGTGGAAATTGCTGGGAGTGTACATTTACTTTTTAATTTATTAGTTGCAAGGGTGTTAATAAGATTCCAGGTCTTCTTCGGCTTATTACAGCATTTTTTGAACTCTTCCAGATAATATTTTCTTTTTGTACTCATGATTTTCTGTGTTACTTTATTTCTTTCTGTTTTAAACTTCGTTTTAAGATCCTTATTGTTAGGGTCCTTTTTTAGCTCACTCCATAGTTGATTTCTTATATTTATTTATTTATTTATCCCTGTAATGATAGTTTTATTTATCCAGTCACTTAGTGGTAAATTTAGTATTTTTGTTTTTGTTTGAGTACTCATATGTATATTTTCTTTTATAAAGTTTTCTAGTTTTTTATAATCGTGCTCATTATTCTCTAGATGTGTCAAATCAAATTTATTGTTTAGATCAGAGTAATCTACCAACGTATATGTGATCTTCTTCTTAGGTGTTAGCTTCTGTTTCTTAATGGCTGCATATATTTGTTTGTGGTCTGAAAGCGATGATTCGACGATTGCCAGATGAAAATTATTGTCACTTGTACATACGTGATCCAGGATCGACCAGGTTGTAGAAGTTTCTCGTGTGCAATGTTGCTTGTCTATTTTGTTAATTATTTTGTAACCATTTTCATTTAGCATTTGTGAATACATTTTAGTTGTTTTATCTTCTAGTAATAGGTCCAAATTAAAATCGCCAAAAACAATAGCCCGCCTCCTGTCCCGCAACTGACCATCATAATCAACAAGAAAGTCACTTACGTTTGTATGTCCGGGTTTGTAAATTATTCCAACGTTTAACGCATACCGCTCTAAGTACACCCAAAGGTAATTGTTTCCTCCAATATATTTGTCCTCTATCACTTTATGTTTTAAGCTATCATGAATATATATGGAAACGCCACCTCCTCTGCTGTCATTTCTATAGTTGTAATGATGGGTGTAATTGGGTAGTTGTAGTATCATTGCGTCATTTTCACATCTAATCCAGGTTTCAGTGAGGAGAATAATATGTATGTCATTATTAATTGACTTGAGAATGCATTTCAATTCATCAAATTTCCCTGGTTTGACAATGCTGCGTACATTTGCATAGAAGAAGTTGAGGGACTTTTTTGTGGTGTTAATCTGGGTATAATCGTTAGATATTAATTGGTGTGAGGTGTAGCCTGATGTGGAAACTAAGAAGTCTCGATCAAGGTCTCCCTTGTTGTGATGGATAAGGAGTTTTTTGGCAATGATTCCTATATTTTAGGTTCCCCTTTGACATATTTAATACACAAATTAGGTTCTCCGTTAGACTTTCGGTTTTCTAGTTCCTGTTTTAGTTTTTTAAATGTTTTTCTTTGATTGAGCGTTTGGTCAGAGTATATTTTGACATCAGCAGCTGCTACGTTATTTTTATTTCGCAGGATAAATTTCACAGTTTCATCGGATTTAAAGCATACCTTGATAGGTCTAGGTTTGTTCTGTTGATACTTTCCTAGACGGCTTATTCTTTCAGGTTCGGGGCAGTCGGGTTTAATTATTTTTGTGAATTTTAATACTTCCTGTTTATCGTAATCAGTCCTCTCGGAGACAATTTCCGATGTTGGCTCTTGGATGCCAGCTATGATAATATTTTTTGAACGATTCGTACGTTCTTGGCATTCTGTGACCAGAGCATTATAAGTTGCGGGCATCACCAGCTCTTGCCCGTTAGACGATTTTAACTCTCTTCTTTTTCTAAACCATCGACTTTAGTTTTCAGAGCATTGTTTGTTTCCACTAAGTTCGAGAAATCAGTTTTCATTTTATCCTGTTCGTTGGTCATGCACTCAATTTGGCTGCAAATGTTGTTAACTTGACTTTTAATTGTACTTACGTCATGACATAATTTGTTTATGCTTTCCGTTTTTGCGCTGCTACTCGTGATTATGAGAGACATCATGTCAGCCATTTGTTTTTTGAGATCCGACAGTTCATGCATAATATCTTCGTCACTATCACGGACCTTGCGCTTATTACGAAAAGTTATCTGAGAACTCTCAAACTCGGATGCTGTCATTAAATTTGGCTGCGATCCACCGAGCCCCGTCGAGATGCCACATCCATTTGGTGAGCGTAGTAGGCTCATTGTACACCCGAAGTTAATAACTTGTTTTGCTGCTGCAGATATTTGAGGCACACAATATATTGATTTAAATTAGCATCACTGATCTATTACTTTAAGGTTGGGTTTTAAGTGATCAATATTTAATTATTTTTTGTAAAAGTTTTAATGTTGATGCTAATGTAAATTGCAATGTTTGACACTTTCACTTTAAGTTCAAATTTGAATGTATGTTAATTAATAGAATTGAATTAACAAGTAACACGTCTGTACTGCACGCTAACCTTGTCGGTTTATTATTCTTGACTATAGGCACCACTATTGTTCGCATGAGATGATCAGGCAAGTAAGCATGCCGTACACATAGAGTAAAAAACATTGACAACACTCTTGACATGTGGGGGCCGGCGTGACGGAGATGCTCAATGCTGAGACCATCGTGGCCAGGGGATCTACCTCCAGAGATAGACTTGATAGCCTTATCCACGTCAATGGCGGCGATTCCAGTTGTTGTCACTTTTACGTTGGTCTCAGCACTGCTCACCTCGCCCTGCGAAGGCCTTAAGGGAGATTTTACGGAGAAATGGTCCCTGAAAAGGTTAACAATGGCCTTCGTGTCGTTTACGCCATTAACACTCACCGGGAGGCCAGACCGAAGTTTCACATGATCGGTAGCTTTCCAAAACGCACGAAAATCCTTATTAAAGTGGTGCGAGGCAATAATATCCATTCTTATCTGATTTTGATGATCCTGGCACCATTTCAACCTAGATTTGAATACTTTTCTACTCTCGCACATCTTCTCAAAAATTACACCCGCCATTGGTCTTTCGTGTACCGTCCATATATGAAAATTCTGCCTAGCCACCCCGTGTGCCTCCCTGACGTGCTTATTCTACCCCACTATCCGATTTTTATTTCTAGGCTTACCAGTTTCACGAGTAATAGTCGCAGCCTTTCTGAGGGCAGACACTATGTCATCATACATATTATTTAAGACGACTCTATGACTGGCCAAATTACAACACTCATCTGCACACTCCCTAAGTTCCGAAGGAAAATCAATATCCCTCAAAAAATTGTTACATTCATCAGTGAAATGATTGATCTGCACGTTCGTTCTCTCCCCCCACACAATGGATT
Source organism: Acleris laterana (assembly GCA_963966035.1). NCBI lineage: Eukaryota > Metazoa > Arthropoda > Insecta > Lepidoptera > Tortricidae > Acleris > Acleris laterana. The sequence goes on from OZ014438.1 coordinate 45,600,931, forward strand.
GATTAGTGGTACTTGGTTGAGAATGCACTCTGGGTGTTAAGACATTTAAATTTAATTCCATTACTATCGGGAAATTGTCTGACCATGTAACATTGTAATTAACAAATATATTACGCACTGACGTCAGTGCAGATTGCGTTACAACAAAGTGATCAAGCCATCGCCTACACTGATGAGCTTCACTAACAAACGTGTATGCGTCGGATGAAATGCCCAACGATTCAACGTCAACACAAGTCCATTTCTGTTCCTTACAGTAATTAATAAGTTCTTTAAAGAAGAGTTCATTAGGATGGGCATTGAAATCACCCATTATATACACCGATTCTACACCGTATTCACTAATGATAGCGCTTACCGTAGCCAGGCAGTCTGTAAATTCCATAAGGTTGTCCGCACTATCCGTTGGCATATAGACACTTAAGGCTACAAAAGGCCGCCCACTGGTCACAACCTTTATCGCGCACACTCGAGGGTTACCGCACTGCACCACAGACACATTGTCGAAAGTAGCACTTCTCCACAATATGCCTACCCCGCCAAACGGTCGCCCGCGCAGCACTCCAGCTCCGGTGTCAACTGCCGAAGTCCCCGTTGAACAAAAGTTGTAGTCGATGCTGCTTAAGTACGGGATCTCATCCGGTAAAAGCCACGTCTCCTGTAGGGCTATAATGTCTGACGATCGATACAATTCCTTAACAGCGTCAACAGAGCGCTTAACGCTTTTACAATTAAAGCTAGTAAATGTATACGGTTTAATTGACATTATTTCGTAATACAGCCGACAGCAGAGTTTCCTCCGAACGATTTTTTGTACTTAAAGTGTACAAATTTACGGAAAATAATACCCGCAGGCCATAAATCCTTGTCTAAGAACATGGATATTTTTTCCTCACTTACAAAGAACTTAAAGGCCTTGTGATTCGTTTCTTTTTTCATTTCAATTTTTTCAAGGGAGACTGTCTCATCAATTTTATGTTGAATATAAGTAACAATATCCGACTCATTCGAATCCTTGTGTATATTCGTAATAAACATTGGGATTTTACGTTTTTGGAGGCAATCAGTTAAATAACTAAAAAGTTCAAGATGGCGGCTACTTTTTCCCATTCTGTCAACGGATTCCTGGTCGGAGACCACACAGATTCACAAATATCAATTTTGGAAGCAATCAGTCCAATAACTAAAAAGTTCAAGATGGCGGCTACTTTTTCCCATTCTGTCAACGGATTCCTAGTCGGGGACCACACAGATTCCCAAATATCACTTTTGGAAGCAATCAGTCCAATAATTAAAAAGTTCAAGATGGCGGCTACTTTTTCCCATTCTGTCAACGGATTCCTTGTCGGAGACCACACAGATTCCCAAATATCAATTTTGGAAGCAATCAGTCCAATAACTAAAAAGTTCAAGATGGCGGCTACTTTTTTCCATTCTGTCAACGAATTCCTAGTCGGGGACCACACAGATTCCCAAATATCAATTTTGGAAGCAATCAGTCCAATAATTAAAAAAATCAAGATGGCGGCTACTTTTTCCCATTCTGTCAACGGATTCCTAGTCGGGGACCACACAGATTCCCAAATATCAATTTTGGAAGCAATCAGTCCAATAACTAAAAAGTTCAAGATGGCGGCTACTTTTTCCCATTCTGTCAACGGATTCCTAGTCGGGGACCACACAGATTCCCAAATATCAATTTTAGAAGCAATCAGTTAAATAACTAAAAAATTCAAGATGGCGGCTACTTTTTCCCATTCTGTCAACGGATTCCTTGTCGGAGACCACACAGATTCCCAAATATCAATTTTGGAAGCAATCAGTCCAATAATTAAAAAGTTCAAGATGGCGGCTACTTTTTCCTATTCTGTTAACGGATTCCTTGTAGTGGTCTGTGGAGGCAATAGGTAGAATAACTAAAAAGTTTAACATGGTGGCGGCTTCTTTTTTTCTCAACTCGGGAGGAGGTAGGTATGCTTATTTGACATAATATTATGTAGGTATTTCATAACCTAATAAACAAATGTCATCCTATAAAAAGCATTTTATTAAAAATACGTTGCTTATATTATATATACCTACTTGACATTGGCAAAATATCGTTTTCACTTCTCATGCTCGTAAAGTCCTTCTTTATGCTGGGTATAGGCTGCATAAAATCGCATTTTATGCACTAGTGCATAAATGGTTGTCGTCATCTAGACTAAGACAATTAAGCCCTACAGCCAGACAGACGAGGTGACTACATTAAATAAACTTGTTATTTGAATAAATTTACTTTAATTTTATTTATATTTGCATCGTAGTTGCATCTAACAAAGAAGAAATTTAAAACTATTAAAAACAAGCATTATTAACAAGAACATTAAAAAATCAACGTAGGTATAAACTTGGCAGTATTGCGTTCGACCTAAGTCAAAAATCGCAAACAGAAAAAAAAAAAAAATTGACAGAAATACAGTGGCGGGAAAGAGGTTTTGGACTATTAATTAGTTATTTTCTTTGCAAAACTTGTTGTGCTATGGAATTTAATTAAAATGTCGTCTAGTGAAGAGGAAAATAATGCTCACACCTAACACACTCATGGAAAAAAATGCAAAAGAACTTATTAAAGTTTTTTTACATTATCACATGGAAAAAAATGCAAAAGAACTTATTAAAGTTTTTTTACATTATCACTGTTTTATTTCCTCGTAATCGAAGTGAAAAGCAGAGTGTATAACTCGGTCTTAAAACCCATTTTATCCTCGACTTAATTATCCAACCTCGCCTGCCGGCTCGGTTGGATACCATAAGTCTCGGAAAAAATGGTTTGTTTTATGCCCTTGTTGTACAATCTACTATATTATGTAGACGCCATTAAATATATAAGTAAATAATAATAAGATTTAAAAATATATTTTATTTATTCTTACCTTTCAACACAAGTAGGGAGTTAAAAAATGAAATCTCCGTGTTGAGGAAGCCAAATTTAAACAGCCGTATACCACGCAATACACTCGCGGCATCTTTTTAAAGAATATAAAATGCGAAAGAAACCATTCGTCTCGACGCGACACTCGCGACTGACAGCACTGCGATAACTGCTTGCAGGTCTCGTAGAGGCGTGCGTCTGTGTGAGTGCGTCGTTTCGAGCGTTTGATCGGAGCTTCTTTACTGCTTTAGCTATATCTATACTGTGGTAGTACGTATACAGGTATGTATACACGTACGTATATGTCGTTGCTTAAATACTAAAGAGCCTCAAATCAAAATATGTTTGTGTTGCATTTAAATTCGGAATGCTATGTACTTTAAGTTTTAAATCAAACTATTTATGTTAGTGCAGTCATTGAAGCATTATTGCTCCGAATTTTTTTACTGTGAACCGAATTGCATACAATTTTGGAATTAGGTTCATCTTACCCTTAACTTCAAAAGTGAAAATGATTTGAACTCCGCAATCACCCTGGGGGTGGTTGCCACCACTTCTCGGGGGTGTTTGTTTTTTTCTTCAAAATAACCTCGGATATCGATAGAAGGCCTAATTTTAAGCAAAAAATCATCTATAAAGTTTTATATAAATATATAACAAAATTATTTATTTTTCTGACAAACAATTTGGTTTTTTTGTTTTTTCTGTTAAACAAAAAATGACGGAGATATGATTGTTTAAAGAGCGCGTGGCAGCGCAATCACAGCCTCTCTTAAGCCCTTTAACCCTTCACCGTTTTAGAAAAAGGTTTTTTACTATGTATTGCAATAAAGGATGTTGTAGCTCTCTTAATTACCTTTACAATGGTTTTTTATAAATTGTGATAGCATGAAAATTGAAGGAGTTATGGTCAAAAAACTTATGTTTCTAACTTATATACGTAAAATGGTAGCAGTAATCATATATATTTACTGTTTTAATTTAGGGGTAGTTTTAAGGGTAGAAAAGCTTAAGAATATGATAATCATTTTCGAGAGTGTGGAATAATATTTAAATCCTTTTCATTTAATCAAAAAAAAAAAATAACAATTTTTTATCAAGGGGTACTTTTCAAGGGTTGAAAGGGGGTTAAAAATTTGATAATTATTATAGAGAATATAAAATATTACTTACTCTATACTTACATCTTTTTATGTCATACCAAAGTATTTTTTTGTGATTTTTTTAATTTAGGGGTTGTTTGCAAGGGTCGTAAGATTTTCAAGGGGTTGAAAATGATTTTAATATGAGGTAATTGTGTTAGAAAACACTTTACAATTTCACCACTTACTATAATACATGTTTTCTAGCGATAAAATGGCTCAATGTTAATTTTTCCATTAAGGGGTTGTTTACACCCCTTAAAAATAATAGGCGGAGTTCAGATCATTTTCACTTTTGAAGTTAAGGGTAAAATAAGCCTAATTCCAAAATTTCATGCAAATCGGTTCACAGTAAAAAAATTCGGAGGTAAGACCGTATTTTTCGCTTCAATGACTGCACTATGTCTGTTTTTGTTTTGAGGCGCTTTAGCATTTAAGCAGCGATGTATACATGTTCTTTTGACGACACGTTACCCTAGCCTAGTTGGTCTACGAAGCTAGCAGTCCCGGGTTCAAATCCCGGTAAGGGCAGATATTTGTGTAATGAGCGTGAGTATTTGTTCCTGAGTCTTGAATATTTTCTATGTATATAAACATATATTTTTCTATATACTTAAGTAAATGTATCATGTCCAGCATCCATAGAACAAGTCTAGAGTTTAGTTATTGGGACTCGGTGCGTGTGACATCGTCCCTTGGTATTTTTTATTTTATTTTATTACAATGTTAGTCCTTAACTTAAGAAAGACATTTATAATTATCGATGTATATTATAAGCAGACGTGTGCTAACTCGGGGCGCGTTCTAGAGATTTGATATCGATAGTTAGTGCTACTACTATGTGCATCGTAGTCTTTCTGGATTTGGCTAAAGCCTTCGATACCGTCTCGATACCAATCTTGCTCCGCAAACTTGAAGATCTGGGAACTCACGGTGTTCCGCGAGCGTGATTTGGCAGCCATCTCTCAGACAAAAGTCAGCTGGTTGGAGATGGTTTTATTAGGAGTGCTACAGAATTAATGACAATAAAACTGAGTATTTTCAAAGTTAGTGAAGGTGGTTGTAACATCTGTATATTATACAGTGCCATATGCTGTCATTTGTCAGTTTGTCATTTCATTAGACACTAAACAATAAAGTTCCATTTTAATGGATATGAAAATGTCACTAATACAATCATTTATTGACAGTTCGGGTGCCATCGTATTCCGATTGAGATCCGAGTTTTCCCGAAGGAAAATCATTTTGCACTACATCTGTTCATGTGTTAATTGAAAATCCTCTATTACTCTTAAGATATGTTTATTTATATGTATATAGATCTCACTTCAAACAAAACAAGACAAATTTACAGCGCCAGTCATATGCTAGAGTTAGGGATGCCTTCCACCCGGGTTTCCCCGGATTAGTCCTAGTGTAGAGGGCGTCCGGGGAGCGCCCGGGCGGGGTTTCATTTGTAGTCCGGGTTTAAAAATCTCAAGTCTCGGGCCGCCGTATTTATGACGTATTAAACTGTTTTAAACTGTTGTTTATTTAATTACTGAGTTTCATAAAAACCTGTCGACATGTCCGGGTTCCGGGATCCAAAATCCGGGGTTATTCAGGGTCTTGTCCTGGTTGCCAAATTTTTGAGTTGGCAACCCTGGCTATAGTCTGTAACTTTAGGTATTTAAAAAAATTAAACAATCCAAACCACGTGACATTGTTAAAGAGCCAATCAAAACTGTTTTATTGCACTTTGACGTATCAGTGTTCTGCTTCTATTGGCTGACGAACTATATCACGTGGTAGTTTTGTTTAAAAAAAATTTAATACCTAAAAGTATAACCTATAAGTAATAAAAGTAATAATATTTAGGTATGTATTATGTGTATTATAAAATATAAGTAATAACATTTATGTATTGTTTATATTTTAAAATGTAGAGAGAATAAATAATATGTAGTAATGTTGACTAACATCAACTTGACAGTAATATAATATGGATATATTTGTTTAGTCGCTAAAATATTTTGCTATTCGTGCCCCGAGTTAGCACTAGGGAATGCAATTTAACCTGTTATTAACCGTTTTAGTATGAAAACAACCGGTTAAAACTGGTTATAACCGGTTATTTGCATTCCCTAGTTAGCACACGTCCCATTATAGATAAGTATTTCCTAAGCTAGCCCAGATTATAAAACAAATTCTATATTTTTTAAGTCTTACCCTCTTATTTATATACGAGCATATGCTAAAGTGTGCTTTGAATTTGATAGAAAGTAATAGGTACTTACTTCAAGGGTCGATTTCACCAACATTAAATTTATAAGAGAGAAGCTAACCCACTATAACTTTACTCTAACGATTTATACGACGGTTAACTTCAATGTCGTTTCAGCACGCTTATCTATGGATATCTTACTCCCGTATAGTTACTCTGTATCGTTGAACGAATGAATTACTAGGTACGAGATACGGTATTAGAAATATGTACCCCCATCCGTTAAGTATTAATAAATAAAAAATATGCTAGATAAAATATACATTGATAAATCGCAAATAGAAGAATTTACTCTAGTAGGGAGTTTAATTCTTTAGTTTAATATATTGGTAAAACGTAAAATCTGCTTACTTGCGGGTTATTTACGATTCATCCTTACAATAACACTTACACTACATTAGTGAAATTGACCCTAACTAAAATAGGTTTATCGCGCGTTTATGAATAAGGGTGTAAAATGTATGTATATGTATTGTTAATTAATGACTTTCCAAAATGTGATCTATTCTTCTAAATGGCATAATACTTTACCATGTAGTCGATATTTACGTAAAAAAAAAGTAAAGTACTTAAGTAAAAAATAAAAACAAATTCTTAAAGGTACACGGTTGTTATCTATCTTCTAACCTACTTTTAAGACTGCGCCGACCGTACGCCGGATGTACAATGGCGCCCTCATTACTTTTATTGTGTTTTCTAATAAACTAAAGTATTTTCTTAAAATTGGACGAAATGTTTTTATACCACAAATGAAAATACAACTTATAGGGTATATCATATAGTTTAATATTAGTTCACCTTAGAGTTATTAACTTAACGGAAAAAAGGGGGCCACCTTTTCCCGTTAAGCTGACTACTCAAAGGGTAATTGTTATTAAAGTGTGTTACGTATCCCATAAATTGTGTTTTTAGTTGCACTACAAAAACATTTCGTCTGATTCCACGGAAATTCTTTAGTTAATTAGAAAACGCAATAATAATAATAAGGGCGCCACTGGAAGCTCGGCGTTTGCTCGGCGCAGTCTTAAGGATTGCTTCATACAAAATAGTTTGATCTTTTAAATTTGACCAACAAATGGGTTTTGTTACAATGTATTTTGATTAAATTATTCAATCTCAGTTATTGCAAAAAAGAGATTAAAATTTATTTTGCTATTACGAAAAATTTTATTAACTAATTCGTCCTTATTAAAATTAAAACCATTAATTTACCACTATAATTAAACAATATTTTTTGCCTTTGAAATTGAAAAGAAGTGGAGTTTTATATCAAAAAATAATAACATGTAATAATTTGAGTAGATATAAATATACCATTTCTACAAAGAAGTTTGTGGAAAGAAAAGCGGTCGCGATCAGAATACGAGTAGAACTCAAAGTACCGGTAGCACAGCAGTACCTGTCTACTAAATAAGTATTGTGTTACCTATCCGGATTTATTTTTCACATTTATTAATAATAATAAGTAAGTGATCGGTTTGATAATCATTGATATATTTCAGCAATTCAACAATTTACTTTAATAACGTTTATTTATCTGACAAAAACGTCTTATTTGGCATTTATTATTTTAATACTAGGTAGGTACCTACTATAATATATTTCATATCATATGTATGATATGAAAACCGTTGAGGTGCTGGCAGAATAACAGCGTAGTGATCTTGCGTCACAACGCATGCTGAGCCAGAACCTGTTCATCCGCACACATTGCTGGGCTCCGGTGCACGCAAGTGTGTGCTCTGCTTTGCATAACTGCCAAGTTTTTTATACCACATTTTTTAAATATAATTGTGCTGTAATACATTGTTACTTTCGCTCAGTGTGCGTTCTCTTTGAATAAATTACTTTTCTTCTTCTTCATATAGGAAGTAAAAGTACTTAGTTCTTTCCATGAAACATGTGCATAAAAAAAACGAATTTAATTAGATACGTATTTTTTTTAAGTTATTTGACTACTCAATTTGGTGGAACAACGTCCGCGTGAAACGTAAGATTTCAATTAGTCACAGACACAATAAGATGTGAAAAATATTATAGCTTACAGCCCAAAGGTTACCGGAATTCGTCATAATGTCTTTAATTTCGTTTATACTCCCTTCGGCCGCGTACGCAACCAGAGCTTCGTAACCAGTTGCGATCGAAAACTATTTCTGCCTTGTACGAAACCGGTTGCGATCAAAAACTAATTTCTTCTTACTCGTAACCAGTTACGATCGAACACTTCTCGTTTTCATACGAAACCAATGTCTGGGCAATCTAGCTATAGTTTTTTTTTTTTGTCATGATCGTCATGATAATTTCTTATCCTGCGTATTTTTTGGAAACTATTGATTTAGCAAAACTCGGTCTCCTATATTTAAATGTTACATGAAACCTATACAGTGGACAATATGACAAATCACTGGCCACTTAAACATTACTTCAAGTGAGTTCTAATCTGATTACTCTACATCATGTCATTATATTGTTAGCTGTCATTGGTTATCATTCGCATGTCTGCAAATAATACTCAGTAATAAAAATGAACGATATCAACGCTGAAATTGATTTTATTACGACAAGAAGAGGAGGGCGTTCGATGTTGTTAGCTGGACGAAGATATCACCGCAAGAAATTTTATCGTAAAGGTTCGTTCTGGTTGTGCTACTACAACAACGAAAATGGATGCAAGGGAAGTGTTACATTAAACGATAGAAATGAAATAGTAAAAGAGAAACAACATCATAGTGAATGTAAACCTAATTTTGTTCATAACAGAATTTTGAAGGAACTGGATAACCTTAAGGAAAGAACAAGCACAAATTTTGATTCGATTCAGAAACAGTACGAGTCTATGGTTTTTAATCTTGAAAATGACGGGTTACATTTAGTAGAAAATATGCCCACATACGAGGGAGTTAAAACAGGACTGAATAATGCACGAAACAAAGTCCTGGGTGTCAAAAAAACTAGATTTTCTGCAGGAAGTGAAGTAATAATACCGAAAAAATTTCTTAACTTTCTATTGGCAGATTATGATAATGTGGACGAGAATAAACGGATCATATTATTTTGTGGGCAGAAAGCTAGGTCATCGATCGAAGAAGGATATTTTAAGCATATTTTAGCTGATGGAACATTCAAGTCGTGCCCGGTGGCGTTTAAACAACTATACACCATACATGGTCTAGACGAAGAAACCCGCTCAATAAAACCTTTAATATTTTGTTTTCTTCCTGACAAAAAGGTGCAAACATACGAAACTATGTTTTATGTGATCAAATCACAGTTTCCTAACTGGAAGCCGACAAAGGTTACAGTTGATTTTGAGATCGCAGCTATGCACGCATTGAGAAAAGTTTACCCAAACATAACGATCAAGGGATGCTTTTTCCATTTCAACAGATGCTTATTCCGGAAAGCCAAATGTTAAATATCTCATCACGAGTTAAAAAAAGGCATGTTTCTAGATGTGCTGGACTGGCACGGCTGCCAAAACACTTAATACAAACCGGATTGCAGTATATAATGCGTAAGAGCCCTAAGGGCGAAGATATTAAGAAATTTAATAACTATTTTAAAAAACAGTGGTTCACAAAAACAGCATTTTCTAAAATTTGCTGTTGTGAACAGGAGGAAATAAGAACAACCAACAATATAGAAGGCTGGCATAGCCGCATCAACAGGTTTATCGGCAAGAAATATCCGACGCTGGCTCATTTATTGGACGTATTAATAAAAGAGAGCAGATCTACACGAACATTCAAATGCACCAACAAAAAGGCAAAAACTTATGTAGAAATTGACGAAGAAATTGCTAACGCTATTAAAGATTTGAAAGACGGATTTATGTGTGTGGGCCACTGCTTAGAAATTATATGTCCGTATGCTTTTACGTTTTAATAAGGAACATAGCCTACATATTAGAAGGAACTATTTTATTTGTCTGAGTTATAATAAAATTGGTGTTTAATTTACTTCGAACAGAATTATTAAAACTTTTAAATAAATATTTATTTTATTTCATATCGACTTTCTTTAGCAGCTTATGCAAAAAATCACCTTTCGATCCCTTCGGCCGCGTACGCAACCAGAGCTTCGTAACCAGTTGCGATCGAAAACTATTTCTGCCTTGTACGAAACCGGTTGCGATCAAAAACTAATTTCTTCTTACTCGTAACCAGTTACGATCGAACACTTTTCTTTGTTGTACGAAACCACTCGACCGTTGAAAAAGTCGGCAGACTATATACACCTTGTTATATTATACAAGTATAAGTACTGTACACGTTATGTATCTAGTCAAAAATCAGAACATAAAAATTGTACCAATTGATAATATTCAAAAGCTTTGTTGGCAAGTACAATGAAACCTTGTTGGTAACCTTAAAGAACACTGGCTTAACACTTTAGCGTTGCGTTGCGTTGTCAAATATAATTTACTGCTAACAAAATGTCTGGGATCATAAATAATAACTGGATAAATAACGGAGCTCAGTTACTACGGACGCCCGAAACTGAAGGCTGTATATTTCCAGGATGCCATCAAAAAGACATCGGGCAAGTGCCTAATTTATTAAAAGTAAACTTCTTGTGCAAGATGATTTTTTTGATCTCAAGTGAGACGCAAGTTTGCCGTCACCATTGTCTTGCTGGAGAAGAAGAGTGGGCACCTATTATCGAATTGCCCAGCAACTGTACAGATTTTAATGCCAGCCATGCAGAAAATATCATAGACCTTCTCAGGTTTTCACTTGACATGGTGAAAAGTGTGGTAGACACCATGTCGTGCGATGTTTTAGAAAGAGTTCGCCTGTAGCTTTGTATAGTTTAATTCCGTAGCCAAAATGACACTTACCCTTGGGTTTTTGTTCATTTTACAAACAATTCAAGAATGATGCCTATGTAATGTATAATTCTCAAGATAATTAAATGTTGTTTTGTTGTAGCCCTGTGTTTTATTAATGTTAACGGCTTGGCGAATACAATTATGCAAAAGTTATAGATTAGGAATAAAGGGCTCTTCTACCCACCATGCCGTATCATACTGTGAACGTATCAAGTACGGAAAGTAATACCTACGGTCGTGTAATATTCGTGTAAGGTTTGTTTCAATAGAACTTGCCAACAATGTAAACAAACCTTGTATTCAAAATGTCTTTAATTTCCATTCTACATCATCAAATACTGCTAAATCCACGTGTTATTTAATCAATTCTTTCCACAACATTATCCTAAACCATTAAAATAATAAAATAGTGCTAGAATATGGATATCTCATTGAATGTTTTGTTTACATTGCTGGCAAGTTCTATTGAAACAGACCTTAGCCGGATGGTCGACAGCATAGTAGGCTACAAGCATAAGCCACTCAATATTCTGTCACACGCAACAAGCGAGTCTAAATTTTTCCTCCTGTGGTTAAAATTGACAATAATCAGGAACTTCATAGTTGTGCAATGTGTCAGGATTGACTTCATAACGGCCGGGCACTGTAGTGACCTAGTGACCCATCATTTCGACACACCGTGCAAAAAGTAGGTAGTTGAACATTCTCCTAGAATTAATTTGGTTAAGGAAACGAGTAAACGGCTTAATCTATATACATTGATATTTTCGATACAGCATGCCTTTAAGGGTTAAAATAAGACAAAAACAAAGTGACATTGATATTTTTACTAGGTCACAGACATTCACTGAAGGCTACTTCCTAAATAAGAGATACATCATTTGTTAAAAAAAATATTTTCGCAAGAAATGTATTTTATGTGTTTGTAGGTACATGGAAACAAATTGTCTAAATAGAAAAAATATGTAAATCTTACTTGTTAACTAATAAAGAATTAAATAATTATGTGTTATTTTTGTCGGTACATAAATACTAGCTGTCCCGAGTGTATTTTTTTTAATACAATCCTTATGAAATATATGTCGCACTTTTGGTAGGACAAGGGCACAAAATTGCCCTTGTTGTCATATGGTAGGTACATTTGGCCCTTAATTGTTAAACCGAAGGTGCCATTACGTCCTATTCTCAGACCTAATGAATACACAAAATGTTATAAGTTATAAGAATCGGTAAATCGGAGAAATTAGCTCAAAATATGTACTATTCAGGCTCTGTGGGCGTTTCTAGGTAGATATAGGTACCTATGTAGAGATAATAAAACTGACACTCGGAGGTGCTGGAGCTACTACTAACTATTGTGAGTCAATCACTTACCTACTGGTACTTAGCTTTAATGTAACTATCATAGAAAATTAGTAAGGTCTCTGGGTAATTATTACACCAAATTAATTGACGATACGTCACAGAACAGATGCGTCTGCGTGCGGCGGGTCCCGAACTCAACCTGAGTCACCATCCCTTCCCTTACCTAGTTATAATAAATATACAAATATAAAAGTAAAAAAAAACAATATTATCAAACCGCGATTAGAATACAATTGAGCACATATGTCGTTTCTGAATTAATACATGAAATGACATTGTCAATGGTAGAGTGTGCAGATAAATGAAAATACTTATTTCTGTACGAAGAAGTTAAGTGTTTGGGAAAAAAACATAAATTATATTACCAGTAATACCAGTATGTAATAGTTATATTTAGGAACACCATCAAAATTACCTTACACTTAGAATGACCATCAAAGACTTCAGAGGAACCTTCGTCTTATCATTTTCTTTATTAAAATATATTAATACATTGAAGATGATTTCTCGGCACCGACCGTTTTTAGTTTAACACGATTCATATTGTAAGTATACTTTATTTTCGACAGGTACAGAGATTCGGTAACATGAAAGCTATGTGGAAAATAATGACATTGATTTGTCAAATACTTTAATGACTTTTATATTTTTTTATAAAACAAATGACATAGACAAGAATAGGTAGAGTTGTTATACCTAGTGAATGATTGTGATAAAATATTCTTTGTAAATCTTTTATCTATAAGTGTCTGCAGTTAAACTATGAAGATATGATAGATTGACTTATAATTAACTGTATTTATTTATTATTTGTAGTTTTGTTCTAACGGTACTTCCGAAGTGTATTCTCATCGCGGTTTGATAATACTAGGTAACTAATACAAAAAAATAAACATCCAAACCTAAACTACGAGTGCCGATTTGTTCCCGATTCGTCATATTCCTAAAGTCGTCATTGTACAGTCAAATGAAATCGCAAACGCATGCTTACGAGATTAAATAAGGAACCGATTTAAATCTTTTTAAGATTTAGACTGAGCATAAGTATTATTAAAGGCAAAAACACTTTCTTCGCAATAAGATTACCAAGTCTTCTCCTCGTAGACATTAATAAATAAATAAATATATACTTCACATAGCCTGTTAAGACATTCCACAGCACTTGTTTTTTTATCTACAAAATCATGAACAATATCTCTTTCCTTTGTAAATATCTACATCTTTAGTTCGTCGACGCAGCGTTTGGTTGGATTGTAAAAATGTTACCACAGAGGATTTCTATAATAAGTTTGTGCATGGTATCTACATGGTATGACGAGTTAGGAAGTATGACCAGTTGGGAAAATGTCGAATTGGGATTGTAACCAGTTGGGAATAATTCCGAGTGCCGCCGGTAGGGGGCAGGGTTCAAGCGCTTCATTCGGTTAAGGTCAGGTTCTGTTTACGACAGATTCTGTTCACGACGGATTCTGTTTACGACAGATTAGGTTTACGACAGATTCTGTTTACGACAGATTCTGTTTACGACAGATTCTGTTTAAGACAGAAATACAGTTGAGTATAAAATTGTTTAATCTATTAAAAATTATAATGTTATACAACATTTTATGACTACGTGTACGGACCGTGGGAGGATCGTAAGCTAAATTTGTTACAAAAAATCTGACATTGATTGACTTTGCAAAACAGTCTTTACAAAAGATTCAAAGACTTTTCACGTTCAATAATTGTTTTTATTTTTGCGTATTTTTGGAGCAATTGTTTGCTTCGCCGTTTTCCTTCGCAAATTGTATCAGATCTTAACAATTTTCTGTCTTGGTAATGGCTTCTTTTTTTAATAATTGTATAAAATGAAAAATTGCCGGTCGAAGCGGAAATCTCTTTCTGAGACGACCATGCCACCCTTCAACAGCATTGTTGGTTCTGAAACTGTGGTTGTAGCAGCTAAATATTTCTCGCGTAATTAAATTTACCCATTGTGATGTAAAATAGTTATCTAATTTGGTAAATTCGTCACAATCACACGCAAAGTCTTGTGTAGCTAGTATACCTTCAGGGATCAAAATAGGTGGAAGCAAAGCAAGTTGCATATACAATTTGGTTATGTAGTTTCCACCTTCTACTTTGTGTAGACCAAATTTTTTGATGTTTTTGAATATGGCTTTCCAATAATGATAGTAGCAGCCTGTAATTTTGACTTTCGGATAAACAGCTTTTATGGCTTGGATTACTGCAATTTCGAAATCACACCTGTATTGTTCTATTACGACAGAAAACTGGTCACGTAAAATATAGAATAATCGTTCGTAAGTAATTTGGGTTTTATTCGGCAGCACAGTGTTCAATACGCTCATTCCCGAAATACCAGAATTTTAAAATACCAGACTCTCAATATACCTGAATCTCAAAAAATAACATTTAAATTTCGGTATCGTTGATTATGCTTACCTAATATTTCGAAGCTGGTGATTTGGGAATCTGGTAAAGAGAGTAGTCTGGTATTTTGAAAGTCTGGTATTTTGGGAGTGAGAGCGGTTCAATATGACTCAAAAAAATTCCCTATGCCGTTTATTGCACAAATCAATCAAGGAATGCATTTTAAACGCAAGACTAGAACACTATTTCAACTTTTTTTTTTTATAATATAAATATATTTTTTGTACTCGTCGATTAAAATGTGTGTATTACGATTTCATAGAGAATACTGTAACGTCACTCTTTTCATCGTTGAATAGTCTAGATGTTACTTCCGAAACAACCGAAATAACTATTTCGGTTGTCTAGAGCGTATCGAAATAGTTATTTCGGTTGTTTCGGAAGTCACAACTATGAAAAGAGTGACGTTGCAGTAAAACGAACAAAAAAAGATTGAGATTGAGTGTTTTATTTATTTTTTTATACTCGTCGATTAAAATCTGTGTACAAAGATTTCATAGAGAATACTGCAACGTCACTCTTTTCATAGTTGTTACTTCCGAAACAACCGAAATAACTATTTCGATACGCTCTAGACAACCGAAAAAAATTTGAAAATAGAACTTCGGATTTCCATATATCGTACCTTCGGTAAAACAAGGGCACAATGTACTATATGATTATAGGGGCAATTGTGCCCTTGTCGTACCGAAGGTGCGATATGTGTCCTTGTTTAAGGAGCCTCGATCCGATACAAAATTGCCAATCTGTGTCGTTTCGGAACGTAGCAGCGTCGCATCATCTGTCAAAAATCTACTTTTAGTTTTCTTATACAGGGTGTCTTGGATCGAATAAGAGATATTTGGCGGGGTAATAGTTCGCACGATTCTGATCACGGGGGTATGGTTCATTTTTGTTTCTGTTAATGTAAAAAAAAAGAAGGATTAATTATATTAATTTTGTTACTTGATGTATCGCAGCCGATATCTCGACCTTGACATTTTGACGCTGATACTATACTACTACAAACGTTCGTAGTAACTAACGTCAAAATTCTAAAGGTCAATGACCTGACACCATACGTTGTTTACATGGTATGTAAACAAACAGTTCGTTCCATATAAGCAGAAATCTGACTAACATTTTAAAATAATTATAAATTTTAGTGCAACTTACTGTATTTTCATTAGTGCAACTTACTGTATTTTCATTTTTGCAATTTGAACACTAGCTGGTTTTAAATGTGAATTCACTAGATCTCTTGTTCACGCTTCGCCAAGACTGATCATAATATTATCGTCCTTCTTATATTATTGTCGAGATCTAACCATTTACCATTCTTTTCTGTTCTAAAGTGGCCCGTATAACCGGTTTACAGCAAAAATAATTACGACTTGAATATCTCAAAATAACATAACAATGACATAACAATGACATAATATTAAAATGACAGCCATAAATTCATAGACTCAGACATAGAGTTCAGATAGACATGGATTGAACGATCCGATTATTGCCCTCCGTATTGATCTGCGTGGTATTTGTGGCAGTAGCCAACAGCCCGAATGCAAAATATTTTGTCCATGGATATAAAGGCCGTCGCATAATTGATTATAATTTATTATGATGTCACACTTACCATAATAAAAATAAAAAAAATAAAAAAGCTTTATTTTCCCTTTACAACTTACAAAAAAAGTGCGTAATATTGTTAGTTTTTCTTATTTATGTATATATAACTATGTTAGTGTTTATTTATTTTATTTATACTATATTTATTTACTTTTTATAAATTTGTGTACCTATCTAATATTTATCTATTCTTAGATGTAAGGGCCGCCTTTTGCGGTGAAAGCCTCCTCCAGGTTTTGCCATCTTTCTCTGTCTTGTGCCGTCCTGCGCCAGAAAGCTCCGGCTACTTCGGCTATGTCATCATTCCATCTTTTTTGTGGTCTGCCTCGTCTTCTCTTTTTGTATATTGGATTCCAGTTTGTAACAGTTTGCGACCATCTTCTA
This sequence comes from Acleris laterana, assembly GCA_963966035.1. NCBI lineage: Eukaryota > Metazoa > Arthropoda > Insecta > Lepidoptera > Tortricidae > Acleris > Acleris laterana. The sequence continues at coordinate 45,617,877 of OZ014438.1, forward strand.
TCTCTTACTCTTTGAATGTGTCCTGCCCATTTCCATTTTAGTGTCAGTACCTGTTTGACTGCATCTTTTGCGTTTGTCCTTTTCCTTATATCCAAACTTCTGATCCGGTTCTTTAGTTTTATATTCAGAAAACTTCTTTCTATCCCTCTTTGGCATTTTTTTATTTTATTTAGATGGATTTTTTTGAGAGGCCAGGTTTGACATGCGTAGGTTAAGCAGGGTGTCAGACAGATATTCATTGCTTTAGTTTTTAATTTTGTAGGGATTACTTACCATAGAGAACAAAAAATACCAACCTTTCCTAGGCCATGGAATGGATAAACTTACGTGTAGAGACGATTTTATTTTTACAAAACCTAAACCTAAACCTCTTTTCATAAAAAGTATTCAATGGTACAAGATTTAAAAAAATACTATGCTGAACTGTCAAAGGACAATAACAACTTATTGATTCGTTTTAATTATTGTGTGTTGTATTCATAGTTATCCCTGATGGTGGTAGAAATCAATGAAATAAATCCATGATTCATGATCTAATAAAATAACTTTAATGTACCTACGAGTACAAGTGCTATTTTACCTGTGCGAGTGTGGGAAGAGTGTGAGTAAACATCGTAATCGTAAGTTTCATTTTTAAATTATTTCACATAATAGCCCTTATCAGAGATCATCTTTTCATTCATATTATAGTTCAGTTTCAGTCTATTTTCAGTTTTCTAAACACCGTGGAGCTTTTGACCGTGATTAGAAAGTTTGTTGATATGGAACAACTTGTTTATTTACATTACGTTGTGACACATGTTATGTCATACACCGGTATGACGGGGTCAAAAATGTAGCAGTGCTAGTGATTCAATATCGACAAAATTTATCGACAACGATATAAAGCAATTTTTGATCATCATTAAAATAAGTAATGGCCTAGTTTGAATGACTTTTAATTATGTGCAAACCTCTTATAATACAAACAACCGGTATCTGACATTGACTCTGGACTCGAGTCACTTTTGACAACCGTTGAAATTACATTGAATAACAAATTAATTCAGTACGACAATATTCTTTAGTATTCCGACGAATTGAGAACCATTTAGTTTTTTAAGTCGGTTAAAAATGATTCGAAAGAAAAAGATCGTTTATCTTCATGGAAAGCTGATCATTTAGATATAGAAGATAAAGGTATTTACAACTTTATTTTGTAAGTAATGGAAGATCCATGTCACGAAAAAAATTGTCGATACACTTAATCGATATTTAATGAATCACTAGCACTGGTACATATTTGCCCCCGTCAATCCGGTGTATGGGTTATGAATGAATTAGTTAAGATGGAGCACACTGAGAGCATCGTCAGGATAAATCAGTCTGTAACTCAGTCAAATATTAACTTAAAAAAAAGTTACCAATGTAGAGATGATCCAAATCATCCACCCTATCTACGGTTAAAATTTCTTCGATTGATTTCAAGACACCCTGTATACTCGTATTACATTACATTATTAATTTTAATGAACTCGTACAAAAAGTATTGTTCACAATAGTGTCATAATTAAGCTTTTTAGTCTCGTACCTAAACACGGTACTCGACTAAAAAGCTCTCTATTATAACACGATTACGAAAAATACTATTATATGTCTTGGCCTTGACCTAAAAAAATGATTAAATAATTATTTAAACGGTGCATATTTAACACTATTTAGCACACTAATTATCTATTTTGTTTTTTCTGTGCCAGGTGATGATACGGACACTTCTGAAGACGATGGTGTTATGAATTAATAAATTTTGATGGTGTTCCTAAATTTAATTATTACACTATTTGTATTTTTTTAAAGTAGGTAAATATAATTATTTTTTTCCCAAGGTTTAAAAACTTCTTGGTACAGAAATATGCATTTTCATTTATCTGCACACTCTGTGTCGTTTCGGAACGTAGCAGCGTCGCATCATCTGTCAAAAATCTACTTTTAGTTTTCTTATATACTCGTATTACATTACATTATTAATTTTAATGAACTCGTACAAAAAGTATTGTTCACAATAGTGTCATAATTAAGCTTTTTAGTCTCGTACCTAAACACGGTACTCGACTAAAAAGCTCTCTATTATAACACGATTACGAAAAATACTATTATGTCTTGGCCTTGACCTAAAAAAATGATTAAATAATTATTTAAACGGTGCATATTTAACACTATTTAGCACACTAATTATCTATTTTGTTTTTTCTGTGCCAGGTGATGATACGGACACTTCTGAAGACGATGGTGTTATGAATTAATAAATTTTGATGGTGTTCCTAAATTTAATTATTACACTATTTGTATTTTTTTAAAGTAGGTAAATATAATTATTTTTTTCCCAAGGTTTAAAAACTTCTTGGTACAGAAATATGCATTTTCATTTATCTGCACACTCTACCATTGACAATGTCATTTCATGTATTAATTCAGAAACGACATAATTATGTGCTCGATTGTATTCTAATCGCGGTTTGATAATATTTACATTCACTATACAGGGTGAAATCTAAGTCGTGAATCGAATGATCACCTCTGTGTTCTACCCACGAATATGAACAACTTTCAATATAGAACCTACCCCGAAATCACGAAAAAAAAATCTGCTTCTTCATACATTTTGGTCGAGTACGTATTGAACTTTTCTATGAAACAGCTGATGTTTTTTTCGTGATTTCAGAGTTGGTCCCATAGTGAAAGTTGTTCATATTCGTGGGTGGAGTACAGAGGTGATCATTTGATTCACGACTTAGATTACACCTTGTATGAAGTTATTTTTTAAATAAAGATTTACCAAAAATGTTATTTAATTTACAGGTCACTTATCTAACCTAACTTAACGAAGTCTGAGGAGCAAATTGACGGAACGTTTTATCCTAAATGTAAATTAATAAAAATAAACGTTTTGTAGAATCCCAGAATCCCGGAAATTATATTATTAAAATAATAATTTCAAGAAGCCGACGCCATATTCGTTTATTTTTCCGGGATTTTGCCAACTTTAGGTAAATATCGATCCGAATTTCCGATCCCTGCTAATGACATTGACGACCTCAAGCATATTTTTCTTGAAATGGGTCCCAAACTAAAGCTCGTGCCTGTACAGTCAAGGGCAATAATATGTATACACTTTAGTACCTTGTCACTTTAACCACTGTGACAGTTCATATATGGCAGTTCAAATATGACGACAATTAGACAAGGTACTAAAGTGTATACATATTATTGCCCTTGACTGTACCTACCTAAAGTCGGGACCTTTTCACTCCGTCACTCATATCATAAGCACTTTCGTTGATAATACCATAAGGCGGGTCCACACCGAAATTCACAACCAAATTGTCACACCGCGGGTGTATGACAATTTACCGAACATTATCCCGTGACCGTATCATAAACACGTGTCGGTACGGTAATGTGTGGACGTGTTTTTGCTACGAGAATAATTGTCACACGCTGCCGGGCCCAGTGTGGACGCTGGTTTGTGTGCTGTCACGCATCTAAACCACATGTTGCGAGCCGATCCATCGAGTGATGTTTTGGTAGATTTTTATTGATTTTATTAGTTAAGAGATGTTTTTGTCTCGGTCGCACCCAGCATATAATAAGATGATGATGATTAATATAGGTATATTCAACCGTCAACCTTTTTAATTTTCAATCAGAGGTAATCTATACCATCACTAGTCATGCTGCGGCGGCAGTACCAAGCTAGCATTTAAATGGATTTAATATAAAAAAAGAAGTCCCCAGATAGAGTGGCTGGTCTGCATTGTTAAATTAGTCACCTATAGCGTATCTAGCAACTAAAGTTACTCACTCTAGTAAACTTAAAAAAGAAACTCCACTTATTGTTAGAATTTTCCGGAATAGGGCTTAGTGTGATATTTAATTAGGTGTTGGAATAAATTCAATATTTCCCCAATTAAAACGTATCGTTATTCAGCTTATCGCTGCCCTAATTCTCATTAACGACTGATTTTTACCCAATAAATAGAGCATTTCAGTTACGCTCGGACCCTCACCCAGACCGCTCAAAATCGATCTTAATTGCTTCATAAATACTGGGAACGTAAGATTATTTTTGATCGAAAACTCCTTTAAATACAGCTTCAACTGAGTTTGGTCATAGAAAGACAAAGATTCTAAATCATGTAACATCTTCTCCAGAAGATCTTTATGGATCTCGGTATGGTTATGTTTCGTTGGCAAAATCCAAAGAAATGCATAGTTAGTATTCACTAACTCCTCTAGGGTGCTTATTCTTGCTGTAGCCCATTCGAGAACGCTTTGTATATGCTCACAACTGACATTTAAATTTTTTTCTGGATAAGCTTGTATTACAAGTTCTCGAAGTCGATAAACTAGATTATTAGATTGATTTTTATCCAACAGCTGACGTTTGATTTCAAGTTTGTTACATTCCTTTAGCAGATCTGGATTGAGGCGACTTGGATGTGACGATATTCTTCTAACCTGAAACTAAATTACCCACAGTTCATTATTTAATACAAAAATATAGGTACGAGTATATACCATAAACGTCATGAATACCTACCTCTTGTGCTAATTCATCCATACATTTCAACACGATCCTAGAGCCCGGCACGTGGTTGAAACCCCCGCCCGACAGCGTGATGTAGTTGACAAGGGCGAGAGGGAATACGCCTATAACAAAGAAAATTACTATTAAGAACATCATTCATTCATTAACCATTTCAACGCCACCTAAAAGACAAAATCGACTCACACGCCAAACGATGTATTTCCATCTCACTTCAACGTATGGTTGCGTCCTGCAGTGTTTTGGCAAACACGGCAAGCGTGTGGAGCGGGTATAAGATGACGAAAAGTACTCAAAACCAACCATTACCAACATCTATTGTTCAATTGACAAGATTTCATATTTTCAAGACTTTAATTTTATTCGTTTTATAGATACTGTTTGGAAGGAGGAAGACACTAATAGTTTTAAATTTTCTCTAGAATGAATAATTATTTTATTATTAATTTATTAAGATGTACTTATTCTAAAAGGGCGTAACTTCATTTCTACGACACAATGGACATATTACTTTAGTACAATCTGAATATAAAAAAGTATCATGTCAACCGATAATTCTCTAAGTATCTATCCATCTGTCAATAGTGTAAATGTCAAATTTGAAGTATGACAGCTTTTTTTCTCGTGAAAAAGGCAATGGTATTATATCTATTCAGGCTTAGTATTGGTAAAACTCGATATTTTTATTAACTTACTTGTAATTTTGTAAATAAAGAAAAATAAATCTAAATAAATATTTTGCCGTGTTCAGGAGGCAAAACCCTTTCGATTCGTATAGTAATTTGCAGGTGTCACCAAAATGAAATGTTGTCAATTGTTATCTTCAAGTAGGGTTGTAAAACAATTAGGCAGGTGTGTCAGTAGGCCCAAAATCTACTGTGAAAAAACAATCTTAATAGTTTTGATGTTGTTTGTTTTTAAAATATTAATTAATTACTGTGTCAATATCACTTTGTTCTCATTAGCCATAAGAATATTTACTATGTATTTTTTTTATCCATTTTGCATTACAATATAGCCGGTTTAAAAAATAATCTTTCATTTCAATGGTCAAGAAGGGTTGAGCTACTTCAGTGCACGTGCCACACTTCGGTCAGTTCTACTACGACTCTTTGTTATTGTTTCCTTTCATATTTAGCAACAAAAGAAGTTGTAAAATTCCACGTTATGTGCGTTTTTGTCATCTATAACTGGAACAAACTATAACAATACTATTTATCCCTCAGTTTCGAGTGAGAATCTCAAAAATATGGAATTACGGACCATTCGAAAATAAAGTGTGAAAAATAATATTAATATAAGTAATTCATTATTCGATTACTGTGTTATTTTTATTTTATACCATCTACGTCAAATGTGAAATACTTGGCCACGTTCAAGTAAACCATATGAAAAAAAAGTCAGATAAAGTTCTTGTGTCAGAGAGTTTCTAACCAATTGCAGATTTTTGTCTTTCATACGGTATAAAACCTTACTAAAATTACCGTCTACTCACACGCCGTTACGTGACGCAACACTGTTATACATAAAACAGGTACAACAAGAGAACTCCCGTGTGCCAAATATGCCTAGATACTGAGAAAAACGGTTATGAAATTTGTAATATTTTTAGCCGTATAAAGTTTAAACAAATTATACACTTAAAACTAAAAGCAATATAAATTGGTGACTTTAATGCGTCTTCTTTCAGAGTCCAAACGAATCTCGAATCATGCTAAAAACCAGAGAAATTAATGTTTTTTTTATTTCTCGTCTCATTTTATTTACTCGAAAAATCCACCATTTTGGGAAAAGATATTTGTGTGACAATTAAGGCATTTCCTTCTTCTATTCATTAAAAAAAATAACCATATCCAAATCTCGTGGATTGTACAAATATCCGTTATATCCGTTTATTTTGTCGCTAGGGTTGAATCACTCAAATTTTAAAAATATCCGGATATGATGCTATCACGTTTTAAAAATGGTATAATTTTAATCCAGTGGTACTTTGGAATTGGAGTTGGGCTGTGTGGAATTTTGAACATCTCTTCTTAACTGCGTTGTCCGTATTGTAGTCTCACTGCTACTCAGTTCAATGATATCGACATGGCTTTGAAGCAACCAGTAAAAAAGGAGGCCCTAAAACATGGCGTAAGTCCGCTTCACGCATGGATAAAAGTGCTTAAGTTTATTTTGCACCTTGCTTATAAAAATGTGGTTAAGATGTGGAGAATACCCCGGAACTCAGAACAAAAACTACACGATGATGCCACAAAAAAAAAGTTCAAGATCAAGTTGGGCTTACTGGTAGGTGTATTTCGTCGCCGCGCAAATAGCCTTGTCGGGCAAGAATCGCCAAACATTTGCAGAAATTTTGGATTTCCAAACATGGCTACTAGATGTGCTTACATTGTGTCATTTTTGCCACATGACCACTGTGGTTTGCCAATAGATGACCATAATTTTTGCGACTTTTGTAAACAGGTCGAATATAAACAAGTGACTGTATGACTGTGACATTGCACAAAATATTAGTACACAGCGGTGACATAATTAAGTCCATAACACTGCCTATTGATATAAACCTATTTGTAACCCGGACTCACTAGAATAACACCATAGCACAATCGATCCAGAAAACTATGATTTGGAAGAATGTTTAGTAAGTACTCAAAGTTAGTGTTGACTTCTCCACACTAACATTGAGTACGTAGGTACTAAGAAACAAGTAATATGGCCACAACTTCTACGATCCACGAGATTTGGATGTGGTTTTTTGTTTGGTGAATAGAAGAAGAAAAGGCCTTAATTGTCACATAAATATCATTTCCCAAAAATGCGGATTTTTCCAAAAAATAAAAAAATACGAAAAATAAAAAAAACATTTATTTCTCTGGTATTTATCACGTATTGAGATTCGCTTAGACTATGAAAGGAGAACGCATAAAAGGTACTTTCGAAGTATTTGTCACCAATTTATATTGCTTTTAGTTTTAAGTGTATAGTTTATCTCAGTATCTAGGCATATTTGGCAAACGGGAGTTCTAGTCTATAGTTTTAAATGCTTGTTGTTCCTGTTTTATGTATAACAGAGCCAGACGTTATCAAATTGGCCCCCATAATACACAGTGAAACGTTATATCAATATCTGACATACAAGACTTCAAACCTTAACTCAATGAGTATTTAGTTGATTATCGAGACCACTCGATACATAAGATATTTTCTTTTCAAGAAGTGGGCGTTTTGGACCCTTCCATACTTATTGTATTTCGATGATTAGATTAAGATTAAGATATTATTCAGAAGTTCTAAAATGCACAAAGGATGATAGTGAGCTACAAAGCCTAATCAAGTTATAAAACGAGACTGTCCAAATAATAAAAACGAAGTACATGATATTATAAGGTGTTATTGGAACAATAAAAATGAGCCACAGTATGTATACGTGCCGCTACTGAAAACTGGGAAAATATCATTTTTTCAGATGAAAAACTTTTTTGCGTTGAACAGGCCCATATTGACCAAAGTGACAGAATGTAATTGTTCTAGTCGTCCTGGGCCGGCCGCAGTTTTTCCTCACCGTTAAAAGCCGGTATCAGTTATGGTTTGGTATGGTATTTGCTCCACAGGTAAAACTTCCCTTGTATTCATCGAAAAAGGTGTCAAAATTAATCAAGAAATATACAGAAGAGATATCCTTGAAGCCGTAGTTCTTCCTTGGAGGCAACAACATTTTGGCACCCAACCGTGGAAATCCCAGCAACACTGCTCCATCTCACAGAGCCCACAGTGTGCAGCAGTGGTGTAAAGACAATTTTCCCGGATTCATTAGCTCAAAAGAATGGCCCTACTCGCCTGACCTTAATCCTATGGATTATAGTTTCTGGTCAATCTTAGAGACATGGGCCTGTGCCACTAAACACATAAGTGTAGACTCTGTGAACGTAACACTTACCAAAGAGTGAGCAAAAATATCCTCAGAGGAGCAGCTCTGCGGAAAACTCAAGCTGCGGCATATCGTTGATAATTTTAACAAACGTTTACATCTGTGTATCAAAGCCAAAGGTGGATTTTGTGAAGATAATTGTTTTTTGATTTAGTTAAGAAGATTGTACTTTTTAATTTTTAATGTCATTGTGAAAAAAACATTATCTTAAAAAAAATTGTCAACATATTTTTGGGCCACCCTGTATAACTTGAACTTAAGTAGCTCTTGGGGACGCTCATCACCTGGACTTCTGGAAACAGGCGTTTACAATTTGACCACATCCTGACCCATTTTTTTTCATAGCTTAAGAGGTAAATACCCTAAAGGGTAATTCCATGATAGAAAGTGAAAAATATGTGTTTCAAAAGTGGGTATAGGTGAAAAACTTAAGTACCTAAGTCACCTGTTAACTTAAGTATGTGTGAGTAATGTGTGCGAATAGACATCCCATTTTTGAAATTTATATTATATCGTATGGTTTGAAAACTCATTATTTGCTTATCTTTCAAGTTTGATTATTCCTGTCCACTTATGATTCTATTGTCATGATAAGATATAAATAGTTGTCAATGTCGAGTAATTGTCTTCGTATTTTTTGCGTCGTTCATGAATGAACAATAATACTAACAGTTTACCACAGAAGTAAATTGTAAAACGTCGATTTTGAATTCAGCTTCGCAAATTAATGACCATTTACACCCATTACATGAAATTGGTCGAGGACGACCACTGCATATTCAAACAAAGAGAGGTTTGTTTAATTTGTACACACATTTCCAAGAGGTTTGCGATAAAGGCTCAAATTGTTTATCAACATACATACATATATACCTTCACGCCCAATGGGGTAGGCAGAGATTGAACGCCAGGTGCACCGATCTAAACACACAATTTTCGCTTCCTCTACATTCATCAATCTCTTCATGCACGTACGTCAGTTTCGGGTGCTTTTGATTTGGCCCTTATTCAGTACATCGCGAATCTGATCACCGTAGGTCCGTCTAGGACCCCTACCGACATCTCCGCTCATTCTCGCTCACCATATCTCTTTCGTAACTCTTTTTTCATCCATCCTTTCTAAATGACCAAACCACCTTAGCATACCCTTTTCGATTTTAGTCACTACATCTTCTTTCAATCCACATCGTTCTCGGATCTGGCTATTTCTTACTCTATCTATCATTCTAACTCCACACATACGAGTACTTCTTAGAGCTCTCATTTCAACTGCATTAATCCTACTTTCGTTCTTCTTCTGCCATACCCAAGATTCACTACCATACATCAATGTTGGTGTCAATACTCCCTGAACAATGGCAAGGCGAGCTTTGCTCGATATGACCTGGTTTGCCAAGATTGAGTGTAACGCCCCATTGATCATATTTCCCGCTTTTACTCTTCTTTCAATATCCGCGTCACATTTCCCATCTCTCGTAAACAAAGAACCTAAATACACAAATTCATCCACTTGATCCACTTTTTCATCTCCAATCATTATTTCACATTCTGTAACAGTTTCATCCCTCACACCACACTCCCCTCCACAACCATCACTTTCGTCTTTTTAACATTCACTTTCATATCTTTCCTTTTAAACGCCTCATTCATCAGAGTTACCATTTGTTGCAAGTGGTCCGCCGATGATGCAAGGAGAACTTGATCATCAGCATACAAAGTTTTAAAAACTGACTCATTCATCCTTACTCCACAATCATACTCTCTCAGATCTGACAAACAACTGTCCATGAATAGGTTGAACAGCCAAGGAGACGCTACACAGCCCTGTCGAACTCCACGTTCGATGCTAAACCAGTCCGTATACGTCCCATTTATCCTGACACAGGCACTCGAGTCATCATCATCATATAATGATTTGAGAGCCCGTATCAGAATACTGTCCACCCCATACACGGAAAGAGTTAAAAGATAAAAAAGATAAAAGATATTTATTCAGTAAGTAGGCCGCACGGGCACTTTTACATGTCATGAATCTACCAGCGCTTCCCAAGAGGAGACCACTGCCGAGAAGAAACGCCGCAAGAAACTCAGCAGTCAGTCATTTTTTAAACATGTTACAATGGTAGTACTTAATCTAGCATTATATACAGCAATAAATATTAAATTAAATATAATATCAAATAGCAAATAGCATGCGTAGTTCAGCAGGAAAACATGTCAAAAACATTACGAGAGAGACAAGGGGGGGGGGGGGGGAAGAGAGGAGAGGGAAAAAAAAAACGGTGTCCCCTAGACAAACAACTTTGCAATTTTACAAATTATGAATGACTAAGTTTCGGGTTTAGGCCAAGCATTTTTATCTGTTAGATAGTCCTCGACCCTATAGTACGCTTTAGATATTAACGACTTTTTTAAGTAATTTTTAAGTGCTGGAAAGGGTAATGTTAAAGCTTCGTCAGGTAATTTGTTATAGAAATGAATGCATTGACCAACAAATGATTTATATACTTTACGGACGCGGAATTTTCGGATAACAATTTTATTTTTATTTCTTGTATTTAGATTATGTACATCGGAATTTTTGGTGAAAGAATTTAAATTTTTAATAACATAAATAATATTCTCATAAATAAATTGAGACGCTACAGTTAAGATGTGAATTTCTTTAAAAAGTTCTCTTAAGGAGTCACGGGAATTTAAGTTATAAATAGAACGAATAGCCCTTTTTTGTAAGACAAATATACTTTGTATTTCAGCTGCCTTACCCCAAACCAGAATACCGTACGACATCACACTATGGAAATAACTATAATAAACTATGCGAGCTGTCTCAACATTAGTTAGTTGTCTAATTTTCCTAACCGCGTAAGCTGCCGAACTTAGTTTACCTGCCAGTACCGCTATATGGGGACTCCATTGCAAATTTTTATCTATGGTTATGCCTAGAAAAACTGCCTTATCTACCATTTGCAGACACTCTTCATTTAGAAAAATACTAGAATCTACCGGTTTAACATTAGGCAAAGCGAACCTAACACATTTAGTTTTTTTAGCATTTAGTAGTAAATTGTTACTAGTAAACCAATTAAGTACTTTAACTAGTGTGGCGTTTATCCTACTGTAGTCAATGGACTTTCTATCTACTTTGAAAATTAATGAAGTATCATCAGCAAAAAGTACAATCTCACAAAGTTTATCTACTGTTGGTGGTAAGTCATTTATATAAACCAGAAATAAAAAAGGGCCTAAAATTGAGCCTTGCGGCACACCTAATTTCACTGTAGCTCCAACAGATTGCGTTTTGTTTACAACAACTGTTTGAGTTCTATCACTTAGATAAGAAGACATGAGACTTGAAGCTTTATTGGACAATCCATAATGTTTTAATTTTAAAATTAGGGTCGAATGATCCACGCAATCGAAAGCTTTAGAAAGATCACAAAATATTCCTACTGCATCACAAGATTTCTCCCAACTGTTATATATATATTTAATGAGCACAGAAGCCGCATCTATTGTTGATCGACCTCGGGTAAACCCAAACTGGTTACTGTTAAGTATTTTATTTCTATTAAAGTGACCTAACATATCATTCAGCATTAGTTTCTCAAAGACTTTACTTAAAACGGGTAGTATGGAAATGGGACGGAAGTTCGTTAAATCACTCATCTCGCCCGATTTAAAAAGAGGTATGACTTTACTATATTTCATGAGATCTGGAAAGATCCCCTCTGATAAACAATTATTGTAAATTAATGATAAATGGGGTGCAATTACATCTATGATATGAAATAGTACTCTAACTGATGTGCCCCACAAATCCTCAGTCTTTTTTAAACTAAGCGATTTAAATACCTTGACTATTGATTCTGAATTTACAGGGCTGAATTCAAAGTTTATATTACATTTACTGACATTAGTGCAAAGTAATGATTGAGCTTCAACCGCGGATGATTTAAGACATTTCGTTGTATTAGAGGCTATGTTTGAAAAATAATCTTCGAATGCTAAGGCAACGTCTTTATTTGACGTGATTTGTTTGTCACCTGCGTTTATGGTGACTTTCTATGGTGACGTTATCCATAGTTCATCCCTCACCACTCTGTCATACGCCTCTTGCTATGCTTTAATCGTCCAAAAGAACGATCAGCATTCTTTTGGACGATTTAAGCATATGGCAACCGATTAAATTTCTTGAACTCTTGATGAAAGATGCTCAAGTAATATTCGCAAAGTGAGAAATTGGCCAAAGTAAAATATGGTAATAAAATAATTCCAATTTTTTTTTTGGAAGAAATACAGTTGCTAAAATTTGTTTGGGAAGTGATATATTTGACAAAAATGTTTCGCTCAAACAGCAAGCTCCTGGAAAAATCTTTTAGGTACTAGACTGCGATATAATATGTCAATATCCAACCTTTGCGCTTGTAGTCCTCCACGGTAACATCGCATTGTCTCTTGCTAAGCTTGGTTCCGTCAGCATTAACTATCAAAGGCAAGTGTCCAAATAAGGGCGGTTTCCATCCGAATGCTCTGAAAATGTATTAAAGTTATTACATAATAGTTAGGAATAATTTACAAATTCCAATTACTGTAAAACCTGTATTTGAAACTCCTTGACCATATCATCATCTTAGCTCAGCCGAGTCAGAAAACTAAACCAAGGCCTCTGTTTAAAAGGTCGTCTTGGGACGCACGCAGCAAATCACGCGTTCGGCATGAATAATGCGGGTTGATTAGTTAGTAGTTGCCCAGCAACCCTTGGCAATCCCGTGTTTTACTCAACTAAGTAAACCTACGGATTTGACAAACCAGTAAGAAAACGTGTCGCTTGCCTATTAAAAATGGTGGACTGCCAATGTGTTGCCTCGATTTGATAGTAATAATTATGTTTTCTCAAACATGCTATGTAATCTTGTCATAACATCATCAAATAGGAGCCAGTAAGTTAAAGTTCCTGGAGCACTCTCAAAAGTGTCCAGTAAGTAGAGTGATTTTGAATTAGGAAACCAAAAAGTGTCCAGTAAGTAAGTATGGAAATCCATAACATACCATATTATTTGAATTTGGAACTATCTGTACAGACCTGTGACAGCCTTTGAAAAGACTAAAGAAGTAGCAAGATAAAGCCACATGAAATAAAAATTAATTCAGACCAGTATATTTTCTCAATAAGGATTTTCACAAAAACAACCATTCAATAAAAAAACGCTTTATAGTTTAAAGTTTCATATTTATATTACATTATTTTTGAGAAACAATTATAATGTCAAGTACTAGGAGTGCATAAACATTAAAAGTACATTGCTGTGACGTGTGGGAGACCTCCGCGCTGTGTCGTGTGTACCCCACCCGCCCGCCGGTGCAGTGCACCGCCTGCGATCTAATTTGCGCTACGCACCTCCTAATTACCGCTGCGCTCCTGGTACTTTGTTTAAACATGCAATTACTTTTCTTCCCAATGGTGGACATTTATCAATAGCCTAGCAGTATGAGACATGAAAAAATAATCTACCTGTTTTATTTTTGAGAAAAGCACTATACATGCTTCGCCCATTAAGAGCCATCCTGGACTCGTATCTATAAAAACTCCTACTCGTCCAGGAAGGCTCACTTACTGGTCTTTGCAGTAATGTACTATTTTCTACTCGCGTTCTATAAATACCTAGTATTGATATCGTTAATGTTATCAGGAATCAGGATATTAGCTAAAGCGTAACCGAAGCGTGAAAACAATTCTATAATTAGCGTTGCCATGGTGATAACAGTTTTATAATAACTATTATAAACTTTTACTTTTTTTAAATATCTGGGGAACAATGTCACACCAATTGATCTAGTCCGAAACTAAGCTCTAATGCTTATACTATGGGTACGAGACCACGATATAAATACTTATAGAGAGAAATATATACTTACATACACAGAAAAATAAATATATATTTAAATACACAGAAACCATCCATGACTCAAGAACAAACATTCGCGCTCATCTGCCCTTACCGGGATTTGATTGAACCCAGGACCGCTAGCTTGTAGGCAGGGTCACTACCATCTAGGCCAGCGCATCGTGTTATGACCATGGTAACGGTAATTCCGGATATCAGTCTTGGTGTCTAGTGAGCACTTCACATTCTAATTTGTTTAATAAATATTAAAACATGATTTAATAACAATTGAAATGAAATAGAGATCAAAATAAATTTTAATAATATGATAAAGCGAAAGTGTATGTGTTAGTTTTGCCGCCTTCACGTTGCAACTGCTAGACGGGTTTCGATGAAAATTGGAATGGAGATAGCTTATACCCTGGATTAACACATACCCCCTTACTTATAAACGTGGAATAAGCTTGGAATAGTTTATGCCATGCTTTGTCACTTTCCGTCAGATGCAAATGTCACAATTACAGATAAGGACAAAACATGGCATAAACTATTCCAAGCTTATTCCACGTTTATAAGTATGTAAAACTCCCCGAGAGAATAACGATAATCGAAATCTACGTGGACGAACTCGCGGGCAGAAGCTAGTACCTAATGCATAATTTATATACGTTTAATTCTCAATTTCAGGAAAAGGGATAAAAGTAACTGAATTAAATAAAATTTAATCAAGTTGCGATTATCTCAAAAACTATAAAACTTATATTCTAGAACCGTGTTATGTTGTTTACAGACCCCAGTAAGTGCTGCTTGCTGGGTAAGGCATATTATACTGACAGTGACTTCCTAAATGACTGAAATAAGGGTTATTTTGTCTTTTTTTGTACATCAATACTAGGTGAGCACTGGGCAGCGCTTATTGCAAAATGCCTTTAAGACAATAATGTAAGTACACTTTTTAAACTTAAATTTACCTATTGTATTTTTTTTGTATTATTTATTGATTATTGTGTGCACAAGACACTTTAGAAATGAGAACACACGTACTTTTTTATTCTTATCTTTGTCCGGCAGCATGACCGTGGTCACTTAAAGGTATTTACTTTCGGCGGCGTCGTTGATCGGGTCGCCACCTTCCCGAACACATAATTGAAAAGATTTCATATTTTCAAGACTTCAATTTTATTCGTTTTATAGATACTGTTTGGAAGGAGAAAGACACTAATAGTTTTAAATTTTCTCTAGAATGAATAATTATTTTATTATCAATTTATTATGGCGTTCGATAATCTCTGCCTACCCTATTGGGAGACAGGCGTGAAGGTATGTATGTATGTATGTATGTAAGATATACTTATTCTAAAAGGGCGTAACTTCATTTCTACGACACAATGGACATATTACGTTAGTCCAATCTGTATATAAAAAAGTATCATGTCAACCGATAATTCTCTAAGTATCTATCCATCTGTCAATAGTGTCAATGTCAAATTTGAAGTATGACTGCTTTTTTTGCTCGTGAAAAAGGCAATGGTATTATATCTATTCTGTGGGGCTAGACAAGTTGCCATCGTTCACGAACGCTAGCGTTAGGTGATCACTGGCGACATGTGTTGTCATTGAAAAATGTATGGGAATGACGTAAGTCACGTGATATATCACTCGTTACAACTGACACGCTGAAAAGTGATCACTATCACTCGCGCTAGTGATAGGTTTGACGACTACGGTCGTTACGCGGTACTATTTTGACACAAAGGCTAGACAAGTTGCCCTTTTGACAGGTCGAATAGATCACGAGCATTATCACCATGTCGCACTGTTAGATCAAAACAGTATTAACTCAAAATCATTGCTAGTTTGGTTTTAAGTTCAAAGAAGTTGAATTAAAGTTGATTTTGACATGCATTGTATTTTGAGTTACTACTATTTTCATCTAGCAGTGCGATATAAACGTCGGTATCTAAGGGCGGTATCTAAGGACGGCCGTAACGACCAAGAAACTGTCAACTGAGTCCGTGTCATCACTGTCATCATCGCTTCGCGGTCGCATAAAATATATTGTTTGAATTTTGATTTCTTATTAAAAATGCTTCCGCTGAGACTTTTACGCTGCTCACAACAGTACGAGCTTATCCAGGCGCCGACCCTGAGAAATCTCTCGTGCGAGCCTGGAGGCCGCGGACGGGATGCATGAAATACTGTTCAGGAACATTTTACGTTAAGCAAGGTCTCATTTAGAGTTCTTTGCAGCCTTTTGCGTTCCCTGACTTCGTTGAGGAGATTGAAGGAGGTCTCCCTTGAACTGAAGGTAAGCATCATTTTCATTTTAACATGTATAAATTGGTACGTGCATTATATAAACAATACGTACAATGAGACTTGTCAGTCCCATTAAAGATATTTATTATGATTGTTTCAGGTGCTGTGTGCTCTCAGCTTTCTGGCGATAAGGTCGGATCAGAGGATCACGGGGTTTCCAACCAATTAACGCAACGGACCGCTAGTAGGTGCATCCGTCAAGTGGTGGATGCTCTCAACAACGACACAGTCTTGAAGAGGTGGATGTCTTCCTACAATCGGATGAAGCTAGGTCTCGTATAAGACAAGAGTAAGTTATGACATATATTTAATGTAAGTATTGGATTTTTCATTCCCTGAATATGTGTAATGTTTTTTATCCACGAGGTCCCGCCCAAGGTTCAAATTAACCGAGGGAACGCTTTTACTTTTATTGAAAACTTTTTATAAATATATAGTAGTCTGGTTTTCGGAAAAAAATAGTAGTTACTAATATTATAACGAGGTCAAGTAAGTATACCTAACCGATATCATACAATTTATTGATAAAATAACTTTTGTGTGTTTAAGGCAATAAAGAAAATCCTTCAGACGGCTGGTTGACGATGCCGGATGTCCATATACTATTACCAACGCAGAATTACACACTCCGGTGTTTCATTTTTACACGGAGCCTGCAGCCTGTATGGAAGGAGTATCTCAACTTCTATTCAATGTCTCAAAGGTGTCGCCCCCTAGGGTGGTGCAGAGCAGTCCTTTTATAATTGGAGCCAAAGCCAGGATGAGACCTACTAATTAGAGACAGGATTTTACTTAATTGTTTGTTGAAATGAGTTTGAATTACTATTAATTTATTATGTTTAAAACCACATCAAAAAAAATGCTATAAATCAAAAAATGATTTATTTCAAGTATTAAACACTCAAAACAATATCGAAGTACATTATTTTAGTAAAGTTTCATTGCTTGGAGATACACTGGTGGCTATATAATTAGGAACGCTTGCGTTTTTCCCGTACGATTGCCTACAATTATGACTTGAATTTTGACCACCAATCAAAAATTTCTTGACCAATTTTATTTTTAGTTTACACTTATCATTATATAATAATCTAAGGTTTAAATGTATGTACAGTTTGTCTCTGTTAAAAACGAATATTTTATCAATTTCATGTTAAAAAACTTTGTATGGACACGTCAGCACAAATTTGAGCCTTAGTTTATTAATTAACGATAAGTGTAACTAAAAATAAAATAGGTCTAGAACTTTTTGATTTGTTGTCAAAATTGAAAGTATATTTGTAGGCAATTATATGGGAAAAATGCAAGCGTTCCTAATTAGGTATGTGGCCACCACTGTTATTACAGGAGGTCACTACTAATTTGGTTACGATCTCGGAAATGGATTATTTTGGCCTGACAGGATAGAGGGCAAATCCCTGATGCCAAATATGTCGTTCTGCCTGCGCATAGGGGTCGCATTAACTAATATGGAGGCTGAAAGACGTGTTATCGTTCCCAAAAAAAAGCGATAAAGGAAATGGCTGAATTTTGTACATAAAGTAAGTACTATGGCAACTTAGTACATTTGATATGGTTCACTTTTCCATTTTTTTTGACATAATTAATATGGCGCGTGGATTAAACAATAATAGACTCTTGGTCAACGGTGTAAGCGCTTCAACGAGTGCCTTATGATTGTAGCGCCATCTTCAAGATCTGACGAGTTTTATTTAGTATTTCTTTTAAGTCAGTGTTGCTGATGGATTATAAAAATGCACTGTAGGAACCAAACAAAAATGTAACATTAATGCAAAAACGGAAATTTATTTACTTTTGTTATTTTGAAAAATATATTACCTATGCTTTATAAAAATGCAAAAATATATAACATATGACAATTTGTATTGAATCAATGTGGCAACACAATAAGTAGCTGTCTTGTCATTTTTTGACATTGTTAAAATTTTTGGTTGCCCTTTATCCTGACAGCCTAGCATAATCCATTTCCGAGATCATTCCCATTTATGTTGTGACCTCCTAGTCTTTGTATATATTTCCTGCTTCGTTCTTAGACGGTGCCTCATGGCCACGAATGCCTTAACGTCATCTTAACAAAACTCGTACAGTCACGAGATTAAATTTGGTACCCACCTAGGTCCAAAGTCAATGTGACATTCTACAATAATAAGGTTTGTGAGTTTCCTAAAAGTTGCAAATGACTTGACATCTCTAATGAAATTGACGACTTCAAGCATATTTTTCTTGAAATGGGTGTCAAATTAACGCTCGTGACCGTACAGTCACCATCAAATATCGGAGTAGGCGTTCAAAAATATCCGCACTCAACTCAATTAATTAAGCAGTGTATGTAGAGTGTGTTGAGATATTTTTGCACAATTTGTTTGCTGCGATGTGTTTAAAGTCGTACCTACTTTAGTTGCTTACATTTACTTCAACCGACCTACAACATCCGACATTATGGGAAAACGAGCATGTTTGGAAGGTATTATAGGAATGAAGGCAACATGAATTGATTATTTTATTGAGCAGAAATTATGGAAAAGTACATAATTGATGTAATAACGCAGACATCACAGGAACGTCGGAGTGTACGGATCCAGTGAATCAGCACTGCAGTCCTTCTAGACAATGCATACTATGTGGTAATATTGGTGGGCGAAGTGGCTGGAGACAGTGGTGTTGATTTTTCTGAAATTAAAACAAATGGGTTATCATAATTTTCGTCTTGAATATAAACTATAACTTTGTATCAACATTTTTTTTACATTTAAGTACAATATTCGTAAGGGCGCTAAAATACTGAAATATTGTTGGACAAAGGTTAAAAGATTATGTACTCGCTGTCTCCAACAATAATATATTATCCAGTATAGGGCTGAAACTATTGGACACGTCTAGAGGCAGAGAGCGTGTCAGATAATTTTGAGCGTAACGCAATGTGAAATATAAATTATTATTGGCGACTGTACTTATTTTCATTTAAATTATATTGGTTTTGCAGACACTTTAGAGAGATCAAATAACTTATTGAATAAAAAGCAAATTATTTACATAGATTTAATGCTTAATCTTTAGCCAAAGTAGCTGGTCACCCGAAACGTCATTTAGGCATGAGGAAATTTCCTTAATGAGTTATCTCACGCCTCCCCCAATGCCCGGCACAAACATGTAGACTTGGCTAAAAGCAGACATATTTACGCCGTTTCACTGGTTTGACTGATGCAGCCGCCATTGTCAGTTTGACAGAGGAAGTTTGAAGTAGGACCTAGCCAGTGTACCCAGGCAGGTAACGTCCGCCAGGTTAGGTAAAATACTGAAAATACGGAATAAAACTGTATACACACCATGATCTGCATTTGCGAATATCATTATAGGTATTCAGTGGACTGCATAAATATTTTCTTAGTTCCAATCACGTGTAGTCTAGGTCCCTGTAAATTAAAAATTAACTGTATATCTATATCACAAACACGCTGCTCTAGTTAATTGTATCGAGTACAGGCTTCTGTACTATTCTGCTCATGTCATTACGATTAGTATAGTACAGTCAAGGACTTTAATTATTAAGCCACTATGGAACCCTGTCGCATAACGTTGATCATAAATTTTAGCGTAATTTATTACATATGGTTTGACGCTGTCATTATGACAGGGTTCCATAGTGGCTTAACAATTAAAGTCCTTGACTGTACCGCAATTTTAGCAAATGTTATCCGATTTTAAGGTGTAGCTGAAAGAAAGTCAAACACAACTACACTAAATAAATAAAGAATCGTACATAAATACATACATTGACCCTGAAAACATTACACTCCTTATTTTAGGCGGTCATGTAAAAATAGTTGGGTGTGCCTGTGCGCCCCTGCTGCGCTTTCACGTGATTTGAACATAAACCTGTATCTGATCTTCATTATTGATTTAAATAGGGAAACTGTTTAACAAGTGCCTGGGAGACGCTTTCATACAAAGGAAGTAACTTTTCTTACATGTTACAAGAATTCATAACACATACATACACGTACATATTTACCTTACAATAACACACAACACAATCACAATCTCATAACATTTTATGAAAAACCACATTTAAATAAGTAATGTAACAAATACAACATAATACGTACCTAAATATGTTTATTTCCAATGCACATCTGCGACAGCGTCAACTTGACTTTTAAGGTCGAAAAGTATAGACAAATTTATCATTTTTAGAAAAAAAACTAGACTGTCGAGCGAGGTTGTATTCATTGTGGGCATACACTTTGGCTAGATTTTTCATTTTTGACAACGCATGTCGACAGTGATCGCCTAACGCTAGCGTTACATTCGATGGCAACTTGTCTAGCCTATTTCGCCAAGTGACAGGTGATCACCAAAGTGATCGCCTAACGCTAGCGTTCGTGAACGATGGCAACTTGTCTAACCCCACAGGCATAGTATTGGTAAAACTCGATATTTTTATAAACTTACTTGTAATTTTGTAAATAAAGAAAAATAAATCTAAATAAATATTTTGCCGTGTTCAGGAGGCAAAACCCTTTCGATTCGTATTATAGTAATTTGCAGGTGTCACCAAAATGAAATGTTGTCAATTGAGGGAGGCGATGGCCGAGATATGCGTCATACTTACTCGTGAACCGGTGCTGTCTGCGGGGTCCGGTCTGTTCACGCTTGCAAGAACCTGTTTTCCAACTTAGTTATTATAATTATCGTTCCTGACGTAGAGACCCGTCGTGTTGTTCGCTTAGTCATTATTTTTAAAAGTTTTTTTTATTTGTGTTTAAAATAATGCTTCATTACTTTATTACCTTGTAATGTAACTTACTTTTAAGTATTATTGTATTTAATAATTGAAAACATGACCTCCTGGCCCCTATTTCA
Source organism: Acleris laterana (assembly GCA_963966035.1). Classification (NCBI taxonomy): domain Eukaryota; kingdom Metazoa; phylum Arthropoda; class Insecta; order Lepidoptera; family Tortricidae; genus Acleris; species Acleris laterana. Next base: position 45,639,484 of record OZ014438.1, read on the forward strand.
CCAAGCTTGACAAGTGCGACAATTGTCAAGAAAACATGACAATTGTAGATCGTGAAACAGGCAGTGTCGAATTAAGATGAAAATTGTAAATATGTCAGGACAATTGTTGTTTCATAACTTTATCACCGTATATCGGTTGTTGACAGGCGTCCATCATTGCAAGATTTACAATACGTACAGTCAACCAATTTGATTCCTAAGCCAGAGAGATATGGCAACACCGCCACTGTTCACTAAGAGCTCTCGATATCTTTCCATTTTTCACCTAATATAATAATGATTATCGTCAGAAGTGTTAACAAAGTGAAGACTCATGCACAAGAAACCTGTGTTAGTGTTATCTCTGGATGTTTGTACCTCTGACTACAGTTATTCGACCAAGATAAGTCATATTTATATACCCTCGCTTTAATCTGACAACGGAAATTACGAAAATACCCTCATATTTCAATCATAATTCACTGACAGTGTTGCTACTACAACAAAATTTTCCGATTTGTTCGGATTTTTTTTCAACGATGAGTGTCTGCAGTAAATGCAATAAACAAATTAAAACAAGTGACACTAAAACCTGTTCAAAGTGTAGCACAAACTACCATTACCAGTGTTTAGGCATCTCAGTGGAAAATTTCGGTAAAGAGTCAAAGCCCTTCAAGGGTGCGTGGAAATGCGCTGACTGCAAACCAGCGGACAAGCGAAGCGATAGCTTGCATACTCCAACACAGGCTAAGACTCCTACAGAGAGCTCCCTCCCTTCTGCTACAGGCACCATTGAGGACTTGAAGCACTACTTTGATAAAAAGCTGGAGGAGTCCCTATCGCGGCTTCATAGAGAAATTAAAAAAGATCTTGTTGCGGATAACGCTGACACACGCACCAGGATCCAAGAGCTTACCGAGAGCGTAAATTTCATGTCAGCGAAGTACGAACAACTTAAAGAGGCATTAGACAAGAAGGATAAAATAATCAGCGAGCTTCAGGAAGATAATAACTTGCTGCACTCTCAAGTTGGCGAGCTGCGCACCCAGGTGGGTGACGTGAACACCCGGCTGAACCAGTTTGAACAGCAATCACGCGACTGCAATATAGAAATTCAGTGTGTCCCGGAGCACAAATCGGAAAACCTGAAAACTGTGGTGATTCAACTGGCCACTACTGTAGGACACCCTCTGCCTGAGCACGAACTAATTAACTATCATCGTGTTGCTAAATTGAATAAAGAATCCAGCAGACCAAGGTCAATTGTGGTCAAACTTTCAAGCCCGATGGTGCGGGATTCTCTGATTGCTGCGGCGAAAACCTACAACAGATCCCACCAGAGCAACAAATTGAACTCCTCTCACTTGGGCATTGCTGACGAAGAAAGAAGGCCGATCTACGTGTGTGAGCATCTCACTCCTGCCAGCAAGCAGCTACACGCGGCCGCTCGGAAAGTGGCCAAGGATAAGAACTTCGATTTCGTGTGGGTGCGTAACGGCAAAATTCTTATGAGAAAAAACCCAAACTCTAAAAGCTTTGTTGTTAGGGATCTAGACTTCTTAAATTCAATTTAATTGTATGTTCACATCATCAAAAACCAATTCTATATGTAATTTGACGATAATATACCAAAATGTAAGGGGTCTAAGGACCAAAACCGAACATGTACTGGCCAATGCACTGAACCAAGATGCTGATTTAATACTGTTGACCGAAACTTGGCTAAAAAATTCCATCTACGATCATGAAATCCTCGATAGTAGGTACACAATATACCGGCGCGACCGTGCCTCTACAGAGAACGGAAAAAGTGACGGAGGAGGAGTCTTAATAGCTGTCTTAAAAAAATATGAACCAACTCGTAAAGTGAAGTGGGAGACGATTGATGAGGACCTGTGGATTGTCATTAAATTAAAACAGGGTACCACCGTTAAACATCTCTGCATTTGTGCTCTATACAATCCCCCTCCCGTTTCCTATGACCGACTCGACCGCATCACAACTAATATTGCCCTTGTCGTTCAACACAAAATGCCCGAAAACGCAATGTTGTTGCTTGCAGGCGATTTTAACTTACCCAACTTAATATGGCAAGCGAATAATAATAATACAAATACGCTTGTTTCCAACTGTGCCAACTCACAAATAGACCACCTCTTTGCGGATGCTCTTTCTTTCAACAACCTCCACCAAATAAATCCAATTTCCAACCATAATGGACGCACACTTGACCTTGTAATAACCAACTTTACAAATATTTTCTCCGTAAAAGAACATGCCACGCCTCTAGTTCAAATAGACAAACACCACCCAGCACTAATAATCACAATGAAATTTCACTTCAACAAACCCATAAAATGTAACCGAATTCCTCACCTCAATTTCTCGAAAGCCAATTACTATCAGATAAATCAAGAGCTGGACAAGATTACCTGGAGTGACCACTTGAATCCAGAATGTACAGTTGATGAAGCTGTTGATATATTCTACGACTTAATCACCCCCATAATCACTAATCACACACCATTTACCATTAAGAAAGACAACAATTATCCGTACTGGTTCAGTAGCGGTCTACTGCGTACGCTCAAGGAGAAGGCCAAATTCCACTGTCGATTTAAAAAATATGGTAACCCAAGGGACCGCTTAACATACCGAATGCTCCGCGACCGCTGCGACCGAATGATAGTTGAGTGTCTGTCGAAATTCAGATCAGAAGCCAAAACACATATTAAACGGAACCCTAAGTATTTTTGGACACTCATAAAATCATTTCGGTCCAATAGCCACGAAATACCCGACGAAATGTTTCATGGAGACAAATGTGTTCAGGGTGGCCAACACATCAGTGACACATTCTCCGACTATTTTCAATCTGTCTTCAACAGCACTAACGTAGTATCCAACCCGCTTATAAATAACTCGAACAATTATTCTGAACCATTTAGCATTTGCTACATTTCGAAATCTGACTTATGTTTATCTCTAAAACGAATTGATATTAACAAGGGTCCTGGTCCTGATACTATACCTCCACTCTTTCTCAGAACTTGTGCATCACAATTGACTGAACCTCTACACATCATTTTCAATAAGTCCCTCGGTTGCGGAGTATTCCCCACTAAATGGAAAACTGCACATATTACCCCTATTCACAAAAAAGATGACCACGGAGACATAGGAAATTACAGACCTATTTCTATCCTCTCTTCCGTAGCTAAAATATTTGAGTCACTAGTACAAAAACGGTTATACTCACACCTAAAACCAAATATCAGCTGTCACCAGCATGGCTTTCTTCCAGGGAGATCAACCACGTCGAACCTCCTTGGCTATGTCAGGGACATACTCGAGGCGTACGAAAACAAAAAAGAAGTTCACGCCATTTATACCGATTTTTCCAAGGCATTCGACGTGGTTGACCATGGTATTCTTGTCCAGAAGCTCGGACATGCTGGAATTTGCGGCTCTCTGTTAAGGTGGTGTGAATCATACCTCCAGAATAGAAGTCAACTGGTCATTGTTCGAGGTTTCAAGTCCCAAGCCAGGATCGTGCCCTCAGGCGTGCCTCAGGGATCTCATCTTGGCCCTCTGTTTTTCTTGATTTTCATCAATGACCTTTGTTCTAACCTAACTTCTAAGTACAAATTATTTGCAGACGATCTTAAGATCTACAGAATAATAAACTCCGACCTCGATCGTGAATCCCTACAAAGTGACCTGAACACCGTCAATCTCTGGTGCCGCAAGAATAATATGGTTTTAAACTCATCAAAATGCTTTCACATCAAATTCTCACGAAAGAAAAAGATCATAAACTGTAACTACTCCGTAAACGACGAACTAATTAAAGAAGTCACAAGCATACGCGATCTGGGTGTTGTTGTGGATCAGAAATTACATTTTCGCGAACACATAGATTACATTGCAAAGAAGGGCTCACGTTTGGCAGGATTTGTTATACGGCAAACAAAAACTTTCAAGGATCCAGAAATACCAATGATATTGTTTAACTGCTATGTCCGTAGCCTTTTGGAATACTGCAGCCCTGTTTGGAGCCCTTCCTATGCAGTTCACATTAATAGGCTAGAAAAACTACAAAAAAGGTTTTTATATTGTTTGTGTTACGCCAATAATCGCTGCCGAAACCTAACATCTTACGATTCGAGACTCGAACACTACAAAATGATCCCGCTTGTAACAAGGCGCAAAGCTGCTGACATAATTTGCCTACACAAAATAATAAGCGGGGCAGTGGACAGCCCTGACCTTCTTGAAAATGTAAAGTTTTCTATACCACGAATTAGTAGCCGCCTGCATAACCGTAAAACCTTTAGTCTCCCGCCATGTCGCACTAACTACAGCCGTCACTCACCACTGTTCCGCATGTGTGCAACCTACAACGATGATTGCCAAGAGCTAGACATCTTCAGTGCATCGGTTAAAAACATTAAACAATTTATCTTTTCTAAATTATAAGTACCTAACCAACTACTTTGTTATTAGACTGTATTTTTTTTTTTTTGTTTCATTTTAATTTATTTTGTTATAATTTCTTAATTTATTTTGTTATCTCTAAGTTTAGTATTGAGGGCGATTACTCGTGTGCATGTTGTGTTCGCACCTAGAAGGCCATGCAGCCAAACCTGTTTTACCTCTATTTATAAGTCACAATGCTGTAATGTCCAGTTTGCGAACCTAATAAAAAAAAAAAAAAAAAAAAAAAAAAAAAAAAAAAGCCACTATGGACAATGTCAAAGTGACGTTGTCAACCAAAATGTAAGAGACTTCTTTTAATTTGGTTTACAACGTCAAGTTGACATAGTCCATTTTGGCCTAGTAATCAAATTGGTTGACTGTACCTATTGCGGGAAGGACAAGACTACTTATAAATATAATGGCGACAGTATCTTATCATTTATACATTCACACACACGTCACGTATTAAGTAATCTTCCTTTGATTTAAAAATAAATAATAATTGCTTGGCTCCAAAGACATTGAATGTATTTATTATAATGTTAAATCTCTTTGCTTGGATCCAATGTCAGTTTTTTTTTAATTTTACAACGAACAAAATGGAGTTAATCAGCGTATTGTTTTTTTTTAATACCCATAGTAAAAGTTGATCGTACTCATGAGAAGATCCAGAAAATATAATTTTGTATTACGTCTTAGGTGTCACCCTGTATAATTATTTTTGTTACTAATATAATAGACAAATGTATCTAAATTATTAGCGACCAAAAAAAAATAAACGATTGAGACAAAAAGCGATACTTTTAATTATACGGTCGAGGTGAAATGCGATTAGGTGAAACGCTATAAGGATTTTTTGCCTTTGAGGTAAGAGGTAGAATTACTCTAACAAATGGTTCGGTTCTATCACACTAGTAAAAGATATGAGCCACTTTTTAGGGTTCTGTACCTCAAAAGGAAAAAAGGAACCCTTATGTGATCACTCCGTTGTCTGTCTGTCTGTCCGTCTGTCACAGCCAATTTGCTCCGAAATACTGGACCGATTGAGTTGAAATTTGGTACACATATTATGTAAGTCGGTGACCCAAACACGGACGTGTAACGTAAATAAATGAATTTTAAACATACCACTTTTCCGGGTAAATAAGAAAAAAAAAAAAAAAAACAAATATTTTTGGTACTTTTAAGAATTTATTATTTATTACTTTATTACCTAATGTAACTTACTTTACTTAATGTAACTTAGTTTTAAGTACTATATTATTATGATTGAAAAAATGACCTTCTGCTGGAGTTTCTTGCGGCGCTTCTTCTCCGCAATGATAGTCTTTCCGAAGCGCTGGTAGATTCACTCAATATTACCAAAGTGTAAAAAGGCCCTCGTGTGACTAATCTACTGAATAAATATTTTGAAATTTGAATTTGTGTACATTTGGTGTCGCTGGCGTAAAAGTAACGTATTTTCACATACAGAGGGGTTACCATGAGACATACTAAAGAAGTTGAGTTTAAGTTGAGGGAAGAGAACAGAGTTGTACAACAGCTATAGCTCTATGCTCTATCCCATTCTCTCAACCTAAACTGAACTGATTCAGTGTGTCATGGCAACCCCCGGGAAGTTGCTTTATAACACTACCGGTAATTTCACTTACCGAATCATTATTTTATTTTCTAAAACCCATACCGCATTAAAAAATTATACGTGAATAAATTACATTTCTTGTGTTGCATTTACCACGTTTCGCGTCAGAATTGTTACAGCAACCACAGATTATATACAAGTTACTACGTAACAGATATACCAGTTGTATGGACGGAGGGCGTTCCCACCGCTATCGATGCCTATCGCTCCTATTGGACGCGGGTAACGCAAGGTCGTTGGAATGTGCGCTAGGGTTGCCTCCGTTATGTAATGTAAACGCTAGCTTTTTCTCGCACCTTCGCTCGTTTGGTATTTTAGGTATCCAGGGGGCAAGGTGATTCCACAAAACAAACCACTGACTAAATTTGTATGTAAGTACAAACAATAAGTCACAAAATATTTAAGTTTTTTTTTTCATGGCATGGAGAAGACAAACGAGCACACAGGCCTGAGCCACCATCTTATCCATTAACCTACCGCTAAACAGCAGTGTTCGCATTGTTGTGTTCCGGTTTGGGGATAAGACAGCCGGTGAAATGACTAGCATAGAGGCATTCCTTCTTAGTCCTCAGGGTTGGCAACGCATTTGCAGTCTTAGGATTGCATGGCAGTCTTGTGAATGCAAATGTCTATGGGTCACAGTTTCCACTTGCCATCAGGTGGCCTGTGTGCCCGTATGTCTTCTCTATGCCATAAAAAAAAAATGTAAGGTAAAAGCATAAAATAATAATTTTGATAAAGAACCAGTCGACTTGAGAACCTCCTCCTTCGTTTAAGTCAGTTGATAATAGGGTATTAAAATCACACGATGTAAAATTTGAAATTAAATATTTAGGTTAAACATTTGAACTTGATATTGTAAAGGGCATTGTAAGGGCAATAGAGACAGCGAATACAAATGATTTAGAGTGAAAAAGACAGAAATGAAGTGATTACCAGGATGTCTGCGTTTCAATGTTTTTACCTTACACTATTGCAGTTAATATTTTACACAATATGCTTTGTAAGTACACTAGCGAGCAAAATAATTGCATCACTTTGCATTTTTCCATGTACACTCAATATCTTTGTAAACGATATTATCTTTCTGAAATATTTAAATGAAATAAAGTTTCTTGAAATTTAACCTTTCTAAAAAGTTAAGAAACATGGAAATCGGTGTAGTATTTTACAAATGACGGACACTTCTGGTTCGTGGCCGATTACTCCTTACCGAATGCACGAGTTGTGCTCCCTTAGACGGCTATAAAACAGGGTTAGAGGGGATAACCTCGATCGATTTTTCATAGCACGAGCGCTACTTCGTCCAGTGCTCCGATCCAGCCTCCCTCTGCGTGTGAAGCTCGGGGTCTACAAGACCTACGTCAGACCCCGACTCACGTACGCCGCACCTGCGTGGTACGCCCTCCTGGCCGCAGGACACAGGAAGAAGCTGCGAGCCCAACAAAACCTGTGCTTGCGTGCCGTGACAGATGCTCCTCGCTGCGTGAGGAATGCCACGATCCAGAGGCACCTTAGGATCGAGAGCCTGGACGACTTCATTGGACGCCTTGCCACGGCAATGTTCTCGCGAGCTGACGCGTCGCGCTTTCCCCACCTGAGGGACATTGCGCCGCAGCACGCGCGCCCCCCTGACGGCAAGGCGTACCCCGCGACCTCGACTTGGCGACGACGTCGACACAAACATAATTGGACCTATAAAGTCGCTGCTATGCTGGTAGGTCGCTAGCCGGGCCTCCCCGAGAGGGGTCTCACCCAGCTGGCTCGACCTCACAAGCAGCGCAATCACCCGGACATGACGCCTCCCACTCCCCCCCCCCTCCGTTTTTACGGTCGGCGCAGATCACCCCCGGTCGGGGGCAAACAGCCCGTCACCGGCTCCTCATCCTCCTAAGAGGAGGAGCGAGACGACCGAATGTGTGTGAGGTTATCAGTCACTTATCAGAAGTTGACCGGTACACATCTCCGCATATTATCCCATCGAGAACCAGGAAAAATGGACACCACTGCTGTTCAAGTCGCCGCCATCATTCGCCTACTGCGAGAGGGCCGCAGTCAACGTTCAGTACCTAAAGAGCTGAATTTGGTACAGTCTACAGTCTGAGTCTACCAGAGATTCAGACAGGCTGGGACCTTTACTTCAAGGCCACGAACCGGCCGGAAAAGGTGCACTTCGGAGAGGGACGATCGATTCATCGTGACAACAACCCTACGAGATCGTCACCAGACAGCTGTTGCTGTCCAACAGCAGCTCGAAGAAGTCAGAGGAGTGGACAGTAAGGAGTGAGGGGTTTATCCTGATGCAGGATAATGCCCCTTGTCATACCGCAAGGGCCACCACAGCCTACCTTCGCGAGGTGGGCATCGACACCATGGACTGGCCAGCGATGAGCCCGGACCTAAACCCCATTGAGGACATGTGGGACTTCCTGTGGGATGTGGGAGTTTTGGTGGAGGAGTGGGAAGCCATCCCGCAAGATTACGTGAAACCCCTGATAAAATCAATGAAAAATCGATTAGATTACACAGTAAGGAGGGCTAGGGGATGGAATACCAAATACTGATGTATAATTATTTTTTTTGTAATAAATACCTTTAACGAATACAATGCCTATCATTCTTAGTTTTCATAATCCCTTTTTGAAGCGTATTTTCACAATTTTCTGGATTCAGAGCATATTTCAGGCTTAGGACTTGGTATTACATTGAAATATCGCATTTACTATAGCGTTACATTATCAGCTTTCATTTGGTTGGTACCTTAGGTCACTACGAAAGTTTTGAGATACAAAAAAAGTATAAAAGTTATTCAATATTTTTTTATTACAGTTTCTCAAAGTACTCTCCATTAGCTTCTATGCATCGATTCATCCGCCTAAACCATGATTTATAGCATTCCCGGTACTCTTCTTTAGGGAGGTCTTCTACGGCCTGCAAGTAGGCATTTCGTGCGTCCTCAGGACTGTTAAATCGCGTGTCACGAAGTCCGAGTTTGATTTTCGGAAAGAGGAATAAATCGCAAGGAGCTAAATCGGGGCTATACGGAGGATGACACAATTCTTCAATCTCTGTACTCTTCAAAAAATCCTTGGTGACAATGGCCTTGTGCGGCGAGGCATTGTCATGATGCAAAAAGAGCCCCCTCAAACCAGTTTTAGGTCGTTTTTGTTTTAAATTATTAAATACAGTAGGTAAATACACTTCAATATACCACTTAGCATTCACAGTTTTTTGGTCGTTTAAGGAAATTGTGGCCACATGACCACTTGCAGAAAAAAATGTGGCCACCATTTTTTCCCAACACTTCGCCCGCGTTTCACTTTCGTTGGAGGTTCATCATCGGGAAACACCCAAATTGTCGATTGCCGTTTAGTCGGTGGATCATATTGGTAAATCCAACTCTCGTCTCCAGTAATAATGTTAAAAATTGACCGTCCTTCTCCCTGATCAAATTTTCTGAGCATATCTTTGCACCATGTCACGCGAGCTTCTTTTTGTTCTGCAGTCAGCGAGTGAGGCATCCATCGTGAACATAATTTCCTGACTCCAAGCCGGTTGTGTAAAATTTCATTAATAGCTGGCGATGAAATCTTCACGACCTCTTCTATTTGTTTGTAAGTCACTTTTGGGTCTTCCTTAATACATTTTTTCACAGCTAGGACGTTTTCTTTTGTAACTGAAGTCGCGGGTCGGCCATTTCTTTCATCATCATTTAAGGAAAAAATCCCTCGTTTAAATTGAGCAAACCATCTGAAAACTGTTGCACGCGATGGTGCATAGTCCTCAAACGCCGAAACTAATCGCTCTCTGCACTCACATTCATTTAATCCAAATTTATAATCGTACAAAATCATCGCACGAAAATGTTCTCGCTTAAAATCCATAGTTGACGATAAAAGCCCGCGGAATTTAAACAAAAAACAACCGTCATTTTTTTATTTTTAAATATTTGATCAAATGGTTTTCTATGTTCGAATTACAAATAATTTATCTTTTAAAAAAGGTTCAATCTCGTTGCGTTCTTTTTATAAATTTTGAGTATCTCAAAACTTTCCTAGTGACCCACGTACTACATTTTTAAATTCGAGTAAAGATGAACAAAGATAGAGTGTACAGTCAAGGGCAATAATATGTATACACTTTAGTACCTTGTCACTTTAACCACTGTGACAGTTCATATATGGCAGTTCAAATATGACGACAATTAGACAAGGTACTAAAGTGTATACATATTTTTGCCCTTGACTGTACATGGAAAAATGCAAAGTGAAGCAATGATTTTGCTCGCGAGTGTAAATGACGATCAGTTGAAGTCAATCAGAGTCGTTTTGTATCTTATCTTCACTTATTGTTAATGGGAAATGGTTACTAAAGGTTGATACGTAACAAATTATGACGAGACAAATAATAAAATAGAAAAAAGAATAGATCCATGTATCATCCTAATTCTTGACTCATATAGGCTAAACGGCGTTCGAAAATACTAGGTTTTCTCGAAATTCTTCCGTGTAAATTCTACACAAACGATTATCGACATAACGATTACTTGTTATTTAATTAATCATGATCATCATCTAGACAAACACCACATTATACAGTTGTGGTCAACTAATTAGGGACACACACGGCAAACTATGTAAACGTTTATTTAAATTCTTACGAACTTCAAAATTGGGTAATTTCCCGGCTCAATTAATTTTCAGTGTTTGCTTACATTTATATACTACAGATATTTATACACAATGAAAAACAAAGTATAGTAAATAAAATATTTAATACGAAATAACAAACAAATGGTTAATTTAGGCATTTTACAGCTGGACTTTTAATTAGGGACACGGGGGTAAACGTTAAATAATGAACAAAAACAGAAGTATTTACATATAAATAATTGTGTAAATAAGAAATTTAAACAACCCCGGCTGAAATGAAAAAAAAATTAGTAACCAGTAGCAAAGCCTTTATTTTTAATAACAGCTTGACACCGGCGTGGCATGGACGATATCAGTTTACGGCATATCTCCACAGGAATGTTAGTCCATGCTTCATTGAAGGCTTCGTAAAGCTCATCTAAGGACTTAGAGCGATAGCCAGCAACCCTTTTCTTAATCTCATGCCAAAGGTGTTCGATTGGGTTAAGGTCTGGGCTATTTGCCGGCCAGTCTAGAACCGAAACGGATTGACTGGTAAGGAACGCCTTGACAGATCTTGCAGTATGCTTTGGGTCGTTGTCATGCTGGAACGTCCAAATAACCGGAAGGTGTTCCTCGGCATAGGGTAACATGGTTTCCTCCAATATAGTTCTATACTGAAACTGGTCTAAATTGCCCTCAACTTTCCTGATGGGCCCGCATCCAAGTCCAGAAAATGACCCCCAAATTTTTATGTTTCCTCCGCCATGTTTCACTTGTTTTTTTGTGAATCTTGGATTCATTTCTGCGTTTACTGGTCGCCGTACATAATGTCTGCCGTCTGATGAAACCAGATTGACCTTGGTCTCATCAGAGAATAAAACATGTTGCCATTGGGAATAAGTCCAATGTTCATATTTACGAGCAAAAGCCAGACGTGCGTCCCGATGTTGTTTTTTTAATAAAGGTACTTTGCGAGCTATTCTTCCAAGTAGCCCCGCTTCTTCTAACCGCCGTCGTACTGTCCTCGCTGACACGCCTGCAGTTATGTGTGCCCCATATAATTCGCTTTTTATAGAAACTGAGCCTTTAAAAGGATCGGCCTTAGCCAATCTCACCATCATCCTATCCTCTTGGGGAGTTGTTTTTCTTGATCTTTTTTTTCTGGGCACATTTTGAACAGTTTTATTGCGTCGCACATGTTGCACTGCGTTATACACTAAGTTCTTAGAGCATTTTAAATGGTCTGCTATCCTCCGATAAGACCATCCACGCTTAACAAAGTTAACAACAATATTTCGCAATGTTTCATCACAGTTTTTGTTTTTACCCATCTTTTTTTCAATAAATTACACTCGAAAGAGGAAAATTGTTAACTCAAATGCCGCGGAAGGAACAGAAAATTGGAACACCAAAAAATAATTCAAGCAAAGTTTTTAAATTTCGAAAATAGAACACAGAGTCTGAGTCCGTCCCTAATTATATGACCGGCCAGTCTGGTTGACAAAAAAGGTTTGTATTGTATTTTATGAGACGATATTTATATGGTCTGTAAATTAACTCGTGTATCATATTATTTTAGTTAAGAAAATAACTTTAGCTACCCGATATAGAAATAAATCATTGAAGTTTTAAGAAAAAAATATTAATAAGGAATTATGAAAGTCAAAACTCTGTGTCATCAAAAAAAAAAAAAAAAAAAAAAAAAAAAAAAAAAAAAAAAAAAAAAAAAAAAAAAAAATACCTTGGGTTGACTATAGATTGTAACTTTAATTGGAAACCACATGTTGACATTGTCTGTAATAAACTTAGAGCTGTTTTATGTAAATTTAACAATCTTAAATTTAGAGTCAGTAAACCTGTATTGTATGCTCTGTACCATGCACTTGCCGATCCAATCTTAAGTTATGGCATAATAGCCTATGGACGTACTTTTCGAAGTCATCTCGATAAAATTTTGAATTTACAGCTCAGGATAATTAAAATGTTAGTAGACAGGAAAACGAAAAAGAAGTGTAATAATAATTATAATATTTTATTTAAGACCTGTAAAATACTTCCTGTTAAAGAGAAACTTAGGTATATATTAGCGTTAGAACAGTTTAAGAACCCTGAATTTAAAACACCTAAAACATATAGCCGTAAGCTTAGGCTAGGGGTAAGGAATAAATATTTAGAACCTAGAGCATGTAACTACTATGGGCAAAGAACTAGGAAGTACATGATACCGCGAATTTTCAATGCATTGTTTTCGGAGGAGGACTGTAGTAGTAAACATATTTTTAAAAAAAAGCTTAAACATCATGTGTTGGATTCATTTGTAAAAGGAAAGGTTTAGTAGCTGTTATGTTTGTAGTAATTAGGATAGGTACACAGTAATTAGTTAATAAGAGTGTAAAATTCGCCTTCAAACTGTTTAGCAGTTTGGCGAAGTTGTTAGTATTTATAAAACAGTGTACTTAAATTTGAAAAATAAATTAAAAAAAAAAAAAAAAAATCAGTCATCACCAAGTGTCCCTAATTAGTTGACCACAACTGTATATACGAGATGACAATAACTTAAGTAAGATGTAGAGGTGACGGTAACTCGAGTGTGAGTCTCTGTGCACCAAGGTGTGTAAGTAAATATTGATCAATGACTAACCTGTATATCAGTAAATGTTTGGTAGTAGAAATCTGCCATTCCACACCTCTCAAGACATGGGTGATGCCCATTAGATAGTCGTCAACCACATTTGCAAAATGGTATGTCGGGAACCCGTCGGATTTCATTAATACAGGATCACCTTCATTGATCGAAACATCATATGCAATGCCACCGAAGATTAAATCTTCAAAGTATTGGCAGTCAGGTGAGAGCTGCAAAATAAATATGATTACGAAATTAGAAACTCTCTCAAAATATGATCTGGCGATTTTGGAGAAACAAGCGATCGAAACATTCATATAAAAAAAGAAATGAAACGGTAACTCGTTATTTTTGAAATAGGAGTTCTTTTTTCATTTATTTTATTTATTGGGATAAAAACAGATATAGACGTTACATAATATTAAAAAACAAAGAATCTCGTAAAGTTAGGTTTAGTCTACGTCCTGAAATAAATCCCACTAAGAGTTATATTTTAGACTAGCTTCTGCCCGCGACTTCATCCGCGCAGATATCGATTATCGTTATTCCCTCGGGAACTTTTAAAATTTCCGGGATAAAAAGTAGCCTATGTGTTAATCCAGTGTATAAGCTAAGCGTTGTAGCGTGACGGAGTAACAAACACACACACACACACACACACACACACAAACTTTCGCATTTATAAAATTAGTAGGATTAGGCGGTGACGGTGCAGCAAATTTTGTGATTTTAACTAGTGTAATGAACCATCATAGCTAAATTATATTAAAACATAAATAAAAAGCACATGGTAACACAACTAAAACTAATCATAACATAAGTATTACTGATTAAGTAATTAATTTACAATAAAATAATCGGCATTGTAAGTAAATATATGAACGAACATATAAATGAATGAACACACAAAAAAAAACTTTCGTAATAAAAATCTAATGATTCCGATTTGTTCTATGGAACAATGACGTCATAGGACAAAACATTATGCATAGAACATTTAGGATTCCGGATTGGTTCTATAGATTTATGTCTTGCCATGAAACAAAATGATATCGTAACGTTGTTCTCTAGAATACATGGGAATATTCAGTTTCATTTGTTCCCATGGAACTGAACTTAACACAGCAATCACAATAAAAAAAATGTTGATTAACATTCCCGCGGAAAATTTTCAATTGTTTTGGTGCGAGGTTATAAATACCATAGAAAAATATTTATACCTAATCACTACATAGTATAAAACAAAGTCGCTTCTCGCTGTCTGTCCCTATGTATGCTTAGATCTTTAAAACAACGCAACGGATTTTGATGCAGGTTTTTTTAATAGATAGAGTGATTCAAGAGGAAGGTTTATATGTATAATAGATTCTGGTTTATGTACGGGTGTTACAGAAAACTCACATAAACCGAAGCGAAGCGAGGGCGGGTCGCTAGTTAAAAATAAATAACAAAACTCAAAACGTAAAATCGGCTAAAGTTACGTCAGGTAAAATATTAGAAAATAGTTTTTTTATATAGAACAACTAGGCAATATAATTACTATTTTGTTCCATTATGGAACAATGTGGGAATACAGAAGTTTTATTTGTTCTATTGCGTCACTGGTAAGTAAGCTGGGGTAAAAAGCCAGTATGTAGTTGTCCTAAGACGTCATTTTTCCATAGAACAAATGGGAATCACTCTAAGGCCCGTATTAATAAACTCATCTTGGCTGAGATGTGTTAAAAATTTATTAATTTAGATGATTACACCATTGTGATATAATAATAATTGATTAGCATAATATCTCACTGCCATTGTCGCCGGTCAAAACAGAGATGATAAAACGGAACTGGTGACGTTTTTAGACTCTGTGGTCTTTTTGGCTCTCGCGCGGGACTTGGGCTGTCAAGGAACGCGATATCGCGGAAAAGGGGATACTTTACGTTGGTTGTGCCGGTCTTGTGTACAAACTTGATTATAAGGAGATTGTAATGTTAAATAGTGGATTACACATGTTGACCTCACTTGAACGGAGTTTTTATTAGTTCAGAAGGGGGAATGATAGCGCGCTCAAGACTGCAAGGCCTGATAATATGACGTTTTAAGGTATCTTTGTTGAAGAACATTTGGTAAGCGTTTAACTTATTTTTACGGTCATGAAATGAATTAATGATCGATGATCGTTTACTAAATGATGTACATACCTCACGTGCAATTTAGTATAAGTAATAACCTTTGCCCTTGTACGTACCGACAGAACAAAATTTCTGATGAAACCGACCGATAAAAAGATTACGATGACCGGTAGTATATTTTTATTGGCTTAAAATTGACGTGATTTTCCACGAGGCAAATAGCGAAGAAAGAGGGAGAACTGTAGAGTTTAAATATTACATTTGAGTTGTACTTAATGAAAGCCAACTGATTGGTTAACCTTTTGGTACCCGCCGGCTCCCGAGAGAGCCAGTAAAAAAAGTACTTGAATTCTATCTTAAGACACTAAAGACCGTTTTGTTTTTTCGCTATATGTATCGGGTTTTGAAAGGTTAAGGCTTAAGTATCTATTTAATTGCTGTATCTATGAACTATTATTTTACGACTTCGATGACATTTTGTTTTTGATTAAATTATTACTGATGATTACAGTGGTAATGAGTACTGTAACAAGTGAGACTTTGTTTTGTGGGTTTGGCTGCATTTAAGTGAGTATATGGATATTGTTGTTGAAATAAACCAAAATGTGTAATTGACATTTTTTTTTTCAGTGAATTCTTTATTATGCTTTAGTGAGTGAATCACCGTGTATATTTTTTTTTACAGATATCATGCAAATACAAATTGAATGAGGTCATTCATTAGTTGGGATGGCCGAAGACAGTGT
This sequence comes from Acleris laterana, assembly GCA_963966035.1. Taxonomy (NCBI): domain Eukaryota; kingdom Metazoa; phylum Arthropoda; class Insecta; order Lepidoptera; family Tortricidae; genus Acleris; species Acleris laterana. The sequence goes on from OZ014438.1 coordinate 45,655,707, forward strand.
ATTGTATACTTATGATTATTATGTTTGTGGGTTGGAGAGATGTAAATAATGTTTATGACGCGGCTCTTCATTTAATTAGAATTTGTCGCACATTCACTTTGACGTCGTTTCACGTGTAAATTGTGGTAGTAAGTAGATCTGTAGGTACATAATAATACATAATTGTGTGTAATTTATTGTTGTTGTTATAATTATTATTTATTTTTGTATTCTTTGATTATTAGTATTTGTGTTTGGCGATCTCAATGTAATTTGACATGCAATGCAATATTGTAATATTACATTGATGAATAAATAAACTAAACTAAACTACTTAAACATCTATAAAACGATGACACAAGGTTAGTGATTATGTTGTCAGACAAGTGTACAAAATAAACTTTTTAGTATAGTGAGATTTATGAGAATAGGAATTTGTGGAACAATTCGTAGCTTTTATTGTTATTTGTCTTTTCAGAGCAACTCAATTTAGGTTTCGTTGTGCGGTTGTAGGACTAGTTTAGTTGCATTTGGGTTCTTAATCTTATCTTGAGTATGTGATATTAATGTCATATTTCACTACCCATTTTAACTAAAAACTGTTGAACGTCAATTCGTGGTTAGGTTGTTGTATTTAGTAATTACATTTCGCACATTTGATTCCTAGGAAACGGGAAACGGGCAGTAGATAAATTCGCACTGTCCTTTGGGTGCTATATAGGTACATCAAATTTTGTTAATCATTATTTGTTTGTTCGAAAATAAATGAAATAATAATAATAATTATTACCTATTTGTAAACATTTTAATTCCAGTTTGAATTTGAAACTTATATAATTTTCTTATTGTGTTCAGATAAGATAAGATAAGATACCGTGTTTAGAGAACTGCTGTGTATGACGTTAAATTGACTTAGTTAATATTTTATTATTGTTGTTGTTCCACCAGCTTCGATTTTTACTGGATACCTATACTTAAACAAGCGTTTTAAAAAAAAAAAGTTCGTTGCTGGAATGTCAATACCTAATTGAAATTTAAGCTTAGTTACTTGGTATTTAGAGTCCAAAAGAAATTGACAAAAGGTCTAGGTATATTAAAAGACCTTTGGTCGCTGAGCCGTTGAGGTTAAGCATTATGCCGATGAGAGGAGCTCTAGCTAGATATGTCTGAGACAGACATAATGTCAGGTTGGCCGACTGTTAAAAATGTATTAATTTAGATGATTACACCATAGTGATATAATAATAATTGATTAGCATAATATCTCACTGCCATTGTCGCCGGTCAAAACAGAGATGATAAAACGGAACTGGTGACGTTTTTAGACTCTGTGGTCTTTTTGGCTCTCGCGCGGGACTTAGGCTGTCAAGGAACGCGATATCGCGGAAAAGGGGATACTTTGCGTTGGTTGTGCCGGTCTTGTGTACAAACTTGGTTATAAGGAGATTGTAATGTTAAATAGTGGATTACACATGTTGACCTCACTTGAACGTTGTTTTTATTAGATGCACGTCACAAGATACGTCAAAGTAAACGTCAAACCATATGACACTGTCATTTTTGACACACACATCTCAAGACGAGCATTAGAGTTGAGATTAGTTTATTAATACGGGCCTAAAACACATCAACATTATCTTACGATTACATTCTCATCTAAAACCTAAATGACGTTGAGTTTATATTTAATTCGTGAGCAGTTAAACATGTCAACCGAGGACAACTGCTTGTTGTTGGTATTGCACATTCTACTGAGTGCAGCGGCGCGCGGGCACCAGCTTTTGTTTTACTCGCCGGGACAGCGAGAAGGAGGGTAGACCTAGTTTTGTAAGTAGGCGCACGGTAATTTAAATATTGTAATAGTTTTGAGCAATTGTAATGGCTGGTGCCTGGTACATATATTGTACTAGCTTTTGCCCGCGGCTTCGTCCGCGTAGAACTCGTTTGTCGCAGTTAAGTATATTCATACTTTTAAGTAATTTTATAGTTTGACGGCCTCCCTGGCCAGAATGATCTTTTAAACACATGTTACATTGAGCTCGAATTCAAAAAAGAAGTGGATGACGTCATCTAGGTTAATATACAGGGTGTTTGGCAGTCGGGTGTAGGGGTTTTAAGGGATGATAGTTAGGGTCATTCTGGACATTTTTGACCACATTTACTATTATGCTAAGTGTCACGGTTTTTGAGATATTGTCATATTTATTTATTTTTTGGAAAATCACTCTGTTTGCCAGTTTTTTTTTATTTAACACCCTGTATAGCTTGTATTGAGTTAATTTTTAGTGTTTTGCCATTGCTACACCTTGATTCTTCAAAATCAATTCAAACAATTACCTTCTACTGCTACAATTATTAATAAAACCTATTTAAACATGACGATAAAGTTTTTTTTAGATAATTTTACAACTTTGCATGTCTACAAAAAAAAAGTAACAGCGATTTACGCGTAAAAAATACTTAATAAACTTCTTCGATTTACGGGCTTTCTTAAGCATGTGCCATTTAAAACCAGAAAAGTAAAAAGAAATAAAAAAAATAAGGTATTTCCAAAAAAAGAGACGTTTCACTTCCATACGTTGTTTAGTGTAGTGACTGGATAGTTGGAATATTTTGAATTTGAATTTAGAATGTTCTTGTAAATTAATCGCTCAATCCTCGTGAGAAAAAATAAAATTTTAAATAAGGAACGTTCTAGTTCAGCTTATTTTTCAATTAGTCTGTTTTCGAATTTTGCTTTAAAGACACGTTTGTTTCGCTTCAAATGTAGTATAGTGAATTCAATTACAGATATTTAAGTTTTCAAGTTCAGTTCCTCAAATTTTAACGATTTCACAATGACTTCGTTTTCCAACCACGAGTACGCAGACATAATTTTTATGTACGGGCTTGCTCACGGAGACGCAACAAGGGCTCGTAATTTATACCAGGAACGTTTTCCCTCTCGAAGACTTCCAAACGCACAAGTTTTTAGGAATACCTTTATAAAACTTCGGGAAACTGGTAATGTAGCCTCAAGACGTCCTGGTCTCCACTATCCTGAACATTATGTGGTTGATGTCGACGAAGAAATATTAGCACAATTCAGTGACGATCCCACGACGAGTATCAGGAAAGTTGCAAGACAATTGAATTTAACTGAGTGGGAAGTGTGGGCAGTTGTTACTGGTGATGGCAGGCACCCGTTCCATTACACACCTGTTCAAGGTTTAGACGAAGGAGATCCGATTCGTCGTTTAGCATTTTGTCGTTTTCTATTAAATTCAGACATTGAAGAGCCGTCTTTTCTTAAAAGAATACTTTGGGCTGATGAATCTAAGTTTGATAGAGATGGTATTACAAATTTTCACAATCTCCACTTGGGAGAAAAATAATCAGAATCCACACATGAAAAAGCAAATTTCATCCCAAAGGCGTTTTAGTGTCAATGTCTGGGCGGGCGTCATTGGAAATACTTTCGTTGGGCCACACTATCTGCCAAATAATTTAAACGGACACGCGTATTTATCATTTTTAAACAACGATTTACCAGTATTACTTGAAGATATGCCTCTGAACATAAGACGCGATATGATATACCAAAACGACGGATGTCCCGCACATTACGCAAGATCTGTGCGTGATTATTTTGATGGTAATTTTCCAAGTAGGTGGATAGGTAGAAATGGCCCAATATTGTGGCCCGCTCGCAGTCCTGACTTAACTCCAGTTGATTTTTTTTGTCTGAGGTAGGCTAAAAGACTTAGTTTACGATGAGGAAATTATGGACATAACACATTTAAGACGCAAAATTGAAGCAGGATGTCTCATAATGAAAAATGAAATGAAAGTTGGAGTGACGACTAATTTAAAAAAAAACTAAAAAACGCGATAACTCAAAAATGGTTCACTTTTGCATAATGCATATGAGGATCAAAATTATTGCAAATGGTCACCCCTATCGCCTCCTAACGGGAATAGGTCGACTTACCAATAACCCTGTATAAACAGATGTAGTGCAAAATGATTTTACTTCGGGAAAACTCGGATCTCAATCGGAATACGATGGCACCCGAACTGTCAATAAATGATTGTATTAAATGAGTGACGTTTTCATATCCATTAAAATGGAAGTTTATTGCTTAGTGTCAAACGACAAAGTGACAAATGACAGCATAAGACTGTATAATATAGAGATGTTACAACCACCTTCACTTACTTTGATAATACTCGGTTTTATTGTCATTAGTAAACAAAACATTATCTTCACTTTGAAACATAAAGTACAACAAAATAAAGCTTATTGGGAAATATTTACAAGAATAAAACTCAATACCTGCCTACTTAAAAACAGCATCTACTAACGGGGATAGTATGAAAAAAAAAATGTCATTGGCGTCCCTCTCGCACCTATGTAAATAAGCCGCGTGAGCGAAGGATGCAAACGACATGAAGACTTTCATACTAGGCCCGCTAGGATGCTTATAGGTACAGTCACCGTCATAAATAAATAATGATTTCTATATCTTGTCGCTTTTAATCGTTTGACAATTTCGTATGACATTTCAAACACGACGTTAAAGTGACTAGGTTCATAAAAGATAACTTATTTATGCCGGTGACTGTACTTAACATTAATATTTTACCTACTGTATATTTGGGTCGATATTTTCAACATTTTCCATTTCACAATCTGAGTAACAGCCAGACATAGGTATCATATTCAGATTCGTCAGTGCTTTCATTTACATTAATTACAATCCTATCAATGTGATCATACATCGAGTGTTCCTGTGACCGATATTCATTTTCACATTTGATGGCATGATCACAAACTTTCTTCCATTCATCCGGGCCAACCATATTTATTTTTTCCTCAATTATTTTTTTTACTGTACCCATATTCATGTCTATGTTCCTATTTGATACGTAACCTTTTATCTGTGACCATATATTTTCAATAGGGTTGAAGTTGGGATGGTATGGCGGTAACCTTAACACTTCGTGCCCATGTTGATGTAAAATTTTGTCAATGGAATATTCTACAAAGCTTTCTTTATGTCGACAAATAATTTCGTACAGTTGTATTTTGGAAAATGATGAATCATGGGGAATATTGTATTTTTGTAACCAGTTTATCATAAGCGGCTTTGCGGTATTAGAGTTGGGCGGGCCTTCCACATATTTATTGTGATAAGCAGCATTGTCTACTACTAATACAGAATTTGGAGACAAGTTAGGAATAAGTTGATTCTGTAACCATTTTTTATAATTGACATTATTCATGGCATCGTGATAATTACTGGTCTTATCAGTAGACTTGTACATAAGTAGAGCATCCGGTACAAATCCTTTGGCACTACCTGCATGTATTATAATAAGGCGTTGACCTTTTGAGATTAACTGTTTCACTCCTTTTTCCGTAGAATCGATCCAGCACTTCCCTGTTAAATGGGATGTATGAACATAAGTCTCGTCCGTATACATAATATCTCTGCCTTCAGATCTGTACTTCCTTATTCAGTCCAGGTACTTTACTCTTTTAAGTCTAACGTCTTTTTTTTCCATCAGATTTTTTCTATTGTTAGTAATTTTCTTGAATAGAAAACCCATTAGGCGTAGTATCTTTCTTGGTGTAAACTCACAGCCTTTGAAATTCATTGTTTCTATTTAGTGCTCTTATTGTAGGAACTTGTTTATAAATCAGATGAAAGTTATAAACCATTCGTCGTATCGATGCGTAAGCAAAATCATCAAGATCTAGATAGAATATCTTGCGTGTCTACCCAGCTTAATATTGTTTGTGATGGTATTTTCATTTTTTCTATATTCTTCTTCCTGGTTCAAAAATTTTCTTATTGTAGGTTTAGATCTGCCTGTTGCGTCCGAAATTCGCTGTTGAACTTTGCCAAAATACTCTGAGTTATTGCTATTTTTGAATTTGCTATTTTCTGATATGAAATACAGGTATATATTAAATATAATTCCTTGGACTGGATTTTTTAACCGTCTTCGAGGTTTTGGCATGGCAATACAACCTTTATATAAGTATTGTAACACCCGTTTTTTTTGCTTAGCTTTTTTCTTATAGCAACACTACTACTGATGGACTTTGCACCAAAATCAAGGATCGAGTACACATAGTTCTGTCGTCTTCCCTCGCTTTGGTTACGAACGGAGAAAGAGTGAGACGGAGTCCTTCAATACTTCAGTCAAGCGTGAGCGTGCGTTACGTTTCACTGCTGCGCTCCTGCGCTTTGATCTATGGACTAAGACTCGGATCATTCGATAATTTTCGGCATGTAAAATTATATTGTTTCAGGATTCATAGAATATCTTTAGGACTATCTTGTGGATTGTTTTAGATTAGTTTTGATTTCTAAATTGTTAAAACAGTGAACGAGCGTTGCCGTCTAAGAGTGAAACGAGTTCGCGACCATAATGACGTAGAGGGATTGCCACATCATCTAGGTTCGCTCTATTCTCTTTGATTCAGATTCCGCTTGTGGGAAGGGCAGCATTGTCTTCTTCATATATAATTTAATAACCTTTACAAATGGATAATTAGCGGTGAGTTGCGGTGTTTATTCGATGCTTCTTTTCATCGTGCCCATGTGGGATTTGTTTTTATGTCCATTTAACTTTTGTTTCAGGCAGTTTATACGATGACAATTTCATGCATCGTGGCAGTACTCATATCTGTGTGCCGGTTAAACAAATAGGCGACAAATGCCCATGAACTACATGATATTACTAATATAATAAACCGTAAGTAATACTCGCCTCCCACGCTGTTAAAGGTGTATTTCTTTCTTGATTTGTCGATTCACGTGAACTCTTTTGTTGTAGCATCATGCAGCTTTCTGTATCCCAAGCGCTGACTCCTGCCTTGTAAAACAGGGTCATTAGGCGATATACGTGCCTGATTAAGGTGAGTATCGTGAGAGTCCACGTTCCCGTCGGCAAGCACAACCGTCCCAACCAAATTCTAATAAGCTACGTTTTCTTTCAGCCAGTGCCACGTTTTATGGAGGCACCGTGTGTATGCCGGCCTCAACTAGCCTCATGATATAAGGCTACATAAAACCCACTTTGTGGTGAGTACTATATTTACCTCATGGCTAGGGCTGATAGGTTAGCTTTCAATTAAGGCTTCTTTTATTAATGACTGCAATTCTTGTTGTAGGGTTTTATTGCTAGGCGTAGCCTTAACCCCGGATACCGTGAACGGCGCTTCGTGTTGGACCGCATGGGCGGGACCTCCGTGCCACGTGTTGCAACCCTCTTCGCATATCTCTGGGACATCAAGTCTTCGCTTGCCACTTAACTTCACCTTACACACACTTGACCACATGCGTACTTCACCCTAGATAAGTGATGTTTCTATTTCTGTAGTCAGTAACCCGATGGGACTTAATATTAATATGGAGCTACTGTTACTCGAGGCTTTATGTGTGTATGTAATCATACCAATAAACCAAGGAGAACCACCCCTTTTGTTTTACTTATAACAAGAAACCATCCCTGTTTGTAGTAAGGTTACCCAGGGCGCCTTTTTAGGGTTCCGTAGTCAAACTAGGAACCCTTATAGTTTCGCCATGTCCGTCCGTCCGTCCGTCCCCAGTCTAGCTCAGAGACTCGTAGTACTAGAAAGCTGTAATTTGGCATGAATATACATATTAGTCACGCCAACAAAGTGGTAAAATAAAATTTTGAAAAATATTTTTTTTTAATGCACCTCCCCTACACGTAACGTGGGGATGCCTTTTTTTTTCTTGCCTACCCCATAGTGTGGGGTGTCGTTGGATAGGTCTTTCAAAAATATTGCGGGTTTATGAAAACAATTTTTCGATTAAGGGATCCGTTTATGAAATATTAAGCTTTAAAGCGCTATTTTTTGTTAGAGTCAAGTGTCCCCCCCCCCCCTACAGCCAAAACTACAAATACTAAAAATCTGAAAAATATCTTCAACGAAAGCGCATAATTATAACGAATTTTAAAGGAAAACTATCACGGCTAAGTAGACATGATTAGTTCCTGAGACACAGGCGACTAAAGTGTTTATACCTATCAAAATCGCCTATGATAACTTTGATAGAAAAATTTGTTAACGGGGCGTGCAGGACGCGCGGGGGGAGTCAAACTGTCCAAGCAACAAATCGAGCGACAGCCGCGCTCCATAAGCGCGAGCGCCTAGATGCTGTTTGGACGTGCCCCGGAATGCTACCTACAAGTTTGCGATTTGCGATCTGAAAGTTTACAAATTTTCGATTAGATTATTGATTTGAGTTGAGTACCTATCGTTTGGAAAACTTAAAATTCTATTTACTGGACCTTGTTTTTTTTTTCAATTTCTATTAATTACTATATAAAAGATTTAACTTTTATTGTAATTTAAAGTCGGTTTGAAGCAGTTTAGATACCTAACTACCTACATAGGTATACTGATCTCACACTTAAAAGCTTGGCTCTTGTTTGAGATATTATATACGAATTTATAAGAAAAAGAATAATTACTAAGTAGACTTAATTAGTTCCTGAGATACAGGCGACTAACGGGTTTATACCTACTAAAAATCATCTAAGACAGCGCCAAATAACTTTAAATAGAAAATTGGTTCATACATGTTGATTTTTGAGATAGTTTTTTGTGTTTGTCGTTACGGCTTCGGAACCCTATACTGAGCATGGTCCGACATGCTCTTGCCCGGTTTTTAGGGTTCCGTAGTCAAACTAGGAACCCTTATAGTTTCGCCATGTCCGTCCGTCCGTCCGTCCCCAGTCTAGCTCAGAGACTCATAGTACTAGAAAGCTGTAATTTGGCATGAATATACATATTAGTCACGCCAACAAAGTGGTAAAATAAAATTTTGAAAAATATTTTTTTTTAATGCACCTCCCCTACGCGTAACGTAGGGATGCCTTTTTTTTTTCTTGCCTACCCCATAGTGTGGGGTGTCGTTGGATAGGTCTTTCAAAAATATTTTGGGTTTATAAAACAATTTTTCGATTAAGGGATCCGTTTATGAAATATTAAGCTTTAAAGCGCTATTTTTTGTTAGAGTCAAGTGTCCCCCCCCCCCCCCCTACAGCCAAAACTACAAATACTAAAAATCTGAAAAAAATCTTCAACGAAAGCGCTATCACGGCTAAGTAGACAAGATTAGTTCCTGAGATACAGGCGACTAAAGTGTTTATACCTATCAAAATCGCCTATGATAACTTTGATAGAATAATTTGTTAACGGGGCGTGCAGGACGCGCGGGGGGAGTCTGTCCAAGTAACAAATCGAGCGACAGCCGCGCTTATAAGCGCGAGCGCCTAGATGCTGTTCGGACGTGCCCCGGAATGCTACCTACAAGTTTGCGATTTGCGATCTGAAAGTTTACAAATAATCGATTAGATTATTGATTTGAGTCGAGTATCGTTTGGAAAACTTAAAATTATATTTATTGGCCCTTGTTTTTTTTTCAATTTCTATTAATTACTTTATAAAAGATTAAACTTTTATTGTAATTTAAAGTCGGTTTGAAGCAGTTTAGATACCTAACTACCTACATAGGTATACTGATCTCACACTTAAAAGCTTGGCTCTTGTTTGAGATATTATATACGAATTTATAAGAAAAAGAATCATTACTAACAATAAGTAGACTTAATTAGTTCCTGAGATACCTACAGGCGACTAACGGGTTTATTTTATACCTACTAAAAATCATCTAAGACAGCGCCAAATAACTAAATAGAAAATTGGTTCATACATGTTGATTTTTGAGATAGTTTTTTGTGTTTGTCGTTACGGCTTCGGAACCCTACACTGAGCATGGTCCGATATGCTCTTGCCCGGTTTTTACTTTTATAAATTCGAGGTGACTTACTCTCAGGCCCATGAAACCCTCAGGCCCTCTCAACGTCTCATGCCTGCCGATTGAGGATGTTTCAGTGTAAACTGTAAATATAATCAAACTATAGCGAATATTTTTATTGTATGTTAGCCACTCTATATACAGTTGTGGACAACTAATTAGGGACACTTGCGGCAAACTATGTGAACGTCTAGTTATACCCTTACAAATTTCGAAATCGGATAATTTCCCGCTTCGATTTATTTTCAGTGTTTACTTACATTTGTATACTACAGACAATTATACGAAATGAAAAGCAAAGTATAGTAAATAAAATATTTAATTAGAAATAACAAACAAATGTTAATTTTAGGCATTGTACAGCTGGACATTTAATTAGGGACACCGGAAAAAAAAATTAACAACAAATACAGACGTATTTACATATAAGTATGTAAATATGAATTTTAACCATCCCCGACGGAGATTAAAAATAAATTAATAACCCGTAAAGCCTTCATTTTTAATGACAGCTTGACATCGGCGTGGCATGGACGATATTAGTTTGTGGCATATCTCCACAGGAATGTTAGCCCATGCTTCATTGAAGGCTTCGTAAAGCTCATTTAATGACTTGGAACGATAACCAGCAACCCTTTTCTTGGTCTCATGCCAAAGGTGTTCGATTGTGTTAAGGTCTGGGCTATTTGCCGGCCAGTCTAGAACCGATACTGATTGACTGGTAAGGAACGTCTTGACCGATCGTGCAGTATGCTTCGGGTCATTATCGTGCTGGAACGTCCATATAACCGGAAGATGTTCCTCGGCATACGGTAACATGGTTTCTTCCAATATACTTTTATATTGAAACTGGTCTAAATTTCCTTCAACTTTGCGGATGGGCCCGCATCCAAGTCCAGAAAATGACCCCCAAATTTTGATGTTTCCTCCGCCATGTTTCACTTGTTTTTTTGTGAATCTTGGATTCATTTCGCCGTTTACTGGCCGTCGTACATAATGTCTGTCATCTGATGATACCAAATTGACCTTGGTCTCGTCAGAGAACAACACATGTTGCCACTGGGAATAAGTCCAATGTTCATATTTACGAGCAAAGGCCAGACGTGCATCACGATGTTGTTTCTTTAATAAGGGTACTTTGCGAGCTATTCTTCCAAACAGCCCCGCTTCTTCTAACCGTCGTCGTACAGTCCTCGCTGACACGCCCGCAGTTACGTGTGCACCATATAATTCACTTTTTATTGAAACGGAGCCTTTAAAAGAATCGGCTTTTGCTAATCTTACCATCATCCTGTCCTCTTGGGGAGTTGTTTTTCTTGATCTTTGTTGTCTGGGTACATTTTGTACAGTTTTATTGCGTTGAACATGTTGCACTGCATTATACACTAAGTTCTTAGAGCATTTTAAATGATCTCCTATCCTCCGATAAGACCATCCACGCTTAACAAAGTTAACAACAATATTTGGTAATGTTTCATTACAGTTTTTCTTTTTACCCATCGTTTTTTCTATAAATTACACTCGAAAGAGGAAAATTATTTACTGAAATGCCGCGAAAAGAACAGAATAATTAGATGTACCAAAAGATTATTCATGCCCAGTTTTTAAATTTTGAAAATAGAACACAGAGTCGAGTGCGTCCCTAATTATTTATATGACCGGCCAGTGGGTTTGACAAAAAAGGTTTGTATTGTATTTATGGTACAATATTTATAAAGTTTGTGAATAAGTACATATATTATATTATTTTTATAAAGAAAATAACTTTTACTACCCATTATTGAAATAAAAAATAATAGTTTTTTAAGAAAGAAATATTAAAAACGCAATATGAAATTCAAAACTCGGTGTCATCACCAAGTGTCCCTAATTAGTTGTCCACTGTATATACATACGAGTATATTGGTCTGCTGATGCGACTTACCCCCACGGCTGTAAGATGGGTACTGAAGCTAATTGAGAGCTCACGATAAATACGAACTTTTCCGATAAAGTACGATGGAAAATCATTTTGCACTACATCTGTATTTTTTTATTGGTTGGGATGATTTACTGGGCACTTGTGAGTATACTACATATGTATGAATGTATATAAACTCTTTATTGCACAATAAAAAAAACAATTACAAGTAAATTCGTACATAAACTTAAGATTAACATGTACAATGGCGAACTTATCCCTTTAAGGGATCTCTTCCAGTTAACCTGACACATAGTTCCCCACAGAGCTATATCGAGATAGAAGGAAAGAGTGTACGAGTATGTACCTCGCGTGCCGAAAAGAGGCTCTGTGGACTGCTTTGCTCGCCGCGATACTCAGTCCGCTCTCAACCGCTTTCCGTGTCTGACTTTCTGACGTTCCAATTTTAAAACAAAATGCCCTGTTGCTCGGTAATAAACTTTTTAAACACCACCAAAAAAGTAGGAGCTGTGAATCAATATAATTTCTTTTCATAGATACTTTCATACTCTTTGCCCTAAAATATCTGTTATTATTTATAAAACAATTTATGTTGTTGCATCGTATTAATCACTACATAGTATAAAACAAAGTCGCTTCCCGCTGTCTGTCCCTATGTATGCTTAGATCTTTAAAACTACGCAACGGATTTTGATGCGGTTTTTTTTAATAGATAGAGTGATTCAAGAGGAAGGTTTATATGTATAATATTTTTTTAATTCATGTACTGGTGTTACATAAAACTCATATAAACCGAAGCGAAGCGAGGGCGGGTCGCTAGTTTCATATAAACAGTAACGGGCGAGTCTGTGTCTAATGCTACTTTTCCATTGCGGCTTTAATTTGACGTGCTAGACTTAGCATGCATTGAAAACCAGCAACGAAAATAAACCAATCCAAACTGTCGAGCACTTGTCGAGACGCGTTTAAGGGTGATTTCTCAGTTTTGTGTCAAAAGTAAGATGTAGTGTTGTACCCGGCGATTTTCAATGCCGATTTCTTAGTCGATTAAAATCGATTTTGAAAACAGAAAAAATATAATTATTTTTACAAACTTTGATTTAACTTGCAATGTATGTATATGCGTATGTTAGTATGTATATGTATGTATGGGTCAAATCTTGAAAATCAAATTGGCCCACCTTCCGTTAACGGAATGGGCTGAAATTTGGACCACATACGTAAACTCAAGACAATGCAATATTATGGTAATTATCTAAGAGATGATCTGATGATGGAGTCGGAAGGTGGCGACAGGATCTCCGCTATTCTTAACGTAGACCCACCGTGTTAGGAGTCAATAGTTTGATCTCGATAAGCAGATAAAGATATTGCAAAAAAAAGTACAGTCGGCAACAAAAAGTTGTCCCAAAAAAATATTTTTTACTATTATTTAGCCGTGAGATGAAGTAGTAGTCAAAATGAAATATTATTCCCAAAAGGATAATAATTAAGTATAGTTTCCAATTTTGTTTCAGTTTTCCAAAAAATCCTGTTATAAAAAATAGATGGATAGAAGCAACGGGTCGAAAAAACTGGTGGACCAGCGCGCGCGTCCTCTCCCGTCGAAGTCTGTTGGCTCGCTGACGCTCTTCCGTTGCGATCGATGACACCACAGATAAGAAACGATTTTGTTTATGTTGTGCACATCACTAAAAGACTCGCGTGACGTCAAAGTGCCTAAGCAAAATGTTACACGCTCGGTTCTCATATAAATCGACGAACACTTTCCTTCTATCTCGATATAGTTCTGTGTAGTTCCCCATGAAAAAAACAGTTTGCTTCTAAATGTACACCGGCTACTTTTAATGTTTCTCTATGCGCACTGTTTAAAGATAAATGGTAAATCTGTCGGAATTATAGGAATGCGGGGAATTAACCCGTTTAGCAATTCCAGACATAATTATTGCCCTTACAATATTCCGACTTAATCCGACCGACATAATCAACACACCGACACCAACTTTAAGCATGAACTTATGGGAGGGTACTCCCAATAGCTCTAACTGTAAGGGTAGGACGTGACTGGCTCGGTGTTTATGACATTGTCTACCGTCAGATGCTCCACAACATCGTCTTCTGCGTGAGATATATTATAAGGATTCCGTAAACTAAAAGGATCACTTTGTTGTCCGTACGTCCGTCCTTCTGTCTGTCAAAAGCCGGGGGCAGATATGCAAAGTACCTATGTAAATTAATAAAAATCAATTTAATTTCCACATTTTAGCTGTACATTTGTATGAAAAACCCCCTCCCCCATTGAAGTCGCCAACTTCGCCATACGGATCATTTTAAATTGTGACCAGTCATATTTTTAAGTCTTGTAATAAGGACACCGCCCCCCCCCCCCCCCAATAAGTAGAAAGGTACCTTATTCTGCTTTCTTTATTTTTGCCTACGCAGATCATTTTTATTTGTCATCAGGACCAAGTCCAGAAATGAGGAAATTTCCATACAAACTTTAACCCCCACTGTCCATTTCACCTACACAGATCATTTTTAATTATAATCAGATTAATCAGGAGCCTATATACCAATTTTCATACTGCTAGGTCCATAAATGAGAAAATTTCCGTACAAACTTTACCCCCCCCCCCCATTTTACCCCTTACAACCCGTTTTTCGCATTAAAAAGTAGCCTATGTCCATTCTCAGGATTTAGAATATCCGTGTACCAAATTTCATTTAAATCGGTTCAGTAGTTTTGGCGAGAAAGCGGGACAGACAGACAGAATGATCACACAACTTTTTAGAGTTGTCAGATTTCAAAAAATATTTTTCGTTTTGATAGAATATGCAAGAACCTGATGAAGGGATCCGTGAGTAATTGAGGGAACTCCTCAGGACATTTGGACATTGTCATGAGTATATGTATTTAGATTGTAAACATTTCCAATGTTATCTATATATATATATATATATATATATATATATTGTATTGTAAATTGTGTTGATACAGATAAATGTTGTAAGTAAGTTAAGTTAAGATACATCGTATAAGTTATAATTATAATATTAAAGTCATAGTAGTATTTTAAGCACCACATTCAATTGTATATTTCAAACATAATCCTGTATTGTTCAGGAATAAATAATAATAATAATAATAATTTGGTCAACTGGCTCTGATGATGATGACCACAAACGGCTATCGGAACTCCTCAACGGTACCTATTTCAAGGGCGGCGATAAGATAATTATGTCGATTAAGATAGTTGAGCAATTGTAACAAAGAACATCTAATTGTTAAAATATGACTACGACTTTCCTTCGGCGTTACTTGTGGCGAGCTTGAAATGTCTTAAAGTTTCATATCGAACAAGACGTGGAACTACGTAACAGCTTAATATGATCGCTAAAAAGTATATAATAAAATAAATATTTACAAAACTAACAAAGCACCGCCTTTAAGAACGCAAAAAAATACTTCTTTATAAACGGTAGGTATAGGTCAGTCCAACTGAAGTCGGCGAAACAATATTTTCACTCAAAAACCAAACGCCGTTTTCAAAGGCGTTTTTTTTGTTTTTGTAATTTTATAGTAAACAAGGTACCTATCGTTTGCCAAGAATGTGTGACATTATTAGGGTGCGTTATACTAGTCGCCAGTCTGATTGAAATTTTGAACTCATCAAGTTTTAGTATAATACGTTGTTATTTTCATTCACTTGTTTATTCCATTCCATCTCCATCTTATCCAAATCCAAAATCCAAATGAAACAAAATCTTAATAGTACATTGTGTATTAAGGGTGGTAAAGAAATAATTACAAACGAGAGTCTGTTAGAAGCCCGAAGCCGAAGGCTGAGGGCTTTAATGACTCGAGCTTTGTATTTCCTTTACCACCCGTGTAACATACAATGTTTTTCATCACAATTGCGAGGAAATGAAATAAAATCAGGCAAAAGATCATATTTTTAACTTATTAGCGGCAGACTACATCATTGTCTGTGACTTACCACAGATAATGTCAAACGTGTTCGGAGTCCGATTCTAGTGACATATGAGATCATTAGTTTATTATGCGAGATTTTTAGGAAATAGTATTCAACTGACATTTCATCTCGAATGAAACTTCATATCGAATGGCACAAGAATTGGGGTCCTAACGTATTGTGATAGTTTGAGTCCACATATAATATTTAAAAAAAAAGCTATTACGCACGTTAGAAGCGTAATGGTAAAAAAAAGGCCCGCGGGTATTATTTTGGATTTACGGTCGATTTTTCTAGCATGTTAGGACACTATTTACGAGCAAGTGTGATGAAAAATATATTAAAATGTCAAAGTAACCAACACAATGTTAAAAAACACAAACCTGAAATCGAACACAGTAAGGGGTTCCTGTATTTAGCTTGTCTTTGACCTCCTGTATTGAATACCCGCGACACCTGTTGTCATATTTTGGTACGCTTTGCGACTTTAAAGCATGTCGCCGAAGTAGATTTAACCTATGCTCTGTACAGAAACATCTGTAAGCAGAACCATTTTCCAGTAGTTTGCCAATGTACTTCCTGAAAACAAACGATCAAAAATAAAGGTAAATTTATATTGTTTTCATGCTATTTAAGCATAGTTGTTATAAAAAAGCTGGATTTTTTGATGAATTCAAGCTATTTTGCACAGAGATAAAAGATTTCGATGGATAAAAGGGAAAAAAATAAGAGATTTTCCCCGCAGCAGACAAACTTTCATAGGAACACAGATGGCGTCACTTCCATTTTATTTTTCATAAATAGTTACAAGCATAATATATTTCATATATTTCAATGATTTACTAAATTTAAAAATTTAAAAATATTTTTGACGTGACAACGTCTTATAAATCGATGAACGCCGGCTGCACGCACGAAAAAGTGTCACATTCCACCTGAGCCGAACGTGCAAGCGCGAGCGCGGTAAAAGCGATAGAGAGGTACGATCGGCCTAGCGTTCGGCTTTATTGTCCGTAAACAGACTTTACAGACAACCATTTTTTTTAATGTTATTTCCCCGTACTTTTTGATTAACTCAATTCATTGATGACTGAATAAAACATTGAATGAAATTAAAGTGCATGTCGAATCGACATAGTCGACCCCTAAAGTACTTGATTATAATATTTATAATTCAGTGCGGGGGTGGGGCCATTGACGCAGCATCCGCGCGCAGCTCCACTTTTGATCAAACTTAAGGAAAATTTGATCCCCTTTACTGATTTTTTAGTGTTTAAGTTGATTGTCGAATAATTACATTGGCCGGTCAATATTAATAATGTCCGACGGCCCGTGGTCCATTTAATCAATTAAGATTTAGATAACTTGCATATATCACTTGGACCGTGTGAATACTTCCCTACTTCTAGCCGGGCAATGTGATAAATTCGGTCGCACCGTGCGACGTGTGTGGGGCATTATTAGTGCAGTCATTGAAGCGAAAAATACGGTCTTACCTCCGATTTTTTTACTGTGAACCGATTTGCATGAAATTTTGGAATTAGGCTCATCTTACCCTTAACTTCAAAAGTGAACATGATCTGAACTCCGCCTATTATTTTTAAGGGGTGTAAACAACCCCTTAATGGAAAAATTGACATTGAGCCATTTTATCGCTAGAAAACATGTCTAATAGTAAGTGGTGAAATTGTAAAGTGTTTTCTAACACAATTACCTCATATTAAAATCATTTTCAACCCCTTGAAAATCTAACAACCCTGGCAAACAACCCCTAAATTGAAAAAATCACAAAAAAATACTTTGGTATGACATAAAAAGATGTAAGTTAGAGTAAGTAATATTTTATATTCTCTATAATAATTATCAAATTTTTAACCCCCTTTCAACCCTTGAAAAGTACCCCTTGATAAAAAATTGTTAATTTTTTTTTTTTTTATAAAATGAAAAGCATTTAAATATTATTCCACACTCTCGAAAATGATTATCATATTCTTAAGCTTTTCTACCCTTAAAAATAAATTAAAACAGTAAATATATATGATTACATATTTAAAAATAATTTAAATTAGAGTAAAAAATTGCCATTTATTGAATAAAATATTTAAAAATTATATAAAATTGTAATTGTAGTATTCGTAACGAAAACGTGGAATTGTGGCCCAATAAAAGAATGCAACATAAAACAAGTAAATTATTTTAATATATTTTTTTCGCAATTGGTAGAACTATCGCTATATCATAAAATTTTGTTTAAACAAAAGCATGATCATGAGAAGTTGAAAATCGTTAAAATAACAGGGCTTTAAGTACACGTGGTCGAATTGAAAGGATTTAAATCAATTGTGTCACTTGCGACCTTGATAGTTTTTATCGCGTAATATAATAAAATTGTTTCGAAACCTCTCGGTGCCACCATTTTTTTTTATGGGCATGTTAAATTTGAAACGTCCAAATTCGTCAAAATTCGCGGCCTTACCCATATAAGAACGTTGGTATGTATTCATGCCTACGTTTCCAAAATATATGAGCCATATTATGTATATATATATATACACATTCACATTACAATAGTTTTGGGTCTCTACATTATACTGCGTACTTTCACATTGCTCCAAATATTCACACTCCGAAATTTTCAGTTACTAAGTAGAAAAAAATATGATAAGTTTTTGGACCATAACTCCTTAAATTTTCATGCTATCACAAATTATAAAAAACCATTGTAAAGGTAATTAAGAGAGCTACAATATCCTTCATTGCAATATATAGTAAAAAACCTTTTTCTAAAACGGTGAAGGGTTAAAGGGCTTAAGAGAGGCTGTGATTGCGCTGCCACGCGCTCTTTAAACAATCATATCTCCGTCATTTTTTTTTTGACAGAAAAAACAAAAAAACCGAATTGTTTGTCAGAAAAATACCTAATTTTTTTATCTCTACACTTTTATACGTACCTGTCGTCATTTTTGAGATATTATGAAAAAAAGGTGAGTTGTTTTAAGAATTTGAATTCTTTTAATTTTTTTTTATCGTGACTTTTTTGGAAAATATGTGTCCTGAAGCAGCCAAACTGATACAATCTATCAAACTCTTCATAATAAAGTTAATTCTAGGCGGAATACGATTAATTTTAATTTTGGTGGAAATGGCACTTATGAAACCCATTGATTTAAAAGAAAAAACATTAGATGCTCCTCTTATTTGCAATACAGCTCACTTATTTTACGTGCAAAAGACTTTTAATAGTGCTCATTTTAAAGCTTATTTCAAGCACTACAAAACCCTTTTTTATTAGAATGCATAAAATGCATCTGCTCGCCGCTAGATGGCATTGACCACATCGATTAAATTTCAGACAAAATAAAAAACGGCTTTGATCTTTAATATCTAGCTTAATATTGCACTTAGAATACTTTATAAAAAACCAAATTGTTCACTTTTTTACCTGCTACAATTTTGTTCTTTATAAAATTTTCGATAAAACGTATATTTTTGGAGATATTTGCAAAAAACCGATGAAAAACGTGAAAAAATTGCGAATTTTCAATTAAAAATAACTTGAAAAGTATTGGATTTTTCGTAAAACTTAATAGATAATTTTTTGCTTAAAATTAGGTTTTCTATTGATATCCGAGGTTATTTTGAAGAAAAAAAAATTCACCCCCGAGACGGGGTGGCAACCACCCCCAGGGCGGTTGCGGAGTTCAAATCATTTTCACTTTTGAAGTTAAGGGTAAGATGAACCTAATTCCAAAATTGTATGCAATTCGGTTCACAGTAACAAAATTCGGAGCAATAATGCTTCAATGACTGCACTATATATAAAGCAATGTACTTATATTTTTAATAAATTGAATTTATGCTTATTTTTTATAACAAGTTAATTTATTAATTGAATAACATCGTCTGGTAACAGATATGATCGATTCCTATGCTTATTTTTGTTTATACGTATTTTAAGACACGGTAAAACCACGCAAATAGGGTTTTTATTAAAAAGGCCCTTTTACCAGGAAATTTTGCAACAAATTGGTGTTAACAACATATTACACAACTGTGAAAACTATTTTAAATGTGATAAGATAATAAAAATAATACTAGTAAAAGTAAATATATGCTAAAAATACGTATAAACATAGCCCAAAAAGGGCGTAAGCGACGCCGACAGGCGAAATTTGACGCTTATTTAAAACATGTAAGTAACCTTTTTTTGCAGTAAAATGATACTTTTCGTAATCAATAACATCCATACTTTAACACAAGAATGTCGAAAAAAAATATGTCATATTTTTTTATACTGTAGCATATTCCTTGTTTTGCGTGAAATTGCTGTTTAATATGAAATTTTGAAATTATATTGTTTCATAAATATTGAAAAAGGCACTAAAGTTATGGTAATTTCCTATTATGCATTTATTAATAGTACATTGTGTATTAAGGGTGGTAAAGAAAGAATTACAAACGAGAGTCTGTTAGAAGCCCGAAGCCGTAGGCTGAGGGCTTTAATGACTCGAGCTTTGTATTTCCTTTACCACCCGTGTAACATACAATGTTTTTCATCACAATTGCGAGGAAATGAAATAAAATCAGACAAAAGATCATATTTTTAACTTATTAGCGGCAGACTACATCATTGTCTGTGACTTACCACAGATAATGTCAAACGTGTTCGGAGTCCGATTCTAGTGACATATGAGATCAATAGTTTATTATGCGAGATTGTTAGGAAATAGTATTCAACTGACATTTCATCTCGAATGAAACTTCATATCGAATGGCACAAGAATTGGGGTCCTGACGTATTGTGATAGTTTGAGTCTACGTATAACATTTAAAAAAAAAGCTATTACGCACTTAAGTAACGTAGGTAATGGTAAAAAAAAGGCCCGACGGTATTATTTTGGATTTACGGTCGATTTTTCTAGCATGTTAGGACACTATTTACGAGCAAGTGTGATGAAAGTATTATTTATTGAAAATAAAATGTACAAATATTATTGTAGTAGTATATTTAAATAATTGATGAAAATTTTCCTTAATTTATTTCTTTGGCGGCTGGGTAGAGGGCTAAAAGTAGTGTTTATTTTGAAACTTGATATAATCACTATAATCTACATGCCAAACTTGAACGTCTACCGGTTCTGCATTGAATAACAAGTTTTTATTTTTTCCCATACAACGACGCTCCATAGACCAGGGTAGAAGCCTTTAAAAATAATAAAAAGTGAAAAAAAATAATAGTAGGATGAAACCCATTGGAAAAGGAGGAGAATATTATAAAAATAAAAGGAAAAATAATTTACGGGCGATCTGAGGTCGGGAAGGGGGTAGGGGTGAGTTTTTAAGGGTAAAAAACGGTTTTTCTCGATTTCCGGCAAAACTAAAAGTCCTATCGAAAAAAATCAAATGGCAAAGTTGTAGGTAATAAAAAGATCTAAAACTTTTGTGTTTACACTTTTTTCACATAACCTCAAAATTTATGTGAAAAATCCAAAAAACCAAGTTTTGGTTTTTTATTTTTATCTTTTACAAACATTATTTTTTTTTAACGAAATTTGGTGAAAACTTACCTTTTTATGTCCCAAATACGCTGTAATTTATTTGATTAAAAATATTTATTTTTTCACCTTATTTTGAATTAATATCGAAAAAACACTAATTTTCAATCGAAAATTCACCCGTCAAAATATCAGTTTTTTTCAAAAAGTTGGTATGGTTTCTGTTCGTTGAAATCTCTACTTTCCGATGGTGAAAAAAAATATATATGTTACTACAGTAAATCTTCTCAGAAAATGCAATCATCCATACTGATAATCTGAAAAGACAAAATCAAAACCGTATAATTAACCTTGAAGAAGAACTGGGTGCTGCTAATGAAGAGTTAAATTACCTTCGGAAAGAACGTGAGTGTTATGACAGTTCAATTACACAAAATTTGTATCAGGAGATGATCGGTAATAAGGATAATAAGGACAGTAACATTAAGAACTTGATATTTTTTTAATAGTAGCAATAAGTTAAAAAAGTATGTGAGAATAAACAAATACATAAGGCGTACTCAAAAGCTTATAAAAAGTCAAAAATTTATTAAAAACTATTCTAAAATTAAATTAGAGTTATCAGTTATGAAAAATAGGGTGCAAAAATGTAATCAACAGTTAGATTTAAATATGACTAACCATGAATTAAGTGTTAAGAAATTAGATGCTGAGATAATTAGATTAAGACATAAACTAGAGGATATTTCATTAAAATACTCAACGGCTCAAGGCGAGATCAAGGAGCACATGCTGGCATTCACACAATTGCTGGAGAGCAGTAGATACGAGGGCTGCTACTTATGTAACCGGAATAGAAAAAATAAACAAACGTACATGTCTAAATATGGTTTTATTGTTTTTCGAAGTATTCTCCGTGATAATCGATGCACTTTTGCATACGTTGAAACCAATTTATAAAGCACTTTTTCCACTCTGACTGAGGTATCTCCAAAACGTGCTGTCTGAACGCGTCGACGGCATCTTCACGGGTCGAAAATCGTTGACCACGTAATTTATTCTTTACATTTGGAAATAAATAGAAATCATTGGGTGCCAAATCAGGGCTGTAAGGTGGATGACCCGTTAATTCTATATTTTGACCTTCCAAAAATCGAGTCGTTTCACGTGATGTATGACAGCTGGCGTTATCATGGTGCAGAATGATTCTCCGTCGCTGGTTGTTTTTCCGTATTTCTTCAAATACTTCCGGCAAACAAATGGTCGTGTACCACTCCGAATTAACCGTTTTACGATTTCTAGGGGCACTGTAGCCACATGGCCATTAATACCAAAAAAGCAGGCCACCATTTGCTTCAAGGTGCTTTTTGCACGAGTTACTTTCGTAGGGTTCGGCTCATTTTGAAACACCCACACCGTTGATTGTTGTTTAGTTTCGGGATCATACGCATAGATCCAGGATTCGTCACCTGTGTAGATATTATAAACAGCTTTTGAGTCACCACGGTTATATTTTTTCAACATTTCCTTGCACCATTCGACGCGAGCCTCTTTTTGATCCTTAGTTAAGTTGTGCGGGATCCAACGCGAACAATTTTTTTTCACAGCTAAGTGTTCATGTAATATCTTATTAATGCTCGTCATACATATGCCTATAGTCGCCTCTATCTCGCGATACGTAACATGACGGTCATGCATTATAAGTTTTCGCACAGCTTCAATATTTTGTGGTACAACGACCGATTTCGGGCGACCATCCTTAACTTCGTCCCTGAGCATACTACGTCCACGATTGAACTCACTAAACCAGTGATACATAGTAGTTTTGGATGGAGCTTCATCACCAAAAGTCGAAGTTAGTTGATCTATGCACTGTTGTTGCGTTAAACCACGCCGAAAATCGTAATAAATCATAGCACGAATATTTTCACGAGTGAGTTCCATTCTTGCAGCGAGATTAAAATTTAAACCCGCCAAAAACAAAAGACTAGCGTACATAAGAAAAAATATATATAGCGGCCAGTATTAAAAAAAGTTCAAATTTTACCATGGAGGTCAGATATAGCGTTTAAAAATGTTGGAATCCCGGATTCCGGTTACCTAAGTAGCAGCCCTCGTATAATGAGGACCGTTTTAATTCTCTAATTAATAATGGAATTGATAATTGTACATGCTTAGGAACTTCACCAGCTGCTGTGGTTCAGCCAGATGTGGCTCTTGATACTTCTGTGCTATGTTCTCCAATAGTAGTCTTAGATAAGTCCCCTAGACAAATTAGTAATACTAAAACTATTATTTATTCAGATCAGATAGGGTCTGGAATGGGCTCCATGCTAAGAAATAAATTGACACAAAATGTAACAAATTACTGTTATCATAATGCAAGTCTTATGCAATTATGTGACTTAATATCAAAGGGAAGTTATGACAGTTCTACTACTCTAGTGATTTTATTAGGAAACAGTATAGGCATAGATAAGGCTAGTGTAGATAGATTAATGTCAATATTAAACATTATTGAAGAGGCCGGGATTGGTAAAATTATACTTTGTGCATTACCATATTCACAAAATATGCCATATAATTATAATAATAAAATCGCAAATTTAAATTCTTTAATGTATAATGCTATTTGCTGTAATGGTAAATATCATTTCTTCGACTTAAATAAATTCATAAAGCGCCTCACGCTAACATCTGAAAAAATTCATTTGCCAAAGAAATATATTTTGACTTTGGTAGAACTATTAGCCTTTAATATAGAACCAAATAATTACAATAGTGGCACAAATGCCACTCCTAATCATTTAAACTAAAGTATAGGACAGCGGAAACACCTTTGAGTATAAATATAATTCACCAAAATATTCAAGGGTTTTCCAGCAAAGAATTAGAAGTAGGATTATTTTTAGATACTGAAAATGTTCAAATTATGTGTATTACAGAACATTGGCTTAGACCGGATCAATAAATTTTTGATTTTATAAATTTCAAATTAGTTAGTTTTTTTGCTAGAAAATCCGCCATTCATGGTGGTTCTTTAATAATTGCTAAAAGTACCATTAAGTCCAAAGAAAGGAAAGATATTGTTAGGCTATCCATAGAGAGGCTTATAGAAATCTCTTGCATAGAACTAGAAAATTACATAATTATTTGTGTTTATAGACCACCATCAGCTGATTTCAGCACATTTGAATCTACTATGGAAAATGTGTTAAAATTAGCATGTAAAACTCAAAAGCATGTTGTTGTCTGTGGAGACTTTAATGTTAACTTACTAGAAACGTCAAATAATACTATTAAGATCTTAAGTTTATTTAAATCTTTTAATTTAGGTAATTTGTTCTTTGAACCTACACGGATAGGTGTTTCAAGTGCTACCTGCTTAGACAATATTTTTTGTAATTGTGAATGTTTGGATAAGGAGATATTTAACTGCTTTAATTCAGATCATAGTGGTCAAAAGGCTTCCTTTCTAAATGATTTTAATCAGGAACCACAGACAATAACATACAGACACATAACTTGCAATCGTTTAGAACTATTTAAAAATAAAGTTCAGAGTAATCTCTGTGGGTTATCCTTTTCACATAATGATTCTAATAGTATTTATAAAGATTTGTTTGGTGTAATTCTTCATCAATTTAATAATCATTTTAAGATGAAAACTATTTCTAGGTCAAAAACTAAGTTTAGTGAATGGGCTACTGTAGGCATTCATAAAAGTAGAAACAGGTTTTATGAACTTTACAGAGAGAGGGAGGAGAACAAGAACGCCGACTTCTTAGTTTACGTTAAGAATTATTCAAAAACCTTCAAGCAAGTTTGCTTGACTGCTAAGTCAAACTTTCTAAGTCTTAAACTCAAAGCTTCTGACAATAAGGTAAAAACTGTGTGGAAGATAATAAATAGAGAAACAGGTAAATCAAAAACTCGTGATAATAAAATCGCTCTAAACAATGGTGACAAACAAATCACCTCAAACAAAGACGTGGCCTTAGCGTTCGAAGATTATTTCTCCACCATAGCCATTAATACCACGAAATGTCTTCAATCATCTGCGATTGAAGCTCAAAAATCACTTTGTGCTAATGTTACTAAATGTAATGTTAGCTTTGATTTTAGCTATGTAGATTCAGCTACTATTGTTAAGGTATTTAAATCGCTCAGTTAAAAAAAACTGAGGATTTATGGGGAACTTCAGTTAAAGTCATCCATCATGTCATAGATATAATTGCTCCTCACTTAGCTTTAATCTACAATAATTGCATTTCAGAGGGGGTCTTTCCAAATCTTATGAAATATAGTAAAGTCATACCACTTTTTAAATCAGGTGAGATGAGTGATTTAACGAATTTCCGTCCCATTTCTATTCTACCTGTTTTAAGTAAAGTTTTTGAGAAGTTAATGTTAAATGATATGTTAGGTCACTTCAATAGAAATAAACTGCTTAACAGTAATCAGTTCGGGTTCACCAGAGGACGATCCACAACTGATGCAGCATCTGTACTCATTAAATATATATACAATATTTGGGAGAAATCTTGTGATGCAATAGGAATTTTTTGTGACCTTTCCAAAGCTTTCGATTGCGTAGATCATGCGACTCTCATATTGAAATTAGAACATTATGGTCTGACTAATAATTCTCTAAATCTCATGTCCTCATATCTTAGTGATAGGACACAAACGGTTGTTGTAAACAGAACACAGTCCATTGGAGCAGCTGTTAAATTAGGTGTGCCTCAGGGCTCCATATTAGGTCCTTTCTTATTTTTGGTTTACATTAATGACTTACCACCCATGATAGAGAATATTTGTGATATTGTGCTATTTGCTGATGATACATCATTGATTTTCAAGGTAGACCGAAAATCCGTCAATTACACTAGGATAAACGCCACGCTAGGTAAAGTACATAATTGGTTTACTAGTAACAATTTGCTACTCAATGCTAGGAAAACTAAATGTGTTAGGTTCGCTTTGCCTAATGTTAGACCGGTAGAATCTAGTATATTTCTAAATGGCGAGTGTTTGGAAATGGTAGATAAGGCGCTTTTCTTAGGGATAACTTTAGACAAAAACTTGCAATGGAGTCCCCACATAGCAGTACTAGCAGGTAAATTAAGTTCTGCAGCTTATGCTGTTAGGAAAATCAGGCAACTTACGAATGTTGAGACAGCTCGCTTAGTTTATTATAGTTATTTTCATAGTGTTATGTCATACGGTATTCTGGTTTGGGGAAAAGCTGCTGACATACAGACTATATTCGTGTTACAAAAAAGAGCCATCCGTTCTATATATAACCTAAACTCCCGTGATTCTTTAAGATTACTATTTAAAGAAATTAGTATTTTGACAGTAGCTTCACAATTTATTTATGAGAATATTATTTATGTCATTAAAAATCAGGACTCTTTTATTAAGAATTGTGATATACATAATTTTAATACAAGAAATAAAAATAAAATAGCTACTAAAAAATTTCGTGTTCGTAAGGTTTTTAAATCATTTGTAGGTCAATGCATCCATTTCTATAATAAATTACCTGACGAAGTTTTAAAGTTACCATTTCCAGTACTTAAAACTTACTTGAAAAAGTCGCTGATGTCTAAAGCTTACTATAGGGTCGAGGACTATCTATCAGATAAAAGTGCTTGGCCTAAACTAAACACCCAAATAACTTAATAATAACTTCATCGTAAGAAATATGTAAACATTGTATATTGTCTAGGGGACACGGTTTCTGTAGGAGAATGTATCGAAACTTTTTATGTAGTTGTATTACACCATCATAATTAAGTATAATTTTTCATAATTATTTTCTATTACTTACTACCAATTAGTTCTGGAGAAAACTCAGAGTTTTGGCACATTTTCCTGCTCAACTACGCGTGAATACATTTATTTCTTATCTTATGTTAGATTCATTGTTTTATATAATGCTAGGTTAAGTTTTAAAATTGTACCTATATTTAAAAAACGACTAACTGTTGAGTTTCTTGCGGCGCTTCTTCTCAGCAGTGGTCTCTTGCGAAGCGCTGGTAGATTTTTGACGTGTAAAAGTGCCCGTGCGGCCTACTTACTGAATAAACATCTTTTATCTTTTTTTATCTTTTTTTTGAATTAATAATGCCTTCACTATTTTATCGTGAATAAACTCCCATGAAAAAAAAAAAATTAAAGAAATAAATGTCAAAATGTATAAAAAATATATTATTATTATAAATCTATTAAAAATGTATAAAATATATATGGAAATCGGCCAAAAGTTTGTCATTAAAAATATATCGAATACTGGTTAGGCTAACGGTTGTAACAGCTGCTACGAAATAAATAGTATATAATAGTAGGTATGTATGTAGTACGACCCAGACCCGCCTAGCCTCTTCCCCACTTCTCCACGAAATACCTTTTGATGGGCTACAATTTTTCGTAGGTCACTCAGGTATATCTACTCAGGTATATATAATTTATCTTAAAATAGTTATAAATAGGCATCTACGCATATAACATATTTATAATTATATATATATACACGGTATTTCGTGGAGAAGTGGGGAAGGGGCTAGGCGGGTCTGGGTCTTACTACATACATACCTACTATTATATACTATATATTTCGTAGCAGCTGTTACAACCGTTAGCCTAACCAGTATACGATATATTTTTAAAAACAAACTTTTGGCCGATTTCCATATATATTTTATACATTTTTAATAGATTTATAATAATAATATATTTTTTATACATTTTGACATTTATTTCTTTAATATTTTTTTTTTCATGGGAGTTTATTCACGATAAAATAGTGAAGGCAT